>OX451206.1:33733854-34312977 GCA_949628255.1 Macrophya alboannulata | reverse complement strand
GGATACTTTTCCTTATAGGATACTTGAGAAGTCCACACGTGCGCTTTAGCCACGGTTTCATTTTGTTATTTTGAAATATTCATTACCTCCTTAACGTCGAAAAAGTCACGTCGGGACCGATAGGGCCCCGGCATAGTAATATAATATATTTTTCCCCCGGGGATGGGCGTGTTACGTGCTCGTGTACTCACACCCCTATATTTCACATTATATTACCTACGATATCAACTGAAGACATAACATCCTGCAGCTGCATCCTATCTCTCAACTTCTAATCAGAAGAAGCCTCAATCTCAATCCGAAGAACCTCATCCCTACTTACTTACCTTTAAAACTGCTACCTTGCATGAACGCGCTCACGCCCGAGAAACAATGAGACAATAGCAACACTTGCCCACAAACTCTCAACTCAATCACTTCATTACACATCAGGCCATTATAATAAACTACACACTCAATCTTGCACTAAACTCAAACAGAATATTGTATTAGATAATAAGTCTATATAATAAACTCACTCTCAGTATTATCAACTATACATAAAGTTTCATCCACATCATTCATCCAAGCACCCAAATAATATCCGGTTGTCCCTAGACGTAAAAACAAGAGAAAAGAACCCAAATTCATAACTATCGTATCAGCAACAATCCGATTCATAACAACGGTGGCAGCTCCTCTCTAACTCTTATCAACAGTGGGAGCTCCTCCCTGATTCATAACAAAATATTTCATACAAAAGTCGTTTGATTCTTCAAGTAGAACAAAATTACGTAATGAAAAATTTAGATTGCCATTCAAGAAAATTAAGTTGACCTTCATATCACTTCGGCGCCTCCACTTACAAAAAAGCCAATATCACCAATATCTGTCCCCTTTGGAACCCAACAGATTTTATCTAAAGCGATTTTCTCTACAACCATTACTTTTCGAAATATTCAACCGTACTGTTTCAGATGGGACACCCTGTATATGTATATATATTTATTCATTTATTTATTTAATAATTTTTAATATAACTAGAAAAACTTTATTTCTGCATGTGCAAGGAGCGTTATGTCGAATAACTTGAGGTACGTTATTTCCTCCCGGTTGAAAATTTATAAAATAATAGTTGACATAATCCTTGAAATAATAAAAAAAATCGGCTGGCTGTATGCCAGGGGAAAACCCGTCAGCTAGTGTATTTAAATAGGCGAGCGGCGCTCACACTACCTTTCCACGTGACACTTTCACTGCGTCAGCTGACAATCTTTCCCCAGACATACAGCCAGCTGATTCCTTTTTTTATTTGAAGTAACATATAAACTATCATCTGTCAAATTTTCAGCCTGGAGAAAATGATTGAAAATGGTTTTTTTTTCATGTTCGTATGGGCAGCTGACGTGTAATCCACCGCGTTATAGCCAGCTGACTTTTTTTTTCGAATAAGTATTATGCCAACTATAATCTCACGAATTTTCAACCGGGAGGAAACGATTGAAAACATATTTTTTTTTACGTGCATGGGAGGCTGCCAACGCACAACCCACCCACGGTCCCGCAGCTGACGATCGCTAGGGTTCAAGACACAACTATCTTAAGGCGGTTCCCTACCCAATTATGACCTTTTCTAAAAACATTGGGCAAAATAGTGCTATTAAGCGGAATATCTCTGCCCAGGCATCGAAAACGGGAAAAAGGGAAACGTCGCGACATGCTATGTGCAATTTCGAACACGTACGTCCCGAAACATGTTCGATTCACGCTAAAATAGAGAAATGTCGTATGGACCAAGCTTTATTGACAGTTTGGCGATTCTCAAACGCTCGAAATCATGGCGACTCGTCGTGTTTGGTGTTGTCGGCGACGCCTCCGAGATGGCGTGACGCACGAATATGGTAGAACGGGTAAAACAGTCGCTGGTCTAGAACACCATGCTACACGATCACTGTTCGATATACTGGTCGGTCACTGGACAAAATCAGCTGTCAGTGATAAATACGTGTGGGAAGTCCGAGTCTTCCAAAATTATCACAGAATGTTGTTATTGTGGTCAAGAACCACAGAAGACTAACGGAGCCGGAACGTTTCAATGGTAAGTGGATAAACGAAATATATAATGATGGTATAAATTACGCCATTTATATTCACCTTCGTTAGGTTAGGTCTGATTAGTTTGTTGACGATAAATTATTTATTTCGCTAGAAATTCGTTGGAGAGGCACGCACAGCTGGGGAGTATACATAAAGAGTATTTGTGGCAGCGGATTTTTTTCGTCTCTATACTGGTTTTCGAATCAACCAGAGCTACCCCAATCTCGGTCAAATGACAGGCGTCTTCCAAATTTGTCCAAGGAAAGTGAAAGTAAATCTTTGTAGCTATCGCTTCTCTTCGCCACGTCAAACAGGTACTTATACGCTTTGACAGGCATTCCTGTTATCAACACTGGGGACGACATGAACATGAATCTATAAACCATGCTCGCTTTCAGATATCTTCGCTGGTGGAGGAGACAGGGATTACGAGCCCAGCGAGAACAGCCAACTTGGTCACGATCGTGTCCAGGTACCCGTTTTCATCCTTCCGGCTATGGATCGCCGCACCTTTCGAGGAATATTTCCATCCCAACAATATGTATGCTTGTTTTGGAAAAAGGTGAAGAGTAATTTCGTTTTTGTTTCCGATCATTCGAGCAAGACCGTATCTTTGCTAACTAGTTCAATAATTAGATCCGTTACAGAAATGCCTGCGGTGACACGAAACGGTGCGCGATTCATCCCTGGAATTATCTACAACTGAGTACTGTAGCGCCTACACCGAAAGTGAAATCACACCGCGTTCCCGGAGAGACGTTGAGCCCTGACAAACTTGTTTCATCGAGAACCAAAATTGAAGACTTGCAGCAGAACGCAACCGTGCGCAAGGAACAAATCATTCGATCGAAGAAGAGGATGTCTTCAGTAAATCGATTCATCTTGAAATGAATCTATATAACACCGGTCAACGAAAAAGAAAATCTTTCTTGTGTCTGGGACTAGTTCATTATTCTTTTGTTTGTCACGCATCAAAACAAGGGAAAAATATTTGGACCCCCGTTAAAGTTTGCTTTTGTAGTCTTGGGAGATATTATATCGATTTCATAGATAAACTAGTTTTCCATATTTTGACTCGATGAGTAGAGGGAAGTGGAAATGTTACCATTGTTGTTGGTATTCATTATATGATCCATCATTATCATTGTTAGTATTTATTATCATTGAAAGTATGATGGGGGACTGTACTCAGGGTTTAGTCAGATAAAGTTCTTTCAACATAACAAGAATAGTAAACGGCTTCATTTTCAATCTCTGTTTTGTTTTGGAATTTGAAGTTAATTGAGAGAATATACAACAATATTTGTTTCCGTTTATTATCAGCTGAATAATAGAAATCATAGATTTTATTAATTTTTCAAATAGCATTCTCCTGGTTGCAAAAGCAATTTTTTTTTACAAATAGTAATTTTTCTCTGTTCAGTATCTCTAGAAAACCTCCAATGATCAGGTATACAAATCCCAAGCACTAAATCCGTGTAGACTTGTGTAATCGGTTTGTACAAATTTACATCAAATGTATCGATATAAATTTAAATGTCGGATCATTCGATTTAATAATAGGTGGTGTTCGAAAACGCGTGTCAAATACTTTGCAGTGGGACGGATACAAAATGTTCTTGTTCGTTTTTTCCTGAAACAAATATAATATTTATCATTGCGAAGCTTTTATGCTTTACAATCTGGTGTATATTTGTCTATTTCACAGACTTCTGATGAATTCCTCTGTAAAAGTTTTCGACTTCGTAAAAATGAAAGAACCAAGACCTAATTTGTGATTATCGATGTATCCAAGTAAAAGGCAAGTTTTTATGTAGACGATGGGTATATGTCGACCTGAAAACGAATCTTTATAATAAATTGAAATGAAACAAAATACTATCAATTATTCACATGTTTATTCATCCACACATCTCCATATATCTATACTATATGATTATTCATATATTTATTTATTCATTAACACATCTACGAAATAATAAAGCCAATCAGTATTTCAAGCTCTGCCACTTGAGCCCAGTCCGTAAGGACGGAATGGAAGAAAATGACTGTACTAGTAAGTCTGCAATCGGTAGCAAACCGCTCTTCCCGGCCGAAGGCCCGTGTGTTCCATCTGTACTGCTGGCATTCTTTCGGTTATTCAATTCCTTCTCTCAGAAAAAAGAGATACATCTAATATTCTCGACGCCAATTCTGATCAACGAATCAGATCATGTGTAAGAAATCTGTACTGATTCGTATGGTTCTCGATAAAATAAGTTTGTCAAGCCTCAACGTCTCTCCGGGAACGCGGTGTGATTTCACTTTCGGTGTAGATGCGGAAGTACTCAGCTGTATATAATTTCAGGGATGAATCGCGCACCGTTTCGTGTCACCGCAGGCATTTCTGTAAGGGATCTAATTATTGAACTAGTTAGCAAAGATACGATCTTGTTTGAATGATCGGAAACAAAAACGAAATTACTCTTCACCTATTTCCAAAACAAGCATACATATTGTTGGGATAGAAATATTCCTCGAAAGGTGCGGCGATCCATAGCCGGAAGGATGAAAACGGGTACCTGGACACGATCGTGACCAAGTTGGCTGTTCTCGCTGGGCTCGTAATCCCTGTCTCCTCCACCAGCGAAGATATCTGAAAGCGAGCATGGTTTATAGATTCATGTTCATGTCGTCCCCAGTGTTGATAACAGGAATGCCTGTCAAAGCGTATAAGTAACTGTTTGACGTGGCGAAGAGAAGCGATAGCTACAAAGATTTACTTTCACTTTCCTTGGACAAATTTGGAAGACGCCTGTCATTTGACCGAGATTGGGGTAGCTCTGGTTGATTCGAAAACCAGTATAGAGACAAAAAAAATCCGCTGCCACAAATACTCTTTATGTATACTCCCCAGCTGTACGTGCCTCTCCAACGAATTTCTAGCGAAATAAATAATTTATCGTCAACAAACTAATCAAACCTAACCTAACGAAGGTGAATATAAATGGCGTAATTTATATCATCATTATATTTCGTTTATCCACTTACCATTGAAACGTTCCGGCTCCGTTAGTCTTCTGTGGTTCTTGACCACAATAACAACATTCTGTGATAATTTTGGAAGACTCGGACTCCCCACACGTATTTATCACTGACAGCTGATTTTGTCCAGTGACCGACCAGTATATCGAACAGTGATCGTGTAGCATGGTGTTCTAGACCAGCGACTGTTTTACCCGTTCTACCAGATTCGTGCGTCACGCCATCTCGGAGGCGTCGCCGACAACACCAAACACGACGAGTCGCCATGATTTCGAGCGTTTGAGAATCGCCAAACTGTCAATAAAGCTTGGTCCATACGACATTTCTCTATTTTAGCGTGAATCGAACATGTTTCGGGACGTACGTGTTCGAAATTGCACGTAGCATGTCGCGACGTATCCCTTTTTCCCGTTTTCGATGCCTCGGCAGAGATATTCCGCTTCCGGAATATCTGAAAAAAAATCTGAAAAAAATTGACGTTGCATTTTGAAGACCGGCAAATCATATAAAAAATTTATTTCAAAATCGGAGGGGGTCGGGGTCATAGGTTGGTCGAAACGGCATGGACTACCCCATATACAAGCATTGAAATCAGATAAAACTGCCAAGTACCTGTATAATAACAGAAGTTTGGATTTAAAAAATTTGTAGAAACTGAATAATGTTGTATCGATTGCGGGGCTATATTTGTGTTGATTGGTTTATTATTATTGGTTGAAAAAACAGTTTGGATAAATAAATTGGAGATTACCACATTTATAAAAAAATAGTCATAACGAAAAAATTAAAAAAAAAAATAAAAAATAAAAAATTCAGAGGTAGTGGTACTTGGCGGGCCTTTCGTAGAATAAGAACTATGAAATATGAATTGCGGACCATGTCAATGTCCTCTGATAGTCGTTTAAACATTGGCCCGCCAATGTACCACTACCTCCAAATTTTTTTTTTTTTTCAATTTTTTCGTTATAAATATATTGTTATAAATGTGGTTATCTCCAATTTATTTATCCAAACTGTTTTTTCAACCGATAATTAGAAACCAATCAACACAAATATAGACCTGCAATCGATACAACATTATTTAGTTTAAACAAATTTTTTAATTCCAAACTTTTGTTATTATACAGGTACTTGGCAGTTTTATCTGATTTCAATGCTTGTATATGGGGCGGTCCACGTCAATTCACCTCGCCTCCAGACTGCACCATTTCCGATTTGCCCTGTGATTTTTTATGTGTGGTCCTTGCTCTGAAACATTTTCCTGAATTTTTTCAAATTTTTCAGACCAGGCCTTTCTGAGTTATAATTTTTTTTAACCAAAAAAGAAGGACCATTTTCAAAAATCTGAAAAAATTCACAAAAATTGTATGACTGACGTAGAACAGTTTCCCGCTAGTGAGAATGTGGAACACATTTCTCTTATATTTTTTTGTACTAAATCAAGAAATTTTTTTTCTCAAGAAAACAAAAAAAATTCCAGTGCAGACAGAGACGTGGTTTGGGAGACATAAAATAATGTGGAACATAATCCGCCAATGCAATGGAGTCGTTTTTACCAAAGAATACTTGAGTGCAAAAAAGTACAAAACACACACCTCATTGAAAAAAAAAAATGTTCGTAAGCAATCAACAAAATGAAATTATGAAGATCTATCTAAAGATTATGTTCCACATTGTTTTATGCCTCCCAAACCACGTCTCTGTCCATAGCGGATTTTTTTGAGTTTTCTTGAAAAAACCATTTTTGATTGAGTAAAAAAAAAAATATAAGAAAAATGTGTTCCACATTCTCACTAGCGGGGAATTGTTCTACGTCATTTATACAATTTTTGTGGATTTTTTCAGATTTTTAAAAATGGTCCTTCTTTTTTGGTTAAAAAAAATTATAACTCAGAAAGGCTTGGTCTGAAAATTTTTTAAAAATTCAGGAAAATGTTTTAGAGCAAGGACAACGATATAAAAAATTACGGGGCAAATCGGAGATGGTGCGGTCTGGAGGCTAGGTCAATTGACGTGGACAGCCCCATATGTTGATAATCATAAACTAATCGAGTGAGCGAGCGCAGCGAGCGAACGAGCACAACATTTTTAATTTTTTGGTGGAGTTATCTACACATTATTGTACTTGGCGAAAGGTTTTTGCACCAGAGGTATATACATACATATATTTCGGAAGTGTTTCTTACTTTACTTCGAGCAGGTAGTCTGCCGCGTTTGCTTTCTCAATGAGAGGGCATGGGAGGCGAGGGGCCTGCTCAACAGCGTAAACACTGAACCGCTTGAGCCTAAATTTCGACCCTATGCGAACTTTGTTGCCTAACTGTACAGCTGGGCAATAAAGTTCATCAAGGGTAGAAATTCAGGTTTAAGCATTTCAGTGTCTACGCTGTTGAGCAGGCCCCTCGCTTCGCATACCCCTCTCCATGAGCCCATCGATGCGTTATTGTGGAAATTTCGGAAATTCATTTATATTTCTTTTTCGGAAGTATTCCGTACTTCACTTTGAGCAGGTAGTCTGCCCGATTTGCCTTCTCGCCTACCGACTCGTCATACGTCGTCGACAAATATACGTACAATATATCGTCAGCTGATCTCAAATTTCTTTATTTTAGTGAAACACAGTAAAATTTGAACTCGATTTTGATATTATACAGAATCAACTTATGTAATTAGTTTGGAAAGATTTCACCTATAAAAATGTGATGCCCAACTGATTGGAATTCGCATTTCAGATTCAGCAGTGATCTACTACATTTGTGACAACAGCAAATTCCTCATTTCTTATAGTTATTATTTTATATAGGTTTTCTAAATGTATGTATCTACCCAGAATGAAAAAGTGAAGAATTGAGGCACAGGGAGAAGGATTAAGGTAACATACTGAGTTGATCGTTTATAAATTTGGATACATTTTAAATTTTTTATTAACTAAGAAACCAAAAATCCAAAATCAGAACTCAATAGTAGATAATAAGAAAGAAATGAAATGAACAACAGCAATTAGGAAACTATAATTACATAAGTTAATTCGGTAGAATATCAAAATCGAGTTCAAATTTGACTGTTTTTCACTAAAATAAAAAACTTTGAGATCAGGTGACCATATACATATTATACGTATATTTATCGACGACGTATGACGAGTCGGTATAATAGTCCAGTCGAATGGAACATGACATGTATTCAGGAATATGACATTTTTGTACATTTTTGTACGAGTTCATATCCCCACAAATATACCTGTGATTTATCAGAAAGATTTTCGGCCGCACTTAGTTGCAAAAAATTGTTAAACAATTGAAAACCTATCGATCGATTTCTTTTCCTGACGGTTTTACAACAAAATGCTTCGGATAAAAGTTGTTCGTCTTGTCGTCCCCAAAAAAATGAATACTTAAAAGACCATTTATCTTCATTAGTTCAGCTGCAAAATGCAATAGAAAAAGTTTTTTTGATATTTTGTTTTTTACCAGTCACTCACCGAATTTTTAACATACGGTTACAAACTCATACTGGATCTAGTATGAACTGTCCTCTAAATGAATCTGCAAACTCGATAGGGCTATGTGTTATAGTCTCGTAGTAATAATCGATTTGCGAAAATCCGTAGAATCTCGTTCCTTTTAAGGATAATGGGCTGACATCGTGCCGAAAAATCTGAGAGTTAGTTTTTGATATCCACTTTCGATATACGATAAAAAATAATTTTTTTGTTGAAAAAATAGTACTCATTCCGAGGAAACAAAATTTTTGCTTATAAACAAATGGTAATATCTGCGTCAATTTTCGAGTACTCGGAAATATTCTGGCAGGATGTGATAGGTCTTTTTGGGACGCTTTAAAAAAAAAAAAAAATCATTCCTTAATCTTCATTAGAACCGGAGATACGAACAGGTTTACTTATTAATCCATAACTATTGATCTAACAAACATTTTCGGATTAATCAAGTTCGTACGTCATCTTAAGACATTCGGGTATCATTCACGATTTATCTCATATTTTTCCGGAATATTTATTCCATTGCTACGACAGGCTGAATGCAGCCGCGGGGTATGAAATTGCACGGCCCACCGGGTGAGTCGAGCCTGGCCGCGCGGAGTGCAGTGGTGGGGAGCGCTCAGCCAATCGCGGGCGACGTCGCACCGCTTAGTCAACAAATGGAATATCTCCCTTAAAAATTATCGTACCAATTTTTTATTTTTTTCTTAAACTAACATGCTTTTTTCCGTAGAATCTGAAAATTCAGGTGAAATTGAATTTTTTGTATTACTTACCGTGATTAGGTATTCGCGTTTTCCAACAGACGTGCTGGAAAAATTTCTGTTAATGAATAGTAATTCGGTAGTAACGGTAAAATGAATAAAACACGCTCACATTTGAGTAATTTTTATTAAAGAAACCATGGCATATACACCCCCGCATGACATTATTCTCCATTTTTTGGCGGGAGGTAAGGTTGTGGTACCTTCCGTACCTTCTGTCTCGTCTACTTCACCTACCGGATACGTTACGTCATCGGTATTATTGATCTGATCTGCAAATCTTATGATATTGTCTTCAACTTCATCATCGCTAAAAACGATGTCTGGTTCAGTGATGTTCGAATATGTTTCGCCGTGACACTTTCTGTAGAGTACAGTGCACCTCAATCCTACTTTTCTACACGTACAGTCGGAAGTGCAATTGCCTTTTTCGCAACCACATGAAATCATTTTGAAATTTTTGACAGCGTAATCGGATTGGTGAGAAAAAAGTAGCCCAATTTGAAAAAAAACGTGATGTTCTACAGGTTTATAAAGTTGGCACCCGAATCGAACGAAATCGTCTGAAACCACGTTGAATCGTTTGCGCGTGGCTCGAATGAAAAGAATATCGCGATGAAACGTTTGCGCGTTTGCTCGTTTTTGAGAAAATCGAAAGTAAAAGTGGGGTGCTGAAAGTCAGCACCCCATTTTTAAATATGATTTTACGCGAATAGTTTCGAGAGTCCAATAAAAATCGCAATGCCAATCGTTTGCGCGTCGTTTGCGCAATCAGCACCCGCTGCAATTTATTCCAAAATAATGAAAATAACTTTACAAATAATTATTTTCCCATATCAACAGCAGTTGGTACGAAGTTTATTATTGCGCATGCGTCACCACTGGTTCAGTCGTTGAGTGTAGAAGGCTTCTAACACTCATCGGTTCAGTTCCGGGCGTTCCGGATTCGGGGGTTCCGGAATTCCAGCACCCGTTCATTATACATATGTATACGATGAAATTTCCACGATTGCAAGAGTTCAATGCATATCATTATGCTAACCGTTTGCGCGTCCCTAAAATATAAAGAATATCATGACGATTCGTTTGCGCGTTTGCGCGTGCTGAGAAAATCATTCGGGGGTTCCGGAATTCCAGCACCCGCTCATACACATCCAATAATTCAGATCACGTCGAATGCTCGGCGATTATCTATGCAGTTAGCACCCATGTATCACTTTTCAACAAGCTAATCAAGCTAGTAACGTTGACTGAAAAATTTAGTGTTGCAGAAAATTTTACTCCGAAACCCTGTTCGATATAGTTTGAAAATTCGCGCTGGAGGCTTGACGCTGCGTCGGTTAGATTCCGTCGATTCCATGGTTCGGAAGTAGGGACGTCGGAAACGCGCTACAGCTGTCGGTTCGTCGTCAATAAAATCATTTTGGAGTAATAAGTTAATCCGTTTTATTAGTTTAAATAAAAATAGTATACAGATATAACATTGAAACAGTATCGTTGCAGCGTTAATCTTTCGTTGAGACACTAGAACGTGAATCACGGCTTTGAGGTAATACAGCGACTGACGGTTCCTTGAAAAGCGTCCTGGCGACTCCGAAATGATAGCACGCGTCAAAATTGTTCTTTTGTATGCTGTGATTTTCTCATATTTCTTTGCTAAACAATTAATAGTTTGTCTTGTAACTGATCAATTTCGAATTTTTTGTATTAATTTTTACCAACAGAACTTACGGTGGGATCAAATGGCAGGACATCATGAATTACTGGAACAAGCCGTGTCAGCACGGATTTTCGAGCTTCTGGAGATGGTTTTTGAGATGTCGAGCTGTGTTGTGTTACTTGTGATACCTTACAGAAAACTGGCAATTTCATATGATTCAACAGATGAGAGAGTAATCAGAAAATAAGCAGAATGTTGGTATAACCACTAATTTCAGAGCACTTTGTATTTTGCAAAAAAAATACTTGCATTATATCAGTATTCCAGTAGAACTTTTACCCATAACTTATGCTTTCTCAGTATAATTTAAATTTTCAGTTTAAATTACCAACATTACAGGATCTGTTGGTGGTTTCTGAAATTTTCCTTGAAACAGCTGCTGTACAACTCTAGTCAATCTAGCAAGGAGGGCGAGAAGACTTCAAACAATGTAGCAGACGTGGCCTGCTTAGGAAAGTTAACACTATAGACAATGGTAGTGCAGTCTGGAACGTCCTCCTGAAATTGGGCAGCGCAAGCATGTTCTACAACCTCATTTTTGAGGTGGGTTCAAAATTTTTATTCATATCTGTTGCAGTGGTGAATAAATTCAATTACTGCTAAGTGGCACCTACCACATTTCATTGAATACGGAATCGTTGACCCAAAACATGAAGGATGTTTTGAAAAAATCAGACCCCTTTGAATTCTTCAATCTTGGACCTTCTTATGTAACCTATAATGATTACCTGTCATTATGCATTTTTCACGTGTGAAATGAATGAATCGTTTCAGTCTATAGCCCAAACTCCGGAATCAAACAATTGCGTGTGAAGCAAATGATGCAAGAGCTATCAGTCCAGTCATCCATCGATCGGTAACAGAATAGTATGGACCTAAAAAAAAAGTGCAAATTAGAGGAGTGCTGCGTGTACTGATGGTCGCTTGCCAGTCGAAACAAATCGCTGACGGTCTACATCTGGTAGCTTTGGTGTTCATGAATTTTGAAATGAATGAGCCCATCTTTCTCGTACGTATATCGTGTGTCTAATGGCATGAGGTCGTATGTGCCAAAAAGGTGATTTTGGTGGTAAAAGGTCGTATAGTTGTGTTTTTTTACGCGACATTTGCCATAAGAATACCGGAAATGCACAGATTCATTGAGAGTAGCCGAAAAAAAAAGGTAAAAGGTCGTGCGTTCGACGGATACGACCTCTTACCTTTAAATTAGTCAATTCTTTTTCATCAATTTGACGGCTTGAGGGTCGCATCTTAGGCAGATACGTCCTTTCAGCACTAACTTTTTTCTTTACATGTATTAATGGAAGGAGTTCCTTCATTTTTTTTTCTTCCGGAAACGCTCCAAAAACTTTTAAAACGCAAACATTTATCGATGTTTTAGAAAAGTTCGAAATTTTATCATTTTCAATAAATAAAATAAAAATTGTTGGATACGACTTTATACCGTAAGTTAACGAGATGGAAAAATAAGATATTTTATAATATTAATATACATACCAGCAATTCGTGTTGAAAATTTCTTATCTATCATTAAATTTATAAAGTATTATGTGCACAGTCAGAATTAGATTTTCGTAGTCAATTATAGAAATAACGAAAATAATGATCTGGCGGATACGACCTTATACCATTAATTATCGTGATTTTTTTTCATAAAGTTAGTTAAGTACTGAAAAGGCGTATCCGCCACTACATACGACCTTCTGTTATTTGATTCATTTTTCAATTTCTATTTTTCTGGACGTATTTTCATGTTTCTCACGTAAATACACAGAAAAAAAAAATTATACGCCCTTTTACCTTTTTGCGCGATAAAAGGGCGTATATTGGCATATATGACCCATTATACCATAGACACACGATATTTCGGAATAAAAAATGTTTCGAACACTTTCAGAAATAATATAATACTTCCAATTACAGATCTTCAGCACCTATAGGTAAAGAGTACGATTTGAACGTTGGGAACGATTAGATACCGATTTAATAATGGGAGCTTTCCAAGGATTTTTGCCATTTCCATATTGCAATGAGCCTTCATGGATGAGGAACTGTACCAATTACCACTCCTTTGGCGCATGGCTATTATTTTTCCGACCTGCAAAACACAGCTCTTCTTACAGGTTAGTTTGAATTGATTATTCCAACATTTTTCTAATAGCTAAATGTTTCTTTTTCGCAAAGTGGTATTCGATGTGTTTCATTCAGTAAAGTTATGTATCGTATCTATACATATAACAGGTATTACCTATACGATATAATAAACAACGGATACACATTTCATACATTCAAAAGTGTCAAATCACGTCAAATTTATTGTAGGTACTCTAAAGATCAATTATTCTGAATAATGATTGCACTGAAACGAAATTCAAACTTTTAAATTCATAAGATTTCTTCGCTTATCACATGGTGTTCAAAATGCTGGCCTCTTTGCCGACAATCTACGATTCAATTGGATGTCGGTAAAATAGTGTACTCGGGTTTTAGTTTTTAAATAGACAATATATACATTATTTCGGACATACATGGTCCTAATGATCTTCATCGATGTGAAATCGAACCGAGGTTATTTTCAAATTAAAGGCAACAGTTCGTTTTTATTTAAAAAATGCCTGCAATCCCGAAAGTGCCACTTTTAACCATATTCAACCAATTAAAAGAATTACCAATTTTCGATGAAAACCGTCGATTGAAAAAAGAAACAAATGCTGTGTGGTTAGAAGCTTGCAAACTCCTGCGCGATATCAAGCGTCACAATTTATACATCTATGTTCAGCAAAATCGTAATAACATCAAGAAAGATTTGATGCGCTATCAGTTCAAAAATGTTGAATCTCCTAAACCGGTTTCTATTAATACACTGCAAAAAGACGGAATCACAATATGTGAAAATTATTCAGATTCTGTTATTGAACATGCTAGAATTGATGATTATGATACTTTGCATAGAATGAAATTTAGTGCCGAGTTTAGTGGTGCGATCCAGAAGATATGCCCTCGAAGATTTCACCTCATGTATTGGTGTCCGGAACAGATCAATCTATGGAAAGATTTATTGAATCTTGATTTTCCGGTGTCGCTTATTGTGATGGATCAACTTGTACAAAATGTTACAATTAAAAATTACAAGAGTGGTAACATTTTTCTATTTGTACTTGCAGTTAAAGTGGAGGAAACAACAATTACTCTGGCTCAAGCAATTACTGAAAAGATGGAATCCGAGTTCACTGTGCGTTTTTGCTGTGAATATCTCAAAAATAATATTCCACCACCATCAGAGCTCACCACTGCATATGATCATACTTTACTAAATGGCGTATCACGTGCGTTCAATACTTGTTCACTTAACGAGTATAATTTGCAATGCTACAAGTTCTTAACAAACCACACGCCAACCCTGCCACCTACTAGAATACATGTGGACACAGTCACTCTCATAAAATCTATCAGTGGACTGGAATGTTTCAACGAAAAACAGCAATCAGTTAAAAAATTTTACTTACTGAGCATAATTTACCTAAGTACCGTTGACAGCTTACATGCATTCGAAGATGCAGCAAGAAGTATTTTGATACTCATTTTAAGTCCTTTTGAAAATGGTATGACGGAGTCAAAAAGATTAATGTTATTGTCGAAAGTGAGACTAAATGATATTCAAGGGAAGTACCAAAGTTACATTGAATATGCTACAGATATCAATGCAGAAAAAGTTTTTTCTTTCTCAACCATCAACAAGTTTTCTTCATTTGACAAAACCTCAGAGAAATTGTCAGATTATATTTACCAGCTCGAATTGCAAGCACGCGTGACATGCAAATCTTTTCAATCGTCTCAAAATTCTCAAAAAGAAGCTAATGTTTACTATTGCCCAGATTGGTTTAGTAATCTAAAGGAATTACTTGAAGAGTTTCCAGTTTGGACAAGTGTCATCAAACAACGTAATAATTTCTTCAATTTGGCCACATCTTCAGGCATCCAACATCTGACTACCATTGGGGAAGTGAAGAAGCCACTGAATGCCTCGGAGTTTCTAGCTTATCATATTAAAAAGTCTAAATTATTAGCTCAACAAGGACGAGCTTTTATTGATGATCTGAACGGCAAGGTTCCGTTTCAACAAAAACGAATGCCCAAGAATAATCATGCTTGCTTAAACGAACAGGAAAACTGGATGGGCAAAAATGAATGGCGAACAGACAATGTAATTGACGACGATGAGTCTTTAGGGCAAGAGAAGAACAACTCAAATGTACCAACAAAACCGGACATAATACCAAGTTATACAGACACAGTGTATACTACAGTGTCTTTGGAAAAGAATGGGGCAGGTCAACTTTCATGTGTTTCTATGGATAATGTCATTATCGAACATTTGACACAGCAGGAGAGAGATGAAACACACAATGAGATTATTTCCATCGATTCTGACAAATCAGTATCAAGTGGTATAGTTGATAATAATGCCTACTCAAACTTATCAGAATATTTCCCTGAAATATTGTTTTCAAAACAAGAAGACAATGACATAGTTCAATCGATTGAAACAAATGGAAGTATTGAATTCAATGATAATGCACTTGCACATTCAACGCCAGTACAGAGCAAAGATTGTAGTAGAAGGGATATTTTGGTGAAAAATATAACCCTTGAACATAATTATTCTCTACCTGAAACATCTTTTATAGAACAAGCAGATGGGAAAATTCTATTATTTCAAACTAATGAAAGTATGCAGCTCAGTAATAAGCTTGAAGAAGGTGGGATAGTGCAGCAGTTGACCGAAAGGACTGAAATTATAAAGCCTAATAATACACTTGCAGATTCAACACCAATGAAGACAGAGGAATGCAGTGAAGGGAATGTGTTATCACAAAATATGAGTATTGACCATAATCATTTCATCGAACAAAAAATAAATAATGACTGCAACCTTGATGATAAAAAATCCGCGTTAGAAAAAAGGACTCTTGGGAATATTGGCAAGAAGAAATATGTGACTCCTTTTCCAGCTATGAAAATTTATCATGAACAAGCTGCTTGTAAGAAAAGATTTAAGGAGACATTGATTCGTAACGGAAACTGTTTAGCACCAAGAACAATTTTCAAGAAAAAATATGTTTTTAATGATACATCTATTATTGACAGTTTAGCCGAACTTATGGCATTTGCCTACAAAAACATCAAAGACTTTCAAGCGTTCTGCGATTATGAAATCCGCGAATCTGAAAGTAACAGTATTTTACGTTCAGTTAATTTTTTTAAAATACTAATTGACTATTGTAAAACAGGAAATTTGGCATCTTTGTATAGATCGAGGGCATTGCTGTTATTTGAATACGGTCATAGAAAAGGAGATACAATTTTTTCTCAAGATAAAGTCGGTCCTTTCTTCTCGAAAATTATGAGAGATTTTTACTCATTCAGAGAAAAAATATATTGTAGTTACTGTGATACAGAATATAACCGCTATGAAACAAGAATAGAACGCCTGGTGGTATCTTTAGGAATGATAAAAAATTTGCAGAAAGAATTACAGAATTATTTTCTTGAAAAGGAACATAATTGTCATAAATGCAAAAACACTGTAGCAGCATCGTATGACTTTGGGTCATACTTAACGATCGATCTAGAAAATGCAAATTTTTCAGAATTTCTGAATATGATCCCAGAATACATTGATTTACAACATAATAGATACATTCTCATTGGCATAATAGGGTTTGATCCGAACGATGCTCAGCATTATATTGCGTACTGTCGATCAATACGGAGTTCTTGGAGTAAACGCGATAATATCGAAAAGAAAATCAAACACCTACGAAAATTACAAAGAATAACCATTGCATTAATAATGTATGTACGAATCAATTCTACATCTTGAAATATTAATATTCGATAACATTATTTATTCAACTTACCTCTCTCGATTATCATTCCACAAGAAAGATTACAAGTATACTCATTCGATTGTATGCCAAATTATCAGAAATGAGTATCGGGTCGGTGAAATATACATATAAACATCAATTTTCTTTGTTAAAATACTGATATTGAATAACAAAGTCACTGGCTTTGCTTATTATTCAACCTCGATTATAATTCGTATCAAAAATAACAGGTATAGGATTACAAGAAACATTATGAAAAATAATTCTCTCATGAATAACCAACCTTAATTAAAATTAGTTTTAATCTCGATGTACTTATATGTATAATATGCTGAGAAGCTGTAATTAAAAATAAAAAAGAATAATTAAAAATAAAAAAGAATGAGGTACTTATTTTATACTTATTACAATATCCCTTAACAGTATGTCAAACAATAATGCAACTATGCTCAGTCATAAAAGAATACAGAATGGAAAGGGTGAGAACAAGAAGAGCTTAAGTAAGTGAATGAAAAATTACACAATTTTTTTTCGTACGATTGAGTGCAGTATAGATATAGAAATGAATAGATTTAGGCCCTTTTTGAATTGACCCCTTTAATCTATAGGAAAAAATATAACTTGTGTACTACTGAAAAATTCTGATATATAATGATACTGGTTTGGTCACAGTAATGAATCATTGTCTTACACACAATAAACATTTACCATCAATAACTATTGTATCTTGATTAACCTTACTGTGTTCTCTGAATACACATCTGTTGTGCACCCATCGGTTACAAATTTTACAGGTTGAACATACACCTCTTTTATCATTTAAGCAATACAAACACATATTATCCATTGTTTCAGACGAAGAAATGAGTTGATAGGCGATATCATTACGATATACATTGGGATCAAAGTTAGCGTCACCGCATGACTTTCCCTTACCTAAACAATCCATATAATACATTACGAAAGCACCGCAATTATAACCATCCTTCTGTATTCGTCGATTAATTGTTGACAAGACAATTTTCCAATCGATACTACATAAACTATTTTTTTCTCCTGGGGTACATTCTGTTAGATATCTCAGAAATGCTTGAATAGCGCGATCACCAGAATGAGTTTCAATGTAAGGGTCAAGATGTGTGATTGTTTTTTCTTCGATATTCAGAATTAAAAGGCACCAATGAAATTTGAAGCAATATGGTAAAAAAATCATACCGTGAAAGTCAAAATCAATGTTATACATTGCCCATGATTCCGGTTTTTTGTGCATGCAATAATCACCTATCATGTATGTTGTTTGACTGGTAGGGAAGAATGAAACAGTTTTCCAGTTTTTACTACTAATAATCATGAAACTATCAATAACGGAACCATCAATCCATTTTTTCGGCTTCAACGTTTGAAACTCATTCGACCACAATACGTGGTGTTTCAGAATGCAAAATTCCATTCCTTTAAAAGCGTATTGGGCTACTGTGATATAGCGCCTACAAGCCCGTATGTAGTGCGTAATTAACTGTGTCACAGCATCAGAAGATAATGCTATCTCCTTTTTATTTTGGTCTGAAATACGTTCAACACTGCATCTAATTGTGTTGTCAGTACTGCTGATTTCCTTAGATTCCAGTGCATTATCACTACATTGTGCTTCCTTTTCGGTCAGTAAGGAAGCTTGTATATCTGTACTGTCGGATAGGATCAAGTTTTTCGGATTACCTATGGCATGAATTCTTTTTTGATTTTCTTTCTGAATATCGTTTTCTAGTAACGTAGATTTTATTTCTTTAACAACACCGCGTCCCAATTTTGTCCCACCGTTTATGATGTGAAGATGGAGCAGCAGGAATCTATTCAACGAAACTGGAGAATTCATGCTATAATCACGTCTCATTATCCTGTAATAGCATTCGGAACCGGTCGATGTCGAAACAATATTAGGAGACGAATAATATGAACGCATTACATTAGTCCAGGCTGGAAATTGCTTGAATAAGATGATTAGATTTCCTGAAATTTTTGGTAAGTAATAGTTATTTGGTTTGGATAGATTGTCATTGTCGTTCGAGCACAATGGTAAGCTGCTGTTGTAAGTTTCATGCACAAATATTGAAATTTCATTTGCATCTGCACCTTCATTGATATGATCATAGCCAATATTTTTTTCAGCATTATTTACGTCGTTGTTGTCTTCAGATTCATAATACTTGTGATAGTCGAAGGTTTCTATTTTTTTTTCCAGCCAGGACTTACGTCTGAAGCATTCTGTATTCTTGTCAGCATTTTGGCTTTCACAAACTACGAACATAGCTGTCATTACTTCTTGTAGGAGCTTGATGTCTTCCACTTCCAGTGAATAAGCAATGCATCTTGCATAAAAATCGCTTTGCACCCAGTTCTTTCCGGAAAAACATTTCCATCGCAGTACAGCTTTTATTAAGTGCGCTCGATCACGTTTGATTAAACAGTGGGGTAGCGTATCATTATGCTTCATCAAAAACCTGTGACATTTTGAAAGATACTCATTGTAGTAACATCCATTAAAAGCTAGGGAAACTGCATTCAAGAGGGCCATTGAACAATCAACGACTACTTCTTGTGGAATTGGTGCCCCGCTTTCTATCCACGCGTAAAGCCATGTGAAAATACAGTGTGTATCGTGGCTCTCTGAAAGCATTTGGCAGACAGAATATATTTTTTTTCTTAGACGTATTACAATATTATAAAGGAATATATGAGCACTCTTATGATTGTCAAAGACATTGACAGCTTTTACAAATCGTCCAGAGGCATCCAAAGATACAAACGTGTCCAATTCTGCTGCCTCTTTCCATAAATTTAACTGGTTTTCCGTCCAATACCAAATTATCAAAGGAACTGTTGATATCTCTCGAATACTTGGTATACGATCCATCATAGAAAGTGATGAGGTAATAGGATCACCTGGAAAATCAGCTAACCCTATATCTTCATCTTTAGCTTCTTGCCTTGCTGTACGATATACAGCTGTGTTATGTAAGAACGGTGGTACTGTGCCGGAATCATTCAATATTTCGTTTGCCTTTAGTTGTTTGTAATGTGTGGCTTTAATCCCTTTCAAACTTTGTTTTGCTTCTTTTCTACGTCCTTTTGCCAATCTACGTTTTTTAAAGTGCGGTATCCGAGTTGTATCAGAGGTTTTGATGCATATTTTGACACCAGTATTAGAAATTGGTTTTTCAGTGCATTCACCCTGTATACGTGCATTGCATTCCTTGCACGACCCAAAAAATTTGAAATAGGGAAATTCATCTCCTTTAAAGAGTTGTGATTTCTTGAAACTCCATGGACAAGGTAGTTGATATTTTTCCCATACTTTATCTGCAATCACATCTGTCCAAGGTGAGTTCAGTTTTTCGTATGTGCGATCTTTGTATACCACTTCAACAGGTTTAATCTTTTGCCAAGTATCCTCATCTAATTTGATAAAAAATCTTAATGGCTTCAAGGGACCTGAAGGACGGCCGCGTCTATCTCGTTCACAACTTGTTTTAGCCATATTTCATTTGTTTCATTAGAGAACACTGCTTGAGTATCCAGAACAAGGCCCTGCAGGAATTTTTTGATGTGGACAATGACAATATGATTAGTAACAATCCAAGCTCGCTTCATTGAAACAAATTATGCAAAAAATGCGCACGCGTTACACAAAAGGCACTCATTTTAAATACCGTGTAAAAACAACTACCTTATCGACGGGGCGGTTTAATAATATATGATGAAAAAACAATTCGGAAATCCCTCGCGGGAATTTTAGTTAAAAATGTTTTGCGCCAAATAGTGAAGGTTACCTAACAATGCCTGATCTTGTAATGAAAATTTAATAAAATATTCTCGTGACAGCTGACACATAGATTCACATAGTGACACAATAAACAGGGCTGACGTCTGAGAAAAGTGCACTTGCATTTCAGTGATTTAATGATTTCCTGAACTACTACCTGCCGGACACTACATTTTACGCACCATCATCTTACGGCAGAAATAGTTTCTTAATAATCCCTAGTGCGTAAACTGAGAATTCAAGCAGTGAAAATTCGAACCGGATAGGTGACAACTCATAGCAGACCAAGAATATCCGTGGCCCCGTGTATTTCACATACGCCGTCATTTATATTGATTATAAAATACATATGAATGAAAAAGGATAGATAATTTCTGTATTCTGAAATATGTGTAGAATTTTTTATAAATACATGCGCAAGAATTTAACTTCAATTACGGAAAGCGTCCACGTTCTGTCTGTGGGCGGCCTTGAGGTATCCCTACCATGCAGGAGAAACTTCCACAGCTGTAAAACTTATTTATAATTTTTGATTTTTTAATCACGAAACTTTCCGATTGATTTTTTAATCACTAAACTTCCCAGTTGTCAGTAAGAGCAAAGGTAAAGCCAGGAATCTGATGCCCACGAGCATTTCGATTAGTCCAAAAACAGTTTGGTTGTTTTTGATATTCTTGGTGTTCGAAGTCAATATATCTTTACTTAATACATAAAGGTAGATGATAGTTTCAAATAAGTGAATTATCGTTAACCGATGTGAAATAAAATTTTTGGGCCAACCTTGAAAAATAATTTCGAAGCGTGTTCTAGTTGCGCAGTCCGAAGCGAGCACTCGCTACAGCAGTAGAAATGTATTCTGTGGAAATTGACAAATCCCTAGCATTTGTTTTCCTATTGTTCTCGTTGTTTTCCCCCACCAGACCTATAAAAGAAAAGATTAATTTACCTGTGCTGCTTCCTGAATGTAATTCAATTAATTCCTAAATATGCAATACGTACCATAAACATATCAACATGGTGAATAATGATTAAGCACCACCGCTAACTTGGGCATTCGAATAACACTCACAGCTTGCTATTATAGCATTGAGGATCATAGTGCAAGAAGCTCGACTGGGCCTACTTTTACAAATAACAAACTATTCCAAGGATCGCATTAGCAACTTAACAGACACAATGCAGAAAAATGATTAGAAGTGTGTTTTATGATATTACGACCTTTGTTAAGGCTTCTGAGCTGGCTTCTGAGTTTCTCAGGCAGGGTGTCCACTAAAATTGCAATCAGAAATTCCCTGACCTCCAGGTTTTCCAGACTCAAATTCTTAATTTTCCCCTGACCATTTTATCTTCAGTAATGAATACTCTCCGAAAAAAATGGTAAAAAGAAGTAGAGAATTTTTGCACCAAAGTCACCGATAGGGCATGTGTTTTCTAACCGCGTTAAGAAATCACAAGTGACAGTTCTAGTTGACGCAACAATTAATCCATTTTTAATGTTTTTATTTCATAATTAAAAAATTCCCAGACCACAGGCAAAATTTCAGAACTTTTCCAGGTCGAGTGGACACCCTCTCAGGGTTTATAAAATAGATTTTCGTTTTGTTGACCAAGGGACCTCCCAAATTCAAAATTTCAAACACATTTTTGATGAGATAATTATTTTTTATGTATTTCAAGAAAATTTATAAATCTTTTCGTTTCAGATCGCTTCCAAGGACATACTGTTCAACAATTTTTAGCCAGATTATGTGTTTAAGATAAGTGTAGTATAATTCATATGAATTTTATATCATTTGATGAGGCTTCCTTTAAATTAAGAAACATTGAACAAAAAAATAGTAATTTCAATACAAGTCAAGTAGCAAAGTTCGTAGATTGTGGGTTGTGGGTGGTCCTGAAAAAAAAGCAAAAAAAAGAGGTTGTATTTACGGCTTACAAAACGTCGCTATTTGGTAATGGTTTTGGTAGGTGTCAATTACAAACCATATGTTCATTAATGTAATCTCCATTGAATTGCCCAACATTTCGAACGATAGAATGCTGTTTATACCCTTAATATTGAGTGTCAATTGGTGAACATTTTTAAACGGGTATAGATAGCTGCCAATTGATTGTCTGTTGTCCTCCAATTCATAATTTGATGAACCAGCTGATAAGGATGCCACGTAGAGAGAAAATAATCCTGGACTGCTGAGTGACGATGTATAATTGATGGTCGGGCTTGGAAATGCTATAAATAAAATGCATTCGATCAATAGCATTTTATATGATATATGAGTTTATTTAATTTACACTAACAATATGGGCAAATTGTATTATAGTACGATACGATAAAATCTGTATTGAAAATAAGATTTGTTATTATGTACTTCAATTGTGAACGTTACGCATCATCTATCTTCATGTGGATACTGGAAGTTTTCAATGAATTTGATCATTTAAAAATTTGAGATGTACATTTTTAAAGTGAAAATTTTCACAGATACTAATCTACAATTTGGTGATTTTATTTTATACTTGAAGCCTTCTTTTATTCCTGTACTAGCTGATTTTCAGCGATGTTTTGTCTTGTGTTTGTGAGTTGATTAACTGTTTAGAGTGTTCACCAAATAGCGAGTAATAATTATACGGTAACTACATCGTTCTAATGTTGAAGAAGAATCATTGTGCACAACAATGAAGAAATATATCAACCTACTAAATTGGCTTGGTTTCTCAGATGACACTCTGTCGGAAGTGTGAATGTTTTCAACAGGACCATATCTGCAAGGATTCTGAAGTCTTCTCCCTATCCTTGTTGGATTAACTAGAGTTCTTGAGAACCTGTATTCGAGAAAATTGCAGAAATCATCTGTATCATCTGTATTATTAAAAAATTTAAACTTTAAATGAAGAGGGCAATGTGTAAGTTGTAAGCTGTGCAAAGGGTTTAAGAAGGTATATAAATTTATATAAGCTTACGCACATGCACGAAGATAAATATGTATATGTGGAAGTATATACCTAAATAAGAATATATATAGGGAGGTCGCGTGGATGGGCCACATTTCCCGTACAAAACGCTGGGTTCGAGACTACGATTTCTTTCTTGTTTTTGTTAAACGCTCGTTTCTCAGACCATGGAAATGAGCGTTTAACAAAAACAAGGGAGAGATTATAGTCTCGAACCTGGCGCTTCATACGGGTAATGTGGCCCATCCAGGCGACCTCCCTGTATATATATGAAAATTCATTGACTCTTCACCATGAAAATAATTTTCTTCAAAAGTCGATTCAATTTTCAAAATTTGGCGGGTAAATTAGAATAGCTCGTTATCCGATTTCAAACAAAATTTTTTCTCAATATTTAGACCTCAAGGAACACTTCTGCATAAAAAAAACCCAAAGTGCCAGGACTTTCAAGTTAGCTCGCGTACAAACGACCCGTGGATGGCTTAGAACTTTTTTGAAAACAGAAGTCCTGAAAAACACTGTCTCTGTTCCGATGTAAACTCAATGAACATAATTTCGTACAATATCTGATGGAAACTGATATGCCTCTTGCAGACCTTCAGAAGCTCCAAAATCCGAGGTGACTCAACTCGCTTCAATAGTCACCAATTGGTCTGAGTTGATGAGCCTAGATGAAGTACAATTCCATTGTAGATTGCTGCCAACAAAAATTAAACAAAGTTTCAACCTCATAAGTTGCAAGGTAGATCATTATTTATCCAATAAAAGAAGTTACCAGCTCGTACAAAACGAACCACTTCGACGCATTCTATTATTTAAGAGTCTTAAAACATGTTCAAATAAACAGTAGTCGATGGGGGTCGAAACAGTGGTCCACATTTTCGCGTATCCTCAAAAAGTCAAACACTGATATACTGTCACGCTACTGATGCTAATAAATTTGTCTTACAAATTCTACCGACATTGCTCCAAAATGATTTTATTGACGACGAACCGACAGCTGTAGCGCGTTTCCGACGTCCCTACTTCCGAACCATGGAATCGACGGAATCTAACCGACGCAGCGTCAAGCCTCCAGCGCGAATTTTCAAACTATATCGAACAGGGTTTCGGAGTAAAATTTTCTGCAACACTAAATTTTTCAGTCAACGTTACTAGCTTGATTAGCTTGTTGAAAAGTGATACATGGGTGCTAACTGCATAGATAATCGCCGAGCATTCGACGTGATCTGAATTATTGGATGTGTATGAGCGGGTGCTGGAATTCCGGAACCCCCGAATGATTTTCTCAGCACGCGCAAACGCGCAAACGAATCGTCATGATATTCTTTATATTTTAGGGACGCGCAAACGGTTAGCATAATGATATGCATTGAACTCTTGCAATCGTGGAAATTTCATCGTATACATATGTATAATGAACGGGTGCTGGAATTCCGGAACCCCCGAATCCGGAACGCCCGGAACTGAACCGATGAGTGTTAGAAGCCTTCTACACTCAACGACTGAACCAGTGGTGACGCATGCGCAATAATAAACTTCGTACCAACTGCTGTTGATATGGGAAAATAATTATTTGTAAAGTTATTTTCATTATTTTGGAATAAATTGCAGCGGGTGCTGATTGCGCAAACGACGCGCAAACGATTGGCATTGCGATTTTTATTGGACTCTCGAAACTATTCGCGTAAAATCATATTTAAAAATGGGGTGCTGACTTTCAGCACCCCACTTTTACTTTCGATTTTCTCAAAAACGAGCAAACGCGCAAACGTTTCATCGCGATATTCTTTTCATTCGAGCCACGCGCAAACGATTCAACGTGGTTTCAGACGATTTCGTTCGATTCGGGTGCCAACTTTATAAACCTATGTTCTACGACAATTTTTAAGGGTGATATTCCATTTGTTGACTAAGCGGTGCGACGGCGCCCGCGATTGGCTGAGCGCTCCCCACCACTGCACTCCGCGCGGCCCGGCTCGACTCACCCGGTGGCCCGTGCGATTTCATACCCCGCGGCTACATTCAGCCTGTCGTAGCAATGGAATAAATATTCCGGAAAAATGAGAGATAAATCGTAAATGATACCCGAATGTCTCAAGATGACGTACGAACTTGATTAATCGGAAAATGTTTGTTAGATCAATAGTTATGGATTAATAAGTAAACCTGTTCATATCTTGGGTTCTAATGAAGATTAAGGAATGATTTAAAAAAAAAAGCGTCACAAAAAGACCTATCACATCCTGCCAGAATATTTCCGAGTACTCGAAAATTGACTCAGATATTACCATTTGTTTATAAGCAAAAATTTTATTTTCTCGGAATGAGTACTATTTTTTCAACAAAAAAATTATTTTTTATCGTATATCGAAAGTGGATATCGAAAACTGTCTCTCAGATTTTTTGGCACGATGTCAGCCCATTATCCTTAAAAGGAACGCCATTCTACGGATTTTCGCAGATCGTTTATTACTACGAGACTATAACACATAACCCTACCGAGTTTGCAGATTCTTTTAGAGGACAGTTCATATTGGATCCAGTATGAGTTTCGTAACCGTATGTTGAAAGTTCGGTGAGTGACTGGTAAAAAACAAAATATCGAAAAAAAAATTTCTATTGCATCTTGCAGCTGAACTAATGAAGATAAATGCTTTTTTTAAGTATTCATTTTTTCGGGGACGACAAGACGAACAACTCTTATACGAAGCATTTTGTTGTAAAACCGTCAGGAAAAAAAAAAAAGCGTAAAAAGTAGGTTTTCAATTGTTTAACAATTTCTTGCAACTAAGTGCGGCCGAAAATCTTTTGGATAAATCACAAGTATATTCGTGGGGATATAATGAACTCCTACAAAAATTTACAAAAATGTCATATTCCGGAATACATCTTTATATATTTTTGGTATAATTCGACTGGAGACTGAATCCAAATGAAATCATGCAGGCCAGCGGACGTGATGTTCCAGAATCGATCGGCGTTCAAATATGTTGTTCCTCATACAAAATGAGCCGACACGTATTTTGTTGTTTACCCCAAAAAAATTATCCAAGCCCGATATCGATTTTTTAAGATTTAAAGGCGAAAAACTTTCTTCGCCAATTTGAGGAACCAAATATTCGAAAAATAGCCGCCAAATCCGTAATTCTCGAGCTTTTTCGACGATTCTTGTTTTATGTGATTCGGAATTTCGTACTCCATCGACAAAAACAAAAAAATCCGAAAAAATTTGAAAATTGCCGAAAATATCGATGTTTTTTGGAAAACATAAGAATTCACTTTTCTCAAAAACCCCATTTTTTTTTTTTCTCAAAATTTGATATGTTTTTCGGGGTGATATCGACTACTTACCCTATGAATGGCGACTGGTATTTTTTCTTGCCTTCCGAGTAATCGACTGTTTTATTCTCTGAATTCCTGCACGGCCGTATTTTCACTGTTTCCATGCTATATACTCGCGAGCTTGTATTTTCTGTAGAATCCCATTTGTATATTGTTCGGGCTACCGAATATCTTGTTGTTCAATTTTCTACTCGGTGTTTCGCTTACACAATACTTCAAATTACTTGTATCATGAACAAAAAGTAATGAAATCCCCCCCAAAAAGCACCTCTGGTGCAAAAACCTTTCGCCAAGTACATTGATGCGATATTTCCCACAGAAATAGTTTTGCAGCCATTTAATCTTCAAAAGTATTGCAATTAATGGACGTTACCAAGTACAAATAAATTTGCTCCCAATTAATTTCTTAACGTGATCCAGTTTTAGATTTTGGTGGCAATTTACATTTCGATGTATACCTATAATGTGGGTAACATGTAATAACATGCGACATACGAACTCATAAGAAAAGATCAATTAAAATTAAAATTAGGAAAAAACAAAGAAAAGAAAAAAAAATTTTGAGGTAGTGGTACTTGGCGGGCATTTATATTTTCTTGTAATTTTTACAAAAATGCCCGCCAAGTACCACTACCTCCAATTTTTTTTTTTCTTTTCTTTGTTTTTTCCTCATTTTAACTTCAACTGATCTTCTCTTATGAGTTCGTATGTCGCATGTTATTACGTGTTACGCACATTATAGGTATACATCGAAATGTAAACTGCTACCAAAATCTAAAACTGGATCACATTAGGCAATTAATTGGGAGCAAATTTATTTGTACTTGATAACGTCCATTAATTTCAATACTTTTGTAGATTAAATGGCTGCAAATCTATTTTTGTGGAAAATATCGCATTAATGTACCTACTTGGCGAAAGGTTTCTGCACCAGAGGTGCTTTTTGGGGGGGGATTGCATTACTTTTTGTTCATGATACAAGTAATTTGAAGTATTGTGTAAGAGAAACACCGCGTAGAAAATTAAACAACAAGATATTCGGCAGCCCGAACAATATACAAATGGCATTCTACAGAAAATACAAGCTCGCGAGTACATAGCATAAAAACAGTGAAAATACGGTTGTGCAGGAATTCAGAAAATAAAATAGTCAATTACTCGGAAAGCAAGAAAAAATACCAGTCGCCATCAATAGGGTAAGTAGTCAATATTACCCCGAAAAACATATCAAATTTTGAGAAAAAAAAAAAATTGGGTTTTTGAGAAAAGTGAATTCTTATGTTTTCCAAAAAACATTGATATTGTTGGAAATTTTCAAAATTTTTGGGATTTTTTTGTTTTTCGCGATGGAGTACGAAATTCCGGATCACATAAAATAAGAGTCGTCAAAAAAGCTCGAGAATTACGGATTTGGCGGCTATTTTTCGAATATTTGGTTCCTCAAATTGGCGAAGAAAGTTTTTCGCCTTCAAATCTTAAAAAATCGATATCGGGCTTGGATAATTTTTTGGGGGTAAACAACAAAATACGTGTCGGCTCATTTTGTATGAGAAATAACATATTTGAACGCCGATCGATTCTGGAACATCACGTCCGCTGGCCTGCATGATTTCATTTGGATTCAGTCTGGACTATAAGGCGAGAAGGTAAATCGGGCAGACTACCTGCTCGAATTAAAGTACGAAATACTTTCGAAAAAGAAATAAAAATTAATTTCCGAAATATCCACAATAACACATCGATGGGCTCAGGGAGAGGGGTATGCAGAGCGAGGGGCCTGCTCAACAGCGTAGACACTGAAATGCTTGGGCCTGAATTTCTACCCTTGATGAACTTCATTGCCCAGCTGTACCTCAAACTGACCGGCTCATCGTCAGCCGTCTATCCTACGCATGAATTTCTTACCCTCAAAGTGCTATAACTCTAAAAGTACTTTGAATGTATAGCCAACCCCCCTAACTTTTCCCTCTGTAATTTTCCACTATTCGCATTCGTCAGGAGCGGTCAGGGGAAGTAGTACCCACACCGTTCCTCAGTTGCCCATTCCCGCATGAAAGGAAGAGAGGTACGAGTATATTTGCTATCTCCTTCTAGCAGAGCAGAGTGGGAGAAGGCGTTTTGTCCACCAGCCTCGCCAACTTTCCAGAATTCTAGGAACTGAGACCCCCGAAGCTGGAACGTTATTTTCGAGGTTATCTATTAGAGAAAAATAAAATCGATTTTTTGACAATTTCTCGGTAGGATAACCGTTAAACCGTTTAAATTGAACAGGATATAAATTTTTGCATACCTATCAAACTATTCTACGATTGGGAAAACTTACTAAATTCTACTCTTTCAAACTCGGGATAATATGATCTTTTATTTGAATGAAAGAGAAAAAGAAGGCCCTCGGTCAAAAATTGATAGTCGAATTTTCTCCCATCGAACCGAATATTCAAATCTGTTGAGAAAGAGCAATGCGGATCATTTTAAGTATAGTATAAGTATCAATTTTAATATTGAACATAAAACAGGGAGAAGAAGTATCAAGTACATAGAGAAAAAGTAGAGTAGAAGGATCTAGAAAAGAAGAGAAAGAAAGGTCGGGGAAGGAAAAGAAGCTGGAATGGTCTAGAATATAATCAGGGTATATAACGAACGCAGAGAGAAGGTAGTAGGTCGGTCCAATTGTTGGAAAAAACGTTCAATAAGTGTACTACTGAAAGATAAATAATGTGTTTTATATAATATGTATAATGTTTAATACCCCCAAACTTTTTAACAAAATCAAACGAGACATGGTTGTTTTTCATGCCCATCATTTGAATGGTAAAATCTTGTAATTATCGGGTCATTTCTTCGAGCCATTTTCTGAGATCGTTTAGCGAGTTTATCGAATAGACTACATTGATTTCAGAACCTGTTTCTCGGATGTCAACGGCTCGAAAACGTAAAGATTCGTTGAAATTAGCAAAAGTCTTTTTCGACCCGATCTAATACTGCGATGAAAACATATCAAATTATAATGAATTTAGTAGTTTATAGTGTTCAACCGTCATCTACACTTATTTTGAAATCTCTTTGGTTCATTTTAAATATTAGTATAGAGGACCGAGAGAAGATAAAATTGTAGTTGTGCCACTAGCTCTTACTGTGTATACATTATTTACGTTTGACGGTGAGCCGGCACTCGTGACTGCTTTGCACAGGCTTGCATCCGAGATAACTTACGCCTGATATGAAAACCCCTGGGCATCGGTCCGCCTGGGTCCCCGAGCCAATGGGATTTGGGAAGAGTGGGAGTGGCCTGCTACACGAGGATAATACGAGAAGGTACGTACACAGTTGACGAGTCAGCGTGCTGTAAGCAGGACAGAGACGAGGTTTGGTCAGAATTTTGGACTCTCAAAATGCCTGGTGAGTGGTTCTTTATTATCTTATTTCCTAAACGTTGGAATATGGATCTGGAATAAAAACATGTAGACTGCCCTAACTATGTGGCTAATTAATTATGGGGTGATGATTTGTGGATTCGATTTGTGATGTTATGATTCCGCGGTACTGAAATTATGCTCCAAACTTTGCAAAATATCACTTATCTTGCCTATCACCTATGTATACATTCAAATTCATTCGCCTACATAGTTTCCGTACAGTTGCTGTACACTATGTACAAATTTCTTCAAACTATATCTAGTCTGTGCCAGAATCAATGTACAGGGTGTATAAAAAAGTTTGGTCACCGCTTCACGGGGTGATTCTCCAGCTCGAGATCGGTGAAGATCTATCAAAACTTGTAGCTGTAAAAAGTACGACCTTCAAAATCGAGGTCAAAATTTAAATTGTCTTGAAAAATCTTACTAATTCAGAGAATAAAAAGTCCCCCAGAAACCATAGGTCTAGATCGATTCCTTCCCATCAAAAAAGACTTCGGAAGATAAAAGAAATTCAGTGTAATTATAACAACAGAAATTCCAATCGGTTGTCGACTACAAGGCTTCAGTCTCGTCTAAAATTTCTTTTTATGATATTTTTCATTTTTTTCCATCATGAAAATTCCAGAGAATGTGAAAGAACTCAAAGAAATTGAATAAATTTGAAAAAAAAATCAAAAAATTTTTCATAAAAATGAAACATATCATAAAAAGAAATTTCAGACGGAACCAAAGTCTTGTGCTCGACAACCGATTGGAATTTTCGCTATAATTGCACAGAATTTCTATTATCTTCCGAAGTCTTTTTTGATGGGAAGGGATCGATCTAGACCTATGGTTTCTTGCGAACTTTTTATCCTCTGAATTAGTAAGATTTTTTAAGACAATAAAAATGTTGACCTTGATTTTGAAGGTCAAGGTCAATTTTGCGGCTACAAGTTTTGATAGATCTTCACCAATCTCGAGCTGGAGAATCACTCGGTGAAGCGGTGACACATAATTTTTATACACCCTGTACATACCTTTAATATAATTTGAATTCTTATATTCGACAGTGTATATTGACGATAACGAAAAGTTCAAGGCACGGTCGACAGTAGACATTAATATATAGGGTGTTGACTTGAATCGTTTATTTGTAAAGCAGCTCGAGTGCCTCAGGTCGAATTCAACAGGAGACATTACAAACTGATTCGAACGAAACTGAATCAGCAGATGAGAGTTTAGTTGTTTTATACGATAATACTCCTCCTAAAAAGTAATTCTATTCCGTTTGCAATTTTTTAAGGGGGCGTTTAGTGTAACCGGGTTACGAAAAGTGATTTTTTTTTTTTTTTGTACAAAACTATGAATGATCCATTATGGTTTTTTTCTGGAATGAAAGGGCATCATTGAGGGAGAGAAGGACACGTCGTTTATTGAAATTTTTTTACTTCTGAAATGTTGGGGTGCCACCTTATCATAGCACGTTCGTGCTGCATCTGTTATCCGCGTGCAGTTGAGCACCGAGATGAGTCACCTGAAAGTAAAAATCTAAATTTCCCCTTGAAGCTATGTCATCTACGTTGATATTATAAGCGTTCGCAAACAAATACATGGTAGATTGGAAAAATTTCAGCAATCGTGAGAAAAAGTTATTTTTTCGAACCAAATAATCGATTTTTTTAGAGAAAATTATAAGGACTCGAACATGCTTTGCAGAAAGACATGTTATTGATTCATTTTTTGAGCTATCCTGCACGCTGATGTGGAAATGCAGTTTCGTGAAAAACGCTTTGAAAATTCTCCATGTTTTCACGATGCTTACAGTTAGAAAACAGGCCCACACAGAAGACTTTCCTTTTCTTCAAAGAATTCTTGTGCCGTTACGGTTTATACCTGCGGCAACCGCCGGTCTATGTCGAGCGTGTTAGCGTCTCACCAAGCGGGATGTAACTTTGTCAATTTTATGAATTTGAAAATCGAAGTTTGGGACGATACCTTAACTTTTTATCCTCAAACGTCATACTTTCTATTGATGCAAAAAAAAAATTGTTTTTTCTTTTTACCTGTTATACACTAACCCCCCTTAACTATATTTATGTTGGCCAGTTAGATTATCTAATGAATTAACGAATATAATGGCAAAAAATACATCCGGTTTCGACACTTTCAACGAATTTGACTTATTACGACCTTGATGATATAAGAAACGTATTGGTTTTGGTCGAAAATAACTCTTCCTCGTTTCAATAAATCATTACGTTGTCGGGCCTTTCATTTAGCGTCCAAAGAACAGGTTTTCATACAGATATTATCTATCTTTTGGTCGCTCGAATGTTCTCAAAAACGGCTCAAGGAAAAAAAATTTTAATTATGCAAACTGAACATTCAAATGATGGGCTTGAAAAATTGCCATATCTCGTTCGATTTGAACGTTCGCTACTATCACGAAAAATCGACGTTTAGTGTTTGACGGTCAATCTCTATTCTACAGATCATAATTGATAGTAATTCCGACATTACATGGGTTTGCGGGTCGATGAAAAGTATCATAAAAAACCGTCTTATTATAGCCGTGTTTTTTTTTTCTTGTAACTCTCCGTGATTTATTTTCGTATCAATATGAGGGAATAAAATATCTCCGAAACGAAGTTTGCAACCAAAAAACTTCCGGACAAAAGTGTCATGGATTCGAGTGAGACAAAAGTTGACATAATATCGAATGTGTCGTAAATGGCACCACTCTTGACAAATCTAACCCGGGTGCACTTTTTTGGTAACGGAGACCAATTTGTTTTCACTCCGCAGAAATTGAAACGGACTTTGAGATAAATCCAAACATCTGTGATGTTTCGTGCCCGCTACATACCGTTTATGAGTTCTTATTGTTATTCGTCAAAAAGTCCATTTTTCCCGCTGCCAATCTGATATGTTGATATCTTGAGGAAAAGAGTGATGAAACACTTTTTTTTTCCTTTAGTGGCTTATACCCCGTGGGGAAGTATAACCTGAGTAATACAACACTACTTTAATCAGCGGCCTAATCATACAAGGGAAATACAGCCACGACGATGATGCCATTGTATGCTACACGCCCATTGAAAATATTAAACAGTACTTCCCCATTGCATTGTATAGCAGGATCCGCAGATGTGTTGCGTCTGTCAAGGATCGATTTGTTGAAATATTAAAATGTAGAAATATAGAATATTGTTGAAATTTTATATTTGTAAATATTTTGAAAACTGATTCAGAAATAACTCATAGAAACATTTTATGACATATTTCGCAGGAAGTTTCGGAAATAATTCGAACAAATGTTTCAGATATATGAAAGAAGAGTATTTGAGTCCTACATACTTTCAAAATGTTTTTAACCAACTGTATTCGAAATAATTTTCAACGTATTGAACAACTCTTACAAAGATATTTATAGTGTACAATAATTATGTTAGGAGTACCTAGCAATTTCTTTGCAAAAACAACAATGAAAAAAAAAACACATACATTGTGACAAGCAACTGTTTTCAATTCATGGTTTCTAATTGTACACAGAGTGAAACGTGCGTATGATATCTAGACACAGGATTTCGTTATGTTTTATATCTCACGATGTAAATTTTGAATTCAAATTAACATACTGTATGGAATTTTTTCTAATAAATACATTTATGATATATCGACCCTTAGCCAAATATCAAACTCAAGACAAATCAAGAGACTCGGTAGAGTCTCGCGCCAAGTACATTAAAAAGAATTTTTAACGCACGGCGCGAGACTCGACCCGAGTCTCTATACCCGCATGAGAGCTCTACCGCCGATACGACGATTGTATTATCCTTATATTTTCCGAATCGAGTTAGACACGAGATTCAAATATTTATCTCAGAATATGGGTTTAAATAGCTTTCATTTAAGCCTGATTTTTATGCAATCAGTGCACGGAGAACTGAGATATAATATTCCGATTTACCGAAATGCTCAATTCGATCAAAAATTTTCGTTCTCGTCTCCGTCTCCGTCGTCGCCACTCGGCAATGTTGCCAGTACCTCCCGGAACGAAGTAGCCTCGCTGTGGCGCGCGTGTAACCCCGAAGTAGCCTACAAGGCGGCAAATTTCTAAATCAAGAGTCTCGCACTAAGTACATGAAGAAGAATTTCCAACGCATGGCGCGGGACTCGATCGAGTCTCTATACCCGCATGAGAGCTCTATGGCCTAGATACGGCAATTGTACACGGAGAAAAGATTATACTGAAATTTCCCATGGATTTTCCATAGATCAATGAGGAAATTTGTACGTTTCAAATAGCGAGCGTCGTGGCACGAGTTATAATTAAGTATAACTCGAAAACTATACAACATACAAAAAAATGTGGGTCATAAGAAAGTTTCAGTTTAAAGTAAACTTCAAAGTGATGACATACAACAAAATATGGCGGTTCGGAAAGTTGAAAAAAAATTATTATACAATTAGTGTTAAAAATTTCTCAATAACCATACGTCTTTTGGGGTTGAAAGTTTTAGAGAATATTCTTCTACAAGGCACTTGAGGCATATAAGTCCTACCTTATTTCAAATCGTTCCATATCATTTTTACTTAAAAATAATTATCTCATGAAGGCGGCAAGTGTTGCTTCTTATAATTTCAAACATACATTTAAATGAATAATCTGTCTTCATGCCTCGTAATTTTTACTATAATATAAACAAAATAATGGTACTAGGTAGCCTAACAAGGCCTGGGTCGTTTATTAAGGCCTAAGCCTTTTTCATCTTTTCGGAAAACCATGAAACCATTATGAATAATTTTCTAATTGCATTTAAAGTGTAAGCACTCATCAATTTATATTTATATTAGGTAGGGGAAGGTGGGGCAAAGCCGGCCTGTGGGGCAAAACCGACCACCCCAAAAAAAATGAGAAAATAGCATTTTCGTGTCAATGCTGGTCACACAAGACGGTATGCAAAGTGATTCCGCTGAAAACAAAAAAAACTTGGGAGGGTGGGGCAAAACCGACCACCTACAAAATAATGGCTAATCGGCATTTCCGCGTTAAGGTGAGTAAAATAATACGGTACGCAACGTAACTCCGCTGAAAACGAGAAAAAGGCGCGTAGGTGGGGCTAAACCGAACTCCCCGAAAATAATGACAACTACACGGAGAAAAGATTATTGTAAAATTTCCCAGAGCACCTATGGAAATTTCCCATTTCCTATAGAAAAGTCGACTATTTGCGACGTCCATAGTGAATTTTGCAAGGTATCAAGGTAATCTTTTGCTTGTAATATAGGAGTTTTCTCCATGTACTATAGGAATTTGTACTATGTTCAATGCTGAAATATCCTAATCGGCACTGCTAAATTCATAATGTGGACATAGGGAAAATCGCCATGCAGCCAACATGGTAATTTTTCCTACGTGGCGAACATGGTAATTTTCCTCATGCCTACATTGTGAATTTAGCAGTACTGATTGGGATATTTTACCATTGAACATAGTAAAACTTCTTATAGTACATGGAGAAAACTCCTATATATCACGAGCAAAAGATTACCTTGATATCTTGCAAAATTCACTATGGGTAAAACTTTCCCTCTAGGAAATAGGAAATTTCCATGTGTCAAATAGGATAAATTATCCTATTGGATATTTTACTATAATCTTTTCTCCGTGTAGTGGTCATTATTTTCGGGGTGGTCGGTTCAGCTCCACCTACGTGCCTGTTTTTCATTTTCAGCGGAGTTACGTTGCGTACCGTATTATTTTACTTATCTTAACGCGGAAATGCCGATTAGCCATTATTTTGGAGGTGGTCGGCTTTGCCCCACCCACCCAATTTTTTTTTCGTTTTCAGCGGAATCACTTTGCATACCGTCTTGTGTGACCAGCATTGACACGAAAATGCTATTTTCTAATTTTTTTTTGGATGGTCGGTTTTGCCCCACAGGCCGGCTTTGCCACACCTCACCCTATATCATTTCTGCAAGAATGATATTTTCAAACGAGATTGACTTTAAAGAAGGAACAAGCTTTATTATGTGATGCACATAGGCCTTATTCTCCGCACTTTCCAATATTGTTAATATAATAAGCAGTATTAAGGATATAGTTTAACGACTCATAGAATCTTTGAAAACCGTTAAATAAACAGAACTTTATAATCTGTACTTTTATTCCTTCAATTTCGCAGAGTCCTGAAAAAGTTGTATTTTTGGTTCGAAATGAATTCGGTAAAAAATTCATATCTCCTAAACGAAATCTAGCTCCACGATAAAATTTATACCTGTTTTTTTTTACACTATAAAGAAATATTCTCTGAAATTTTGAGCGATAAAAAACGTATGGTTGTTGAGAAATTTTCAAAACTAATTTTATAATAATTTTCTTTCAACTTTCCGGAACCCCCCTATTTTTTTGTATGTCATCACGTCACTTTGAAGTTTGCTTCAAACTGAAACTTTTTTATACTTGACATTTTTTGTGAGATGTGTAGTTTTCGAGTTATGTTCGATTAAAACATGGATATCGTCGATATCCGCATATCAGCTGCTAACGTCTGAACGTTTTTTAATAAAAATCTACAAAAATTCATACGTACTCTTATTAAGTGCCACAAACATTCCTCAAAGCTTGAACTAATTCTTAGAGCGTCATAATTTATACAATTCATCATGAACAAGACTCACTAGGAGTGTATCGCACCGCCGGACCATGGATCTTGACCAAACTTATAGGGGTGTTTCCTTGAGCCAAAATATACATTACCTGCTGAAAAACTCTCCGGACTTGGCCTTCGCTCTGTCAATTTACCCAAATGTACAATAAAAATCAGCGTCACCTGGGTTTTGCAAATTGCCATGAAATAACCAGTTTTTGTGCAGCGTTATAAGATTCTACATTGCACTGAATATTTATACATTGAATACAGTCATTATTGTACATCAGATTGTTGAAATTTAACATCCCAGCTATAGAAAATCACTTTATTCTGCGCCTACTGACACATTGCTTCTCGTCGTTTGTTACTCGTACAACATTCATTTGGTAAATCTGAAGACCTCTTTCGACTTGAAAAATATCGAATAATAACTCTCAATACTCCCACTGACAGCATACGAAATCCTGTAAATTATCACATAATATCGATTTCATCGCAATATTATATTTATTATTCCAGAAGAATATGTATATAGATATACTTATCTCATGGAATGGCATTATGTCACAATAAATGAGGTTAAGTTGTCCGATTGAACGTTTATACCCGACAGCTCGATCTAGAAAGAAACTGCTGTAAAAAAACCTTTCCTAATACAAATTGACAATTACTCTTCACTATACCATGACTCTATAGTTATTTATTCTCGAATGTTTCCACCAGCTCTTGACTCTGGTATGTATGTATGTACTCTATATATTTGACAGATCTCGATCGATAAATGAGTGTTTGTATGTACCATTGAAGGCCGCGAAAGGTGCACCAACGTAAACTCGACGAATACTGACTTCCCATTGGTCCCTTGGTCTAATTCGTATCAACAGCCAATGGAAATTCGACGTTCAATCTGTTTGGTTGTCAGTTGACGATTCGAATGTGCGGAAATCTTTTATTCGGTAACTCTGCGACTATTCGATTGCCCGTTGCATAATTACGAATATTGTTCATTTATTGTTATTAATTAGTTAAAATTGTTATTAGTTTTGTTATTATTGTTATTTTTTCATTGTTTTGTTATTGTTGAGTATTGTTATTGTTGTTTCTCATATCTTGAGAAAAGATGGATAGTGAGCCAAGCGCTGGCCCTGCTAATGAAGATTATGACGAATCTTCATTACAAATGCTCAGCGAAATTGTATATGCGTGCATTGAAATTCTTAGGCGTAAGGGAATAATTATCACCGAAAAAGCTGTGTCAGATATTTCTGACCAAGCTTGGCTTTTGGGTGATGAGTTGACGAATAAATTACTAAAAATAGTTGAAGACCATCAGGTGGTCGAAGTAGAAGAGTTGTATGCGGAGGATGAATTACCAGAAGGTGTGTCTGACGATAGCCAAATTACTGAAAGTCAAGAATGTGACCAAGGATGTTCGCAAGAATCATCTCTAACAGGTAAAAACATAGAATGGATATTATATATTTTCTGAATATAATAAATTTCTAGAACAAGAATAACTACACCAAATTAATTAGTATTTCTTAATTAAAGCTATATAATGTATCTTTTAAATTGAAATAGACTTACTAGAGCTAAATAACTAAACAATAAAATTGACTGAATCAACTATAATCAATCCTAAATAACTTAACAATTAAATTAATTAAATAGACTATCATTAAAGCTAAACAAATAACATAATAAAAAATTCGTTTCTTCGATAGAATCGTCTCCATCGACCAGCCAACCAGTTTCCAGCGAATACGAGCCAGAAGAAAAGAAATTAAAATCTGAAACTGTCGACCTGGAAAAGAAAATCAAAATAGTCAATCTTGCTCGACAACATCCCAAGTGGACATTCAAAACATTGAAAGTCAAAGGTGCTGCATGTTTATCACGGATGGACGAGCTTGCGCGATGGAAAAAAGAAATTCAAAAAGGGGGGACAAGGTTTGATAAATCCAATGCAATTAAAAAGTGGACCTACAAACGATTCTGTGAAGCTCGTAAAAAGCATTTACCTGTGACAACGAGAAATATTCAAGAGTGGGCTTTGCAGGCTGCTATGCAATACCAGTCTGAAGATTTTCATTTCGTCGCTTCAATAGCTTGGGCAAATAGATTTAAGCAAGAACACCGCATCCGACAGCGACGAGTAACCAAGCGTGTGAAATCTACGGAGAAAAGATCATTAGAAGAAGTCTTGAATTCGGCAGAGAATTTTCAGATGCAATGTGGTAATTCAATCTCTGGAATCGATCGTGACTATGTATTGAATACAGATCAGATGGGTTGCGAATATCGCTCTGATGTGCATCGAACATTAGAGCATGTTGGGCAGAAGAGTGTCGATGTATATTTAGGAGATATGAACAAGGTGACTCACACATATACTGCCCAATATACGATCACTGCGTCTGGAAAGTTGCTGCCGAAGGTGTTTGTCTGCTTGCAAGAACCTAAAGGGGCATTTGGTCCAAGAGTTGGCGAACGGGTAGAGGCACTCACCACCGAATACAAGAATGTGTATGTTACATGCTCAAAATCCGGGAAGCTGACAACAGCTTTATTCGATGCATACACCGTGAATATCTTGCAGCCATATGTAGCAGGCAATAATTTTGCCCTGGTATTGGACAGCTGGGGTGGACAATCGAATGCGAATTTGTTTAAGAAATTTGAGGACCAATCCGGAGAATCTTCTTGCAACTTGCAGATAATTCCACCTGGATGCACAGCTTACTGCCAACCATTGGATGTGTATTTTCACCGTCAAGTGAAAATTCTCATCAAAGAACTCCAGAACAGCACCTATTTGCTGCAATAGAGCAACGCCAAATCAATAGTCGAGAGGATGCGATCAAAATTCAATCGCTTGTGACTAATCAACTCTGCGCCCCACTTTTCAGAGATATGATCGAGTACGCTTGGTTCGCTGCAAAGTTGATTCCGACAAGAAACGTTTTCATGAACGTCAAGGAAGTCTGTTTCCCAGAAAAGCCATTCAGAAGTAGGTGTAAGTGCGAATTAGCTACAGGCGATTGCAGTGGGAAGTACGCTACTTTCATCAAGTGTTCTTGGTGTCGGGAATACTTGTGCTTCCATTGCTTTTACGAGTTGTATCATCCTCGTCTATGCACGAAATTTTTCATCAACGTCTAAAATCAAAAAATAGTAATAATAATGATAACAACAACAATACAATAACAACAACAACAATAATATAATAACGATAATAGAATAATTAAAAGTGGCATTTGAATATTCCGCAAAAAACAATCAGCACTTTTCAGAGCTACCAAAATCTTTTCACAAGAACGTATCGCTCATGAGCAAGTAAGCACATGGAAAAAATCAATTTCACTGTAACGTCATTAAACTCGATGCAGCTACAGATTCACGCATCGGTTTGAGAACGCCACTTCTAGTTGCTAATTTTTGGTTACCAATTTTTTCCTATGCAAGTAGGAGGATTATTTAGAGCGTGATTTAACACTTACCATCAGCTTCTTCGTCCGTTTCATTTCTTCTTATTCTGTCATTTTTCTTCGAGTGATCTTTGGGCTCACAACTTTGGTTTCCATCTAATTTGCACATGGTGAGATTTGCTGATATAACTATAACTGTGCTAACCTCTCAAAGGTTGCGATTGAACTGCACTCGCAATCTAATTAGTCTTTGGTCTTCAGTTTTCTAAGCGAACGAGCAGACGACGCTTTTATTAACACGTGTCGAATATGCGCGACGCGCGACGATCGACATCGATACGTCAATCTATGCGGAGAGTCATTCGATCGAATATATGAAAAATAATTGAAACCGAGAAAACCCAAACAGGATTATATAGTGAAGAGTATTTGCCAAGTCTTATTATGGAACGCTTTTTTTGTCCCAGTTTGATTCTCAATGAGGCAGTAGCCTATAAACGTTCAATCGGACAACTTAACCTCATTTATTGTGACATAATGCCATTCCATGAGATAAGTATATCTATATACATATTCTTCTGGAATAATAAATATAATATTGCGATGAAATCGATATTATGTGATAATTTACGGGATTTCGTATGCTGTCAGTGGGAGTATTGAGACTATATATTCAATATTTTTCAAGTCGAAAAAAGTCTTCAGATTTACCAAATGAATGTTGTACGAGTAACAAACGACGAGAAGCAATGTGTCAGTAGGCGCAGAATAAAGTGATTTTCTATAGCTGGGATGTTAAATTTCAACAATCTGATGTACAATAATGACTGTATTCAATGTATAAATATTCAGTGCAATGTAGAATCTTATAACGCTGCACAAAAACTGGTTATTTCATGGCAATTTGCAAAACCCAGGTGACGCTGATTTTTATTGTACATTTAGGTAAATTGACAGAGCGAAGGCCAAGTCCGGAGAGTTTTTCAGCAGGTAATGTATATTTTGGCTCAAGGGAACACCCCTATAAGTTTGGTCAAGATCCATGGTCCGGCGGTGCGATACACTCCTAGTTAGTACGAATCGAGATGGTACAAAAAGTAATGAAATCCCCCCCAAAAAGCACCTCTGATGCAAAAACCTTTCGCCAAGTACATTGATGCGATATTTCCCACAGAAATAGTTTTGCAGCCACGTAATCTACAAAAGTATTGAAATCAATGGACATTACCAAGTACAAATAAATTTGCTCCCAATTAATTTCCTAATGTGATCCAGTTTTAGATTTTGGTAGCAATTTACATTTCGATGTATATAATGTGCGTAACACGTATAAACATGCAACATACGAACTCATAAGAAAAGATAAATAGAAAATTAAAATTCGGAAAAAACAAAGAAAAGAAAAAAAAATTTGGAGGTAGTGGTACTTGGCGGGCATTTTTGTAAAAATTACAAGAAAATATAAATGCCCGCCAAGTACCACTACCTTCAAATTTTTTTTTCTTCTCTTTGTTTTTTCCGAATTTGAATTTTTTATTTATCTTTTCTTATGAGTTCGTATGTTGCATGCTATTACGTGTGACGCACATTATATACATCGAAATGTAAATTGCTATCAAAATCTAAAACTGGATCACATTGAGAAATTAATTGGGAGCAAATTCATTTGTACTGGTAACGTCCATTGATTTCAATACTCTTGTAGATTACGTGGCTGCAAAACTATTTTTGTGGGAAATATCGCATCAATGTACTTGGCGAAAGGTAGAATAATATTGAGTTAATAACTCTACAAGAGTTTGGCTTAGTTCTTGGCGCGTTCGATTGAAATAATCTGAGCGAGCGTGGCGGAAGTGGTTCAAATACAGCGATTCCCTGGAATGAATATAAAATACGTTTTAAATTATCTGGAGTTATTTATAGGTTGCTCAAATCTTGAATACCGTGTTATGTGTTGCGAAAATTAAGACATAAATATGCGTTTGCAACATTTGATAAATATTCCATTTTTTTTCTCTTTTCTCATACAATATCACAGTAATATTCATGTATCGTAATTCTTACAATAAGGAAATATTAACAGTCGGAGTTATACGCATATGTAATATCATAGGAATACTCTCAAAATATCAAAAGAATATTTTCGAAATATTGGTGCGTTCGATGCATCATGAATATCTTAAAAATGTTACAACGAAATACTATATTAAAAAGAGAAAAAAAAAGAAAAACGAATAACAAATTTATTTGAAGAAGTAGGTCTGAACAAATGGAAGAGCTTTTCTTTCTGTATTATTAACGCTCTGCAAATACATACATATGACAGTTTACACTCGCTGCTTGATAGCGATGGTGGATATCTAATCGTACCATACATACATATTACATATAAGTCACTTATCTCCACCGAAGAAGATATGAGGGCTGCTAAAAATTAATGGACAAATACATTTGTGTACAAACGATCGTGTTTATGAGGAATCATTTCTGGGCGTCACCTGCTCGTATCAGAACAGTTTGCTTGAAAATTCAGTCTTCAGGGAGTAATGGTTGGAAAATATTTGTCTTCGTTATTTTTTGTAACATTCAATTATCCGTAAATTTACGATTGGACTGATTCGACTGACAGCTTATTTTTGCCGGTAAACGTTAGCTATGAAATATGGAGTCAACATTTATCTGTTGTTTCGCAGAGCTATGCCAATAATTATTTATGAGTGAAGTTAAATTGTGAATGGTGAAACATATGGATTTTGACGTAAATATGAATTCTCATGTAAGTGAACACTGAGCTAATACCTGACAATGAGTATGAGTGACATGGAACAAATGTTCTCTTTGGTGGATTTTATGAATCGCGAATAGACACATTTTATAATAAACGGTTACAAAGGGAAATCTTGGATAAAGTCAAAAATATTTTTCGAGGGTTTTAAGATTTGAATATTTAGTTTGATCATAAGTATTTCACTTGCGTCGTTAAAAGAATGCAGTATTTTGGATATCATGAATGAATTTTAACAAATTCTTAAGTCCTCAATTATGAAACATCATCTGACTTGACGATTGCAGTACTTTGGATCACAATTTGTATCTTGTTATATTATCTTATGTTCAAGATAACTGTATTCATTTATAGCGTAATTATATTCGCAGAATTGAATATGAATATGATTAATCAATTCTGCAAATGATGTGGTAACATCGTTCTCGCAATGATATGACTAATGATCGATATCGCGATAGATCAATAATTATATCATTTTTCATGTAATCTCACCCGGGTCGACAAATTTGATCAATACATTTAGGGGGGGAGGAGGATTGGTATAATGCAACTGGAGCAGTACAGAATGTACGCACATTTTTACCGTACTATAAAAACTGCAGGATTCAATTAAACCCGTGCAGATTCTTTTTCATGCAATTATCTACCGGGATGAAGACACAACTCAATCGTTTGTCATCCCGAAATTCTAACAGAAATATTTTCAATATTAAAGTAGGTGGCAAGCCATGAAAACTAGCAATAAGTCAATACATATATAATGTATGAATATATGCATCGTTCTCAGAGAAAAAAACTTGGTCAAGTAAATTGCCCCACTACCTTTCGTCACGATAGTGTTTGTAATGATAATGATTTGAATGATGTCACTGTCAGCTGTAGTTTCGACTCTGTTTAAAATGAAAAATTTACAAAATCATTTATTTCTGCCGAACCGATCGTTCAATCTGGATGCGACGTGGTCATTTTTCATCGCCAGGGAATACCCTACAGCCCTGTAAAGTTTGACATTTTTCTGTCTGGTCGTTCTTGAGATTAACCGCCTAGTATAATTGGCTACGACAGACCAACAGACATTTGTTCGGAGGGATGAGTCGAGTATTATAGTGGTTTCAGAAAGTCGGTGACATCATTTGTAGGCAAAGCCATTTTTCGACCGAATACAATACTTTCCTTCCACTCAAAAGTTAAAAAATTGTGTTTGAAAGCTGAAAAGTATGAACTAATTTTTTTAATACAAATATACCGGGTGTTGGCAATAAGGTGATATACGGATTCTTATCTCAAAAACAAGGCGTTCCCGAGCAAAACTTTTTCAACAAAAATTGTATCGTTTGAATAGGTAAATATGGTAGTATTTTTAATTTTTTATTTGGTGGACGGTTTCAAAGTCATTTGAAGATCAACTTGGTTTTTTCGAATGGAAACCTATATATCTTATTATGTAATTCTTTCTTACTTGAAAAATGAAACGACCTTCGTATGTAACATTTTTTTGTGAAATACCGATTTTTCTTGATATTTAGCTAAATAACTAGAGATTTTTCAACTTAAAAACTTTTCATCTCTAAACAATCAAGTTTAGAGAAAAATTGCATGGAACAAAAAGTGCGTAATTTCATGCAAAGATTCTTGGATGGTAATTGCAGAATTTCTTTCAACAGATTTTGATTTTTTCACGCAACCAGAGAAGCTGCAATAAAAAGTTATAGGAAAAAATTCTGCAATTATCGTCTAAGAATCTTTTCATGAAATAACGCACTTTAAGTTCTTTGCAATTTTTCCCCAAACTTGATAGTTTAGAGACGAAAAGTTCGGAAGATTTGAAATAGTACATTACGTAACTAGTGCGCAAAATAGGTGATTCCCGCACGAGTCGAGTTTGTCGCCCGAGCGTAGCGAGGGCGACTAAAGAGACGAGTGCGGGAGACACCTATGCGCACGTGTTGCGTACACTATTTTTTCTAACGAGCTGCGCAAAATTCGACAACAAACTAATCCGCTGGGGGGTTCAGGGGCGAAGCCCCGGTGGGGGGTTCGGGGGGCGAAGCCCCCCGAACATTGAAAAAAGGAAATTTTATTTGATACAATAATAGATAGATTATTGAAGAAATAGATTATTGAAAAAATGAATTCTTATTTGATACAATAATAGATAGATTATTAAAGAAATAGATTATTGAAAAAATAAATTCTTATTTGATACAATAATAAATAGATTATTGAAAAAATGAATTTAGTTAATTTCACAACACTCTGTCACATAATCCTTGCGAATTTCATTCAAAAAGTCCAGATTGGCTGGTTTAGTGCGAGTTGAATTGAGGGAAACAGAAATTTTTAATTCGATAAGAGACACTTTTTTTTGCTAATATTTCGAAAACTACGGAATCTAAAACTTTTTTCATGAGGAAATAAAAATGCGGAGTAAAATTTCCTATAGAAAAGCATGTATCAAAAGTCGAAATTTGCACCTTTTTTTAAGAATAGTCAGGTCGCACTAGTGCGGGAATGTACTATTTTGCACACTCATTTGGGTGCGCAAAATCGAATTTTGCGCACTCCGTTAGGAAAAATCTTTAGTTATTTACCTCATGAATATCCATGAAAAATTGGTGTTCCACGAAAAAATGTTTCATTCGAGAGTCGTTCAATTTTTCGGGTGGAACAATATGACGTTATAAAAAATATAGGTTTTCGTTAAAAAAAAACGAAGTTGACCTTGAAATAACCGTGAAACCGTCCACCGAATGAAAAATAAAAAATATTACCATTTTTTTTCCTTTGAAACGATACAACTATTATTGGAAATTTTTTTCTCGTCAACGCCTTCTTTACGAGATAAGAATTTGTATCGCCTTATCATGAACACCCGGTATATCCAAATGCTCCTTATTTTAGTTATTTTCTATTTTTTTATTGTGATGGTCCTGCGTCAGTTCAAAATGGATGAAAAAAAAATTCCTGTCAAATTCGAGCTCGATATTTCAGTTTTAAGCCCCCCCCCCCCCCCCCCCCCCCGCCTCTGGCAATCAAAATTCCTGATGGGAAAAACGTGAATTTTATACTGTCAATTATTTGAATATTTTTTTATCCAAGTAAAAATTAATGTACAAATTTGAAGTACAAATTGATATTATACAAATCATAAATCCAGAAATGATGGATGAAAAAATTTAATCCACTACTGAAATTATACCTCATACTATTGGTAATTTTTACTAGGTTGAAAAAATATTTAAATAATTCACAGTATAAAAAACATGTATTTCCCATTTAAGACTTTGATTGCGCGGGGGGGGGGGGGGGGGGGGGGGGGTAGGTTGAAATTAAAATTTCGAGCTGAAATTCAGCAGGAAATTTTCTTGATTTAATTGGAAACCAATTTAGAACCATTGTGAGAAAAAAATCTAAAATACCCAAAATATGGACCACCCTAACATACATATTTATACTAGATTTTCAAATCTACAGTCAATGCAGAGTAACACATTATGCGGAGTATATATTATTTTTCTGATCTAAATATAGTGATATCAAAATATGATTCGTGATGGTCAACACTTGGAGAGTATATTCCTGCATTATCTCACACTGATAACCCGCATGAACATTGAATATAGATATGAAATCTTTCACGTCACATAGTTCTTCAGCAAAACAGAAGAAAAAGTGCTAAACTTTCTTATTTTTACTGTTTTATCAACCGCTAACTATGTATCGAGCAATAACCATGTTGGGAAAAGTTTGCCGCGCTATAAATAAAAATATATGCACTATACAGAAAAAAGTTTGCGACAAAAGTTGTAGAGAATTTCATTATCTTCGAAAACAATTTCCAATGTTTTTGTCGTACGATGCACGGTTCACGAGATATTTGACAAAACGTGTTTTCCAAGATGGCGGTTGAGGCTCAACCCCCCACCCCGCGCTCATTCGAACCAAGTTTAATTTACATTCAGGGGACACTCCCGAACATTTTCCAACAAGAAAATCAATTCTGTAGAAGATTGCATTATGAACCTACTTTCTTTCTCTTATCTGGTGACTGCAGGCCTATTGCAAAAACGTTAAATTCTGGAAGTGGAGTTTAAAACTCACAGCCGCTATTAAATATTGTAATTTTTACTTTTTATCACAAAGTGATATAGGAAACTATTGGTTTAGTTTCAGAAACGACTTTCGCCAATTTCCAAAATTCTCGACTTTCGGATCCTTCAGCTGACGTGACATATGAATCTAAACATACGTTGATCTGTGTATCGGTTTGCCCCAAAATATAAATCAGCGCAGTGTTCTGCATGGAAGAGGCTGGACGAGAAATTTTGAAATTTTAAAGACCTATATAGCTTATGTTCTGACGATGAAGAGTTGCTATATCCCATCAAGATCGACCAACTGGTTGTACCAGAAAAAGTTGTTAAATCCGAAATTAAATAAAAACGAAATTGGGCCGTAATCAGGAGCATAGCCTGATTGGAAAAATTGCATACAAATATTCGAAAATGAATGCCGATGAAAAGTCTAGTTTTCGTCGCACATCGAAAATATCATATAACGAAGTTCTGCCGAAGGAAAAAAATTGCAAATTTTTTTTACGAAAGCTATGCGAAATTGAGAATCCCACCATTTTTCGCGTTTTTCAAGTTTATTTTTTAAATATCTCGAAAACTATCATAGTTACAAAAATAGGCTTAAGTTTGTTTTAAAGGGGATACTTGGGTCTATGAAAATAGAATATTTAAAAAAAAAATTCCGAAAAATGATGAACTGTCATGATTTTGAAATCTGAAAAATCGTAAAAATTGAAGTTTCGCATTAAATTTTTGGCTCAATTTACCCTATATCCATGCCTTAACTCATACTATGCTACAAAATATATAAAACAACATTGTGAAATGCGCAATCATTAAAAATCTGTAGGTCAGATCGAATATCTAGATTATCGATCAATTTATGCAGAACTCTTACCAAGACGCAATACTGTTGGTAAAAAAGAGTACTGAAGCGAAATCCACGAAAATGCCATTTCCGATAACAATCCGGGAAAACCATAGTGATATTCGATGATATCTCGACGCGCTAGTACAAATTGAAGGCGTCTTCCGTAACTTAATCTTGGTTACGGTTGGTGCGGTTATGGTTACGTTATGGTGTCTAGGCAGTTATGCCGTGGTTGCAAAAGTTGCGGAACGCCTGACCACAACCGTGATTCTCGCGCCGTTTGCAGTCTTTTTTGAACAATCAACGTAACCCTCAAACCTAGTTCAATTAGTCACAAATGCGAAAGCGATGACGAAAACCCTGCGAAAAACAGTAATGTTTACGAAAAATCAAAATTACTAGATAACCACGACTTTAGGGCAAGTTCCGAAAGTTAACCGCACCGTGCAACCGCGCTTTTCCTGCGGTTGACGGGGTGAGCAAATTTTAACCGCGGTTACCCGTGACCACGTTCCGAAATCTCACCGCGATCTAGTAAGTTCCAGTTACGGAACGCCCAACCTCGATCTTGGTTAGCTTGGTGAAGTTACGGAAGACGCCTTAAAAAAAAATCAAAATCCGTCCAGTAGTTCCCGAGATACATACAGCGAGGTCAGTTTGAACCTTTGAAATCACTTTTCGCGCGATCGAATCGACGGCCGCGTAGCGCTGGGTCGCTCTTCCCGGCTTCCCCCTCCGCGCGGCGCGTCGAAGGGTCCCGGAAGAACCTTCACTTCCCACATCAATAAATACGATAAATAATTGTGAAAAACAAATTTTGCTGGTTCCTATGTATAATATAACTCTTCTTCTGTGCAGTCGTCGAGGTCTCGTTGGTTCATATAAATAAACATAGGGAGGGGGAATTTAAAAAAAAAAGTGTTATCTCGGCACCTAATTATCGTGGAACAAAATTCAGGATGGCAAAATTCGTAGAAAAATAGCAGCTTTCCAATGCATTTTGTTGTACTTCGATACGACCATTTTTTCTTTATGGTTTTCTAGTTTGAAAAACGTGGTTTTTTTGACGCCATTTGTAAAGGTCTCAAATTGCAAAAATCGATTTTCCAAAAATTGTAAGTTGTAGTTCAACTCTTTGACTATCCAAAACCGTTTTGTTCATTGCTCTACGATTATCCATAGGGCAAGAAATAACAATCTAGTGGGACACCTTTTTCAGTTGCAAATAAGATTGTTGCTAAACTATCAACTTTGTTGCAACCAAATTTAAACTGTAGTTTCTACTAGTTGAAATCTTCCCAAATCCACAATTGCAACTCCCCGAATGCATTCTAACACTTTTTATAAAATAATGTAAAAAAAAACGCCTTTTTCTAATTTCCGAGCGCAATAGTTAAGCAGCAAATTGGAATATTGACGTCAGACCAACGGTAATCGACAGATTTTTCAATTATCTACAACTTTCAATTTAACTTCTTTTAGATCCGACCAATAGTCTTCATCATATAAGCGAAAACCAAAAAAATCATTGATTTCCGGAATTTAACCGCTATTTGTTGCTAAACGCACGGACAGAATCTGGCGCAAACTTTAAGGGATAATAAGGACACCTATATTTCTGCCGGAATCCACAGCTACTTTTTGGGTAGGCGAAAATCGTCATTTTGGGCTCTTGAACAGTTTATTTGAGTGGACTATTATTTATAGATATTACGATTCAACCAGTGTGTGCCTTTTGCTAATTTGAGCCATTTTCACGAAAGACATTGAATGCACAATGCTCCGACCGCTAAGGAAAATAAAATTAAGCTTGAAACGCTCTTCTCGTCCTCACCAAACCATGTACGTTTTATGTTACAAATAATTATTATATTACAGGATATAAATGGGTGCAGTACTCGGGGATGCGCGGTACAGTCCCAGGGATGATATGCGCTGGACGAGACCGAGATGGTGCTACTTTAGTCGTGGGTCGCGCCGAGCATAACGGTGACGTTTTGCCCGCGAAAGCCAAGCCCGAACATGCTGTCGCATACGTAGCTTACAATGGGTTTGAGCACGAAAAGCGAAGCTTTGAAGTAATTTATACTTTTACGATTCTTTACAGAATTCACTACTGGTATTCGCTGCAGTACTAATTTTTATTACAGAAGAATTTTTATTACTTGACGTGACGTGACGGAAAATCGCATTTGAAAAATATAATTGTTTCTAACAAGTGGAGAATTGTTTATTCGATAGATTGAAAATTAATAACATGAACGTACGATTCGAGGGCTTTAAAATGAGTTTTTGCAGACGTCTGTACAGCAAAGGGAACCGGAGGTATTAATGTTCAAAGGAGAGCACGATTTCGATTTTTGGTGTTTTTTTTCGCAAATTCAACCCCTTGTAGCTTCTAAACCATTCGAAATAGAAAAAAATGTTTCTTGTGTCCATTTTACCAAGAGAATACGTAAAAAATATTACGACAATTTTCAAGCACATGAGGTCAAAAATGTGTCCCGGTCGACGTGAAATGACTCATATATATGAGTTTTATCGTCTGTCATTAGATTTTATTAAATATTATCGATGTCAATCTTAAAGCAGACATACATTCTTAGAATAACTACTGCAGGTTATTCCAATAATTATTAAAGGCTAAAAAGAAAAAAGTTTTACGAGAAATATGTCCGATTAATCACTAAATTTGAAAGTAAATGAACAACTTACTCTTCAATGATTACTAATGATTCAATAATTATAAATTCGTTGATAAGGCACCGAATTTCTCTTATAAATTAGTATTTGGTCTGGCATTATTGCTGATTTTCTCGATACTTGAACAATGAACAATGATCCTCCTTTTTTGCTGGTTGTTGTGTGTCACGCGTTTTTGTTAAAAATTAATTTTACCAACCTCTCCTAACCGTATTCATTGTGTAATGACACCAAACTGCGCTTTGCGGGATTATCGAACAGTATACTGTTCGGTATTCCAACTCCTCGGTGTCAGACGCTAGGTTCAAGGAACGAAGCCTGATTTCAACTGATATTAAGTCAAAAGCCACTTCAATTGATAATTCAGTAGTTTCGGTTTAATAATTATACAATATTGACCATATTCAATGACTGTAATTTGTGCCTTTCATATAATGCATATATCTCTGTGCTCATTCATCTTAATTTACATTCTAGCACGACACTTTTCTAATCTGGTTTGATATTTGTGAGTTTAGGTTTTAATGCCTGCGGATTTCCACTGGATTGCAAGTCGAAATGGTCAGGTACCACATGGTGCCATAGAATCGGGACGAACTAACAGCGGCGAAACACTTTATGTTGGTCGTGGCTTCCAGGAAGGCACTCCGACTGTTGGAAAGGTGAAAGCTATTAACATTTGGTATTAATTATGACCATAAATATCTTTTCCGCTCCATTCACAAAAATTCAAGAATGCGAAGCAAAAATAATTTTCGAGCAACCTTTGCTTGATGGATATTTCCAAAACGTCTCCATTTGACTTGAAAAGTTCAGGCAAAGTGGATGCGTGCGCATGGATACCATTAATTAATGGTACTACTGCTAGTCGTTCTCGGTACTTGGAGTGGGGGGCATCAATTTTGCGAAGGATGAGGTAATTCCCCTCTTTTTGTTTTATTCTTATTTTTTTTAATAACATCCCCACCCAGTGCCTTTATCTAGAAAAAAAATCTGTAGATCGTACAGTAACTTGTGTAAGCATTTGAAACATCGTTCTACACTAGTTGAACACCCTATATATAGTCGAATTGCTTAACATATGTTCCAAGTATCGACTATCTCTTCGTTCGTTATCACGTTGTTACGGATATAATCTTATCAGTCCTCGGTTAAGAGTGACAGTACAGTCTTATGTTATGGTCATGTAGTCTCGCTGTGATAGTCACGAATCATTTGATACAATTTTCTTCACAGGTCCATCCCAGCCATGGCTGTCTGTACGTTCCGTATGGAGGAAGAGAAGTGGCCCTCCGCGAATATGAAGTTCTTGTGCAAATGTAACTACTTCGAGTTTGCGGACTGTGTGAAAGTATAATACATCACATTATATGGATGTGCTTCCTGTTTTTTTACATTTGCTATAATTAAGAGACCAATCAAATTATGAGCTTGTATATGGGTCATTCCATGTCAATTCAACAACGTTGCGACGGTGACCCTCTTCGATTTTTTTGATTTTTTAATATGTTTGCATACATGTAAAAAGAAGTCTTCAGCTAAATTTTTAGCTCTTTATCTCCACCCACTCCGGGGTTACCGATTTTTGCTTGAAAACGTATATCTTTGACTATAATTATGATAATTTCACTCTATAGGAGTCATTTTTCTTCGTTTTCAACGCTCTTTCTGAAAAAAAAATTGAAAAACTAAAAAAAAAAAATTTTTAATGCTTTTTCGGCTATTTTTAGTCAAAAAATTAGTTTTTCGTTCAATGGGACACTTTTGATTTTTTTCAAAAAAAATCACAAAATTCTACGTTAAAAAACAAAATTTTTGAGCCATAAACCAAGATGGGCTTCAACTAACTTCTAGTAAAAAAAATTAAAGAATAATTTTTTTTCCTGTAATTTTGATTTATTTTCCTCGTTTTTAATTCTTTTTACTAGAAGTTATATGAAGCCCATCTTGGTTTATAGCTCGAAAATTTTGTTTTTTAACGTAGAATTTTGTAAATTTTTTTGAAAAAAATCAAAAGTGTCTCATTGAATGAAGAACTAATTTTTTGACCAAAAATGGCTGAAAAAGCATTAAAATTTTTTTTCTTCAGTTTTTCAATTTTTTTCAGAAAGAGCGTTGAAAAAGAAAAAAAATGACCCCTATAAATTGAGATTATCATGATTATAGTCAGATATACATTTTTTAAGCCAAAATCGATAACTCCGGAGTGGGTGGAGATAAAGAGCTAAAAATTTAGCTGAAGACTTCTTTTTACATGTATGCAAACATATTAAAAAATCAAAAAAATCGAAGAGGGTCACCGTCGCAACGTCGTTGAATTGACATGGAATGACCCATATGTATAAGACAATTTCCTCGTATTTAGGATTTTCAAAAAAATTAACCAGAAATTGTTTCTCTGTAAACAAAGAAAAGTTTTTTATTTTATTCATCATACGATGTTACCTTATAACCGTTATTTACATTATGTACAATCTCACCTGTAAACAAAGAAACGAGATTTCAAGTTTATTCTGTATCACTTCTTTATTTGCTTTACAATTAGTTAATCGTTATAACTTTTCGTCTCTCTTTCTCAGTTTTATGAACATGTGTTCCCTTACGTAATCCCTTATCTATTGTTCTTATTAGTGATTCCCTCTGATGGCAGCTACCTTACAACCGCGTGAAGCGCGGCACAATTTGAGTTCAAGAAATACCATTCCTTTACATATGTATGTTCCAGTTAGTTTGTTACCCGGTAAAAACATTTCAAATGTCAAAAATTACCGTCAAGTACGAAACTTGTTTCACCGTCCAAAAACTCGAAATCATCAGTCTCTTTTTCAGCGATAGATCACAAACATCACTTTTTCATTTAAAACAATACAAAAACCTTGTACGTGAAATCAGACAACAAAGCCAAGCACTCCCATAGTTAATTTTCATATTTCAAATTCTGCTTATCCAATATTATTCAATGGTAATCGATGGAAAGCCAATGGATTATTCATTCATTACCTTTGACAAAGCAGCATATTGGTGACTGGAAATATTGATGAAGGAAGTTATCTCAGATGACGATACAAACTTGGCGGGCATAGATTGTTCTGAAAATGATGAATTGCTCTCTTCTTCTGATCTATTCTTTCTAGCCACTCTGTGATGATCACACCCACGACACTGTTCGGTACATGATGAAAGACTGTTTGAACTTTTAGCACACTGATACTATGTATTATTAAGTGAACCTGAGATATAATTAAATCAAACTAATGAATAATCAGTTGAATATTGATGTTAAATTAGACATACCATCATCCCAGTACTTTTACATAACGTACGTCTTTCACAGCAATAGCTAATAAGTTCATGAACGGTGGTCTTGAACTTATGTTGGTGGCAATGGGCTATTGCTTCTTCTAACGTCTCCTTTTCTGCTTTAACTGCGGTGAATATAGATCAAATCACATCAATTTTTTTGTTAGACAATAACGAGAAGAATAAAGTGGATTCTCTATCTGAAGATACACTCATTTCTGATTTTAACCCACACTGCAGCAATTGATAATTTTCAGAACAATCTATGCCCGCCAAGTTTGTATCGTCATCCGAGATAACTTCCTTCAGCAATATTTCCCGTCACCAATATACTGTTTTGTCAAAGGTAATGAATAATCTATTGGCTTTCCATCGATTACCATTGAATAATATTGGATAAACAGAATTCGAAATATGAAAATTAACTATGGGAGTGCTTGGCTTTGTTGTCTGATTCCACGTACAAGGTTTTCGTACTGTTTTAAATGAAAGAGTGATGTTTGTGATCTGTCGCTGAAAAACAGACTGATGATTTCGAGTTTTGGACGGTGAAGCTAGTTTTGTACTTGGCGGTAATTTTTGACATTAACAATGTTTTTGCCGGGTATTTTATTACTCTTTGTATGTACAAGATATACGACACTGAATCTGCGTACAGATATGTGCATATACAACTATTACTAATAAAAAACATACACCTATATTTGACACATGCCAATTTCCGCAATTTCTACAATGAATGACTCTGCTTTAAACAAATTTCAAAATTTTAAAATGAGTATGTAGTGTGAAAATTTGTTTTCATCTACATAAATTATGCACGAAAAACCGTACTTTCTGTAAAAATATTGACGATATTTCAAAGATTTGGCTTGTAGTCTAGCATCGTGTCCGATGCTTCGCACAATCCGAACCGGATTCATTCATTCTGTTGCGACGCATGAAGCAAACCTAGCTAGTTTAACTATAAGTAATACTCCTAATTTTTTTTTCTCCTCTTTGTTTTTTTCTAATTTTAATTTTAATTGATCTTATTTTATGAGTTCGATGTAAATTCCTACCGAGAACTAAGACTACATCACATTCAGAAATTAATTGGGAGCAAATTTATTTGTACTTGGCAACATCCATTGATTTCAATACTTTTGTAGATTGAATGGCTGCAAAACTATTTTTGTGGGAGATGCCACATTGATGTACTTGGCGAAAGGTTTTTGCACCAGAGGTGCTTTTGGGGGGATTTCATTACTTTTTTTACCATCTCGATTCGTACTAACTAGGAAAGTATCGTACCCCCGGACCATGGATCTCGACCAAACTTATAGGGGTGATTGCTTGAGCCAAAATATGAATTACCTGCTAAAAAACTCTCCGGACTTGGCCTTTACTCTATCAATTTACCTAAATGTGCAATAGAAATCAGCGTAACCTGGGTTTTGCAAATTGCCATGAAATAATCAGTTTTTTTGCAGCGTTATGAGATTCTTCATTGCACTAAATATTTATTTATTGAATAGAGTCATTATTGTACATCCGATTTTTAAAACTTAACATCTAAGCTATAAAAAAGCACTGCATTCTGCGCCTTTTGACACATTGCTTCTCATCTATATTACTTGTACAATATTCACTTGTTGAATCTAAAGATCTCTTCCGACTTGAAAAATGTTGAATACGTAGCCTCAAGACTCTCATTGACAGCATACGAAATCCTGTAAATTACCACATAATGTCGGTTTCATTGCAATATTATATTTATTATTTCGGAAGAATGCGTATACTTATACAGGGTGATTCAGTTTGACCGGGCCATTTTAGCTCGGTCGACTCCTCTCGAAATTCTAAGACTAAATTTCCTTTACCAAAAATTCGAGGGACTAATAATTTCCGCGCTACGGAAGACCTTAGTTGACCAATCACAGAGCCTACAGCTGCTCGAGTTAGTACCGGGTCAAAAGTATAAAATAAGCAGTGCCCGTAGCGAATCGAATTTCATTAAAATGAAGATAAATTTTTGAAACATTACTAAAATGTTTCGTGCTTCGTGGTTTTCGTCCTCCAGGTCCACTGCTACGCAGTTGGTCGTCGTCCAGGTCCACCGCTTTGTAGTTTTGGTCCTCCAGGTCCACCGCTACATAGTTCTCATCGTCCCGGTCGTCCGCTTCGTGATTTTCGTCCTCCAGATCCACTGCTACATAGTTTTCGTCGTCCAGGTCCTCCGCTTCGTGATTTTGGTCCTCCAGGTCCTCCGCTTCGTGATTTTCGTCCTCCAGGTCCTCCGCTTCGTGATTTTCGTCCTCCAGGTCCTCCGCTTCGTGATTTTCATCCTCTAGGTCCACCGCTGCGCAGTTCTCGTCGTCCCGGCTTACTTTTGACCCGGCACTAACTCGAGCAGCTGTAGGCTCTGTGATTGGTCAACTAAGATCTTCCGTAGCTCGTAAATTATTAGTCCCTCGAATTTTTAGTAAAGGAAATTTAGTTTTAGAATTTCGCGAGGAGTCCACCCAGCTAAAATGGCCCAGTCAAACTGAATCACCCTGTATACTTATCTCGTGGAATGGCATTATGTCATTATAAGTGAGGTTAAGTTGTCTGATTGAACGTCTGTAGGCGACAGCCCGATTTAGGAACAAACTGCTACAGAAAAACCTTTCCTCATAAGAATTCGCAATTACTCTTCACTACACGATATTTGTTGATCTGTTCGATCTAATGATTTTCTGTATGGATTGACGTATTGATGTTGATTGTCGCGCATGCTAGCCATATGTCTGCGAAACTGCCTTTGTAAAAGCATCGTCTGCTCTTTCACTTAGAAACACGTCTTTGCGATTCCTACGTCCATGGCCTTTGCTCCTAGCAGACAACGCTTTTGCAAAGGCAGTTTCGCATATGGGTAGCATGCACGTCAATCGAGGTCGATACGTCAATCCATACAGAAAATCATTAAATCCAAGAAATCAAAAATTATCGTGAAGTGAAAAATGATCGCCAATTTTTATTAGGGAAGGTCTTTTCGCAGCAGTTTGTTCCTGAATCGGGCTGTCGCTTATAAACGTTCAATCGGACGACTTAACCTCACTTATAATGACATAATGCCATTCCACGAGATAAGTATATAGGTATACGCATTCTTTTGAAATAATAAATATAATATTGCAATGAAACCGACATAATGTGGTCATTTACAGGATTTCATATGCCGTCAGTGGGAATATTGAGACTACGTATTCAATTTTTTTCAAGTCGGAAGAGATCTCCAGATTGACCAAGTGAATATTGTACAAGTAATAAACGATGAGAAGCAATGTGTCGATAGGCACAGAATAAAGTGCTTTTCTATAGCTGAGATGTTAAATTTAAAAAATCTGATGTACAATAATGACTGTATTCAATAAATAAATATTCAGTGCAATGAAGAATCTCATAACGCTGCACAAAAACTGATTATTTCATGGCAATTTACAAAACCCAGGTTACGCTGATTTCTATTGTACATTAAGGTAAATTGATAAAGTAAAAGCCAAGTGCGGAGAGTTTTTTAGCAGGTAATTCATATTTTGGCTCAAGCAATCACCCCTATAAGTTTGGTCAAGATCCATGTTCCGGGAGTGCGATACTCTCCTAGTAAGTCTTGTTCATGATGAATTGTATAATTTATACATAGGAACAAATTATATATTTTGAATTAAAAATGGCAAACAGTCGTATTATGGCGCTCAGGACCTTATGCCAGCTAACAAACCTATGGGCTTGTCGGTTTTTTTTTGCTATGCGTTGTGACAAGCCATGTGTAGATATGAACAAGAAAATCACCATACTGGCAGCTATAATGCGATACTAGATAACACAGTAGCTTCTCTTTGTAACGAATATACACTATACTTCTGAACTCTGTGGATTCGAAATCCAGGTAGAGTCAATCACTCTGTAACTGTGACGTGGGGAACATTTGAAGATCAGCCTTACATGAATGTAGGATTGAAACGGAATCTGACCAAAGATTACTTTCAAAATGAAGAAACTATGACGACGATTCTACCAAATCAGAAATTATAATGAGATAAATAGTGTTTACAAATTTGACCATGAATCTTGATTTACTGAAAAATTATCTATATTTTTGATATTCCCTAAGTCAAAATATTGAAGACAGAAGTAGATAGGCTAGGCCGGTTCTGGACCAACGCGTGTTAGTGCACACGTACACGCACACACACACATGCATGCCTCCGCCGTGTCCGTGTGAGGGTGGTGGAGGGGGTTGATAGGATGACGTCATGCTCGCTGATGCCTGCTGGCTTGTTCAGACCTGTCAAAATGACGTCACGCACCCTTAATATGACGTCACACACCCTTAAAAATGGCGGCACGTACCCTAAAAATGGCGGAACACTCCCTCAATATGACCTCACACACCCTTAATTTGACGGCACCTACCCTCAATTTGACGGCACATACCCTTGATTTGACGGCACATACCTATGATATGACGTCACGCGCCCTGATTCTAACCCTTGCTTCCAGAAGCTTCCTCAAGGCCAAGTTCCTGGAATTTTTCGGCACCCTGTGAGATTTGATACCCCTGCGCAAAAACCTGCAGATGCAAGTCCTAGCTAATGATTCGTGGAAACAAACGGTTCCTGGAATTTTTCGGCACCCTGTTGGAAGTTTTTGAGGGATCGAGTTACTTTGCGTGTTAAAATACAAAATTATGATAAGATTCTCAGAAAATTAGTTCTCGGAAAGACTGTGGAAGGTTCTAGATGTTTAGGAATTAGTGGAGGGGTTGTTAGCTATAAAAGGGTAAAAATTTGCTATGGGACATCTCATTCTACAATCATTTCTCGAATGGTTCAAACCACTCTCAAACGTCGTGAATTGAAAGTGCGACTTGAGCTGCTCATGAAGAACATCAACGAGGTGAAAAGCTTGATCCATACAAGATCAGAAATCAACCGTCTTACGAAGAAACTAGAAGCAATAAAGATTTGACTAAAAAAACATGCTTCTCTCTGCAATTAACAAATTGGGCCGTTTGGAGGAATTCCTCCCAACGAAGAAAATGAGTGAGCTACAGGTGTTCGAGAACTATCCCATTACCGATCTTCGGACAGTTCAAACCAAATTTGGGATCAGGATAGTGGTGGATGTAGACAACAGATTTTGCATCTTCTTACCGGCTCGAATGGCAAAGATTCTAAAGGATGACGACGACTTGCTGCACAAGATGAGAGATGCTGCTGATGAGAACCGCTTACATATGAAGTACACTTGACGAGTTGGATTGTGACACATATGAAGTTGCACCATTTTCTGACGAAACATTAAAAATTTGAGCACAGCAATTGTCAGCGCTCCTATTGGTTTTGTATCGGGTATGTCGGGTCGCGATTGCCTAACAATTGCTGTACTCAACTTTTTCATGTTTCGTCAGAAAAGGGTGCAACTTCATATGTGTCACAATCCAACTCGTCAAGTGTACCTTGGCGGCCAATATAATCAAGTTGAATTCAACTACATATAAACACACACACACACACACACACACATCGTGATATCTGATATATGATGTACCTATATGATACACTTATACCTTTATATACCTATATATAATATACCTATATATAATATACCTATATGATACACCTATACCTATGTGATATGCCTATATGGGCAAGTCCACCAATTATCAACAAATGAACGGGACGTCAAGGAATCGATTTGTCTGAAATTTTTACCTCTTATAGTGTGTACTAAGATTGAAAAGTTCACCAAGTTGGAACCCTCTAGGACTTACCGTTCGCGAGAAATGCCATATACAAATTTGCCATTTCGACCTAATTCAGGTTTAAACGCGAATTGTTTTCGTATCGTTATCGGCATAAAAAAATTATGAAAATATACGTATCTTATGTGAAAAATTCTCACCTTTCCGAATATGTTATTCATTTCTGGCTAACCTATCGAAATTAATCTCAAAAACACGTTTTTCGGCGAAAAATCGCTTTTTTTCATGCGCCACCAAATTTTATCTTACTTTTGAATTTTTTATCTGAAAGCTGAGATCTTTTCAGTAAGAAACCCAAATTTGTAGAGTGGGACGGCTATGGGATCCCGCGTGAGCTAAATTCAATCGATGAAAAGTGTATTATTCGCCAATTAAGGGGACCAGTACAGCTTGGTTTGGGAAATTTGGAGTACTCCAAAATTCATTTATTTGTCAACCAAAGCTTATTTCACATCAAAAAAAATTTTTTTTCGAAAAACTTTGTCGTAAGGTTTCAGACACATCGTTGGTCCAATTCAACCTCTCAAGGTCCTGCTTTCTTCGGACAGCAATTCTACATCTTATGAACGTAGGGATCGGTAAAAAAAAAATTCATGTGAAAAGTTACGGTCAATTATCCAAAATTTCCAAATTTAGGACACTAATTTGCAAATAACTTGGCCTACACGAAATTGTTCAAAAATTCCCTCGTTCACACGATGAAGATTTCTTTTCTGAACAAAATGAGCCCTCAACGACCTTAATCGGAACAGCGATGTGCCTAAAACCTTACGACAAAGGTTTTCAAGGAAATTTTTTTTTTTTTTGATGTGAAATAAACGTTGGCTGAGAAATGAATGCATTTTGGAGTATGTATGTACATACTCCGAATTTCCAAAACCAAGCTGTACTGGTTCCTTTAAGCGTGTAAATAATACACTTTTCATCAATTGAATTTAGCTCACGCGGGATCCCATAGCCGTCCCACTCTACAAATTTGGGTTTCTTACTAAAAAAATCTCAGCTTTCAGATAAAAAATTCAAAAGTAAGATAAAATTTGGTGGCGCATGAAAAAAAGCGATTTTTCGCCGAAAAACGTGTTGTTGAGATTAATTTCGATAAGTTAGCCAGAAATGAATAACATATTCGGAAAGGTGAGAATTTTTCACGTAAGATACGTATATTTTCATAATTTTTTTATGCCGATAACGATACGAAAACAATTCGCGTTTAAACCTGAATTAGGTCGAAATGGCAAATTTGTATATGGCATTTCTCGCGAACGGTAAGTCCTAGAGGGTTCCAACTTGGTGAACTTTTCAATCTTAGTACACACTATAAGAGGTAAAAATTTCAGACAAATCGATTCTTTGACGTCCCGTTCATTTGTTGATAATTGGTGGACTTGCCCATATGTATTTGAGTATGATTTGATAAAACAAATTATTAATAAACTACGTGTTCATTATTCAAATCGAACACTACCTCAATAGATGTAAATAATCACATATACTTACCTGAAGACTAATATACTTATTCAGATTTTTTAAATTATGCTATGAATACGACAAGGAATAGGATTTTGGTTAGAGTAGAGGTATTATATAATGAGTTGGGATAAAATTGAAGGTGTAATCTCAATACATAATTTTTATTGTCAACGTTGAAAGTAAAATAGTAGTAGTAGTATAAATCAAAGAATTAACGTTGACTGTAGGGTGGTGGTGGCGGTGGACGGTGGATGAGTTACATTTGTCGGAACCACCAGCCACGATGATCCCTTTGCAGCTCAGCCATAACACCCCTGTACTCCATCAGAAGCAACGTTCCTTCGGGTCGCTGTTCTGCGATATTTATTAATGATAGAATCGATTGCATGAGCTCCTCGATCGCTGCCGGCGGAAGGTCATCCGTCCACTCGTTAGGCACGTGGATACTCAACTGAGGCAGACCGTCCATTGCTGGAAATAATTAACAGACAGATCTATACTAATTGCGTTAAACCACCTCTAATCTTTCACAAAAAGATTCATGTGTCATACAAGAAAAGACACAGGTACATCAACGTATGTTATAATTCATGACAACTTGGAAAAAAATTCTATTAATTTTATCAACTTTTTGGTTGTTAATCACAGTATGTCACACTCACCTATGATTTTTTTCACCTTAAAAACACTGCACTGACTGATGGTTGAATGGCTGATTGATTGACTGACGGTTGATTGACTAATGGTTGATGTTCGTTGGAACTGTAGAGTAAGACTGACGTGCTGGTACACGGATTAGGCTCTCTATATATACCCCTCATATTTAGGGTTAAAATCGTAAATAAGATAGCATGAGAGCCACGTGCAGTTCCGCGAATGATCCCGGTCCTGGTCACGTAGATGTAACTGAATCCCATAGCGCAAAACTCTCCCATACTTATCGATGTAACTAATACGATAGCCAAAAGGTGCTAGAAACTTCCATGGTAGTTGAATCATGAGCCAAGTGCCACGAATATTCTAGAATATCTTTTGAGAAAATTTTTAATAAAAATGTAGGTATAATGACAAACTTATCATTTGTAAAAAAGAGTTATTCGGAGGAAACAAATTCTATCGTTTGCTTCCGTTATCACTTTACTTGCTATAAGTCTTGATTTTGAAAAAAATTGGATGAAAAAAGGTTTCTCGCGCAAACGAAATACATATAGGTATCACATTACAAGATTCTTAGAATTCATCGGTGAAGCTGACCTATAAAATGACCACCCTGCAATGTGAGCGTATCATTCAAGTTTACACTTTCATAGCATACAATTGTTACTAGTGAAAAAATGGACGCAGCTAAATTTCTTAAACTTATTAGCATTATGCAAAATGCTTATGGAATTTTGAAAAAGAAATCATCAACCACCGAAGTACAAAAATGGATAAGATTCGGGACTCAGAATATCAGACTTTTGAATAAAATCTTGCGAAAATCCGCTTCAACGGTCGGGGAAAAAACGAGAATTTTGACCACAATTGGAATCCTAAAGTCGTTAAGAGCGCGGTTTGAGCAATGTCGAAAAAGAGGGGAAGGTGTAAGGAAATTGCGGAGAAGTGACAGGGTAAAGTGGGAAGATCTGGAGTCAGCTTTCGATGGAAGAATAAGAACGGGAGTCATAGCGAATCTGCAACACAAAGATCTGGAACATTTTCTGGATGACTCAAAAAAACTAATTATCTGCAGATTGAAGAATATTCTCCGCAAACAAGGCAACTTGAAAGTCAATGTAGTTTTGACCTGTAAATTCAATACTCTGAAAAGCGGTGCAATTATCGAAGAGATGAAGTTTTTCAATACCAAAAACGAAGCTATTCTACCAGCGACGAACATGGATGAATGGTTCGACGAAAATGTCAGGGAGAAATTATTAGTCAAGATAGAAGACTTCCAGGAAAAAGATTCGGGATGGTCTTTGTCTGAAATTATAAATCTGACTGTGAATATCAACAAATATGTACCACTGCGAGGAGGCATATCTACTTACACACCGTTACCCAAGTATATACAAGATAAGAAGGCGGTGGTGAATATTATGAACGACGATCGGTACTGTTTTCTCTGGTCAGTCACAGCAGCCCTTTTCCCGGCAGGTAGCCATGTCAGTAGAACGACTTCTTACCCACATTTTAGCTCAGTGCTGAGGTATGAAGGTTTGAATTTTCCCATGAGTCTTGATAAAATTTCAAAATTTGAAAAATTGAACGGTTTATCGATTAACGTTTACGGTATAGACGACCACGAAATAGTACCCGTTTATTTAAGCCGAGAAAAATCAGACAAGTCTACCATACATCTCCTTATGTTAGAATCTAATGTCGAGTCAAACGGATCTGATGACGCTAACAATACAATATATCATTTTACATGGATCAAAAATTTATCTCGACTATTAAGCTCACAAATCTCAAAGCATGATCATCGTAGCTGGTTGTGTGATAGATGTTTGAGTCATTTTCAGTCTGAAAATTGTTTAGTCAAACACAAGCTTGATTGCGCGAATTTAAATAAATGCAAAGTAATATTACCGGACGAAAAGGATAAAATCTTGAAATTCAAAAACTTTAAATATAAAGAAAATGTTCCGTTTTGTATTTACGCCGATCTCGAATGTCTCTTGCAACCGGTTGACGATACATCTGAGAATAGAAGGGTATATGAAAAACATGTCCCGTACAGTATCGCTTACTATTTACATTGTACCTTCAACGATTCAGTTTCCAAATTTAGAGTCAACCGTGGAAAGGATTGTATAGAATGGTTTGTAAGCGAGTTGGAGAGTTTGGCTCATGCTTTAGAACCTTATTTCAAGTGTGTGATCCCGATGGAATCTTTGAGTCATGAACAAAAACAAGCGTTCGATTCAGCTAAGATTTGTCATATTTGTGAAAAACCGTTCGCATCTCAAGACGTGAAACATCGCGATCATTGCCACTTCACAGGCAAGTATCGTGGTGCAGCGCATGAAGGTTGCAATTTAAATTACAAGGATTCGCACATCATTCCGGTGGTCTTTCATAACTTATCGTGCTATGACTCACACTTTTTGATTTAAACATTAGCAACAGCTTTCGAAGGAGCCGTCACTCTCTTACCGGTTAACAAGGACAGATATATATCTTTTACAAAGAGTGTAAAGGGAACATCTATACATTTTAGGTTCATTGATTCGTTCCGGTTCATGCCGGGCAGTCTAGAAAAATTAGCGTCTTATTTAGATGACGATTAGAAATTAATTACGCGTAAGTATTGTAGGAGCGTCGAAGAATTTCAGTTATTGACGAGGAAAGGTGTATTTCCATACGAGTATGTAAACAGTTGGGAAAGCCTTGAAGAAGTACAGTTACCACCAAAAGAAAAATTTCATTCAAAATTAAACGATTCAGATATTTCGGAGGATGACTAGGCACGCGTGTAACGTTTGGCAAACTTTCCAAATCAAAACTTTGGGTCAATATTCAGATTTGTATTTACAAACGGATGTGCTTCTTTTAGCGGATATTTTTCAAAATTTCAGGAATAATTGTTGGTCCACTTATAATTTAGATCCGTTACATTATTATACGGCGCCGGGTTTATCGTTCGACGCGATGCTCAAGTGCACGGGTGTTGAGCTGGAGCTTCTTATCGACGTTGATATGTTATTGTTTATAGAACGAGGAATTCGAGGCGGAGTTGCCCAATGCTCGAACAGATACGCTAAAGCTAATAACAGATATATGGGAGCGGCATTCGATCCGCGTCAGGAAGAATCGTACCTCATGTATTTTGACGTTAATAATTTATATGGTGCAGCTATGAGTCATTTCTTACCGTATAGTTCCTTCGAATGGGTGTCAAATTTCCAAGGTTTTGATGTTTTAGCAGTTTCAGATGAATCTCTTATAGGTTACATACTTGAAGTAGATTTAGAATATCCGCGAGAACTTCAGGACTCTCACAAAGACTTACCATTGTGTCCAGAGCATTACATTCCACCTCTGTCGAGATGTAAGATATCTAAATTAACAACTACCCTTTTCTCAAAAAAGCGGTATGTCGTTCACTATAAAGTTTTGAAACAGTGTTTGAGTTTGGGTATGAAGTTAGAGAAAATCCATCGGGTATTAAAATTTAAACAAGCACCGTGGCTGCAGAAATATATAGATTTGAATACTGAAATGCGGAAAAAGTCTAGCAATGATTTCGAAAAAAATTTTTATAAACTCATGAATAACGCCGTTTTCGGAAAAACAATGGAAAACGTTAGAAAACATAGAGATGTACGGTTGATTACAAAGTGGGATGGGAGACACGGAGCAAGAGCGCTTATCGCTAAGCCAAACTTTCACAGCTGTACCGCATTCGGTGAAGATATGGCAATAGTTGAATTGAGCCGGACGAAAATCAAATTCAACAAGCCTATATATGCAGGATTTTCTATTATGGATCTTGCTAAAACCTACATTTACGATTTCCATTATAATTATATCAAAAGTAGATTCGGAGACCGAGCAAAGCTCATGTATACTGACACTGATAGTCTTATATATCATTTTACCGTACCCGATATATACGAGCTAATGAAACCCGATTTGGATCGATTTGACACGTCCGACTATCCTCCGGAGAATGTTTATAAGATGCCGCTAGTCAACAAGAAAGTATTGGGATTGATGAAAGACGAGAATAACGGGAAGATAATGACCGAGTTTATAGGTTTAAGAGCTAAATTATATTCCTTCAAGGTTCTAGGTGGAAAAAGAGAACAGAAACGTGCCAAAGGAGTCAAGAGAGCTACACTAAAAACAATAACTTTCAATGACTACATCGAGTGTGCTATGCAGCATCAAAATCTAATAAAAAGTCAGCATCTAATTCAAAGCAAGAATCACCAGGTTCATACGGTGACGCAAAGGAAGATAGCGCTGAGCTGGAACGACGACAAGAGGATCATATTTCCTCATACTACCGACACGCTTCCGTGGGGTTATGATACATGTAAATAAACTGCGGTGTATGATATATATTAAAGATTTATTCATTCAATAAAAGGCTTACAAGTCAGACTTATCTATCCAACTGTTATGTGTATTATCGAAACCTAACCACTTCACAAACAGCTTGTTTCCACGTTTCTTAAGCACCTTCTCCACCAGGTAGATGTCGGAGTTCTTGACTTTGAGAAGTTCCTGTTCGTAGAAGCCACCCGCTATAGGCTGATCCCGATAGTCTTTGAGCTTGTACGTTACCGGGTTGGTATTGGCTACTTGTACAATCGTAAATATTTCGGTCGTCCAATTCGGTGTATAGCCTTTCTCAAAAACATTCTTATATTTGCTGATTCGTACTTTATCTCCAATTTTGAACTTTGCCGGTTTAACGGATCTGCCTCGAACTTTTTGGTATACAGTGTGCAGTAATGTCTCTTCATTTCTGGAGGAAACGTCTTTTGGCTTCATGCGAATAGTACGGTGCTTGGAGTTGTTGTAATCCGAAACCGAATCAGATAAAATGTCTGTCCACTTGTAATTACCCTGCAGGCTGAACTGCATCCACATTTTGTTTTTCAGCGTACGATTAAAGCGTTCACAGATCGATGCCTTCAAGTTGCTAAAGGTTGAGTATAGCTTGATATTATACCGTCTCATGAGAGAATCGAAGTTTGAATTATAAAATTCTCCGCCTCTGTCAACGTGTAAATTCTTCGGGACACGTCCCTGTGCGAGTACAGATTCCATAGCACTTGCGGTATCTTTACCCGTCTTACTCTTCATCGGCACGGCCCAGGCATACTTTGAGAATATATCGATGACGGTGAGCATGTATTTGTAGCCTTTGTTTTCTCCTGCGTACGGTGCCATGTCAACGAGATCCGCTTGCCAGGTTTCGTCCAAACCACGGACATCTACACGACGACGTTGATAATTCTTTCTAGCTGACCGGTGCAGCTCCGTCACGAGCGCTAACTCTTTCTCGTTCATTTTCCAATGCTGTCAGTCTGGTGTCCAAGCTGAGAATGACCTTGGAGTTGCGAACCGACAACTCTTCTGCCGATTCGATATCACCACTCAGGTTTTGAAGAGCAGCTATCGTACGGGAGTACGAGATGGCTATTCTCTCACAGCGTCGATTTCCTGTCGCATGAGTTTCATGGTAACAGCCTCATTTTGCTGCACGGGATCGGCTACGTTGCACAGTTTCTTGTTATCTATATCGTAATGTCCGTCAGCGGTGAATTTGAATCCAACACCGGGAGGACCCCGACCGCTCGGAGCCGTAGCCTTGTCCAACTGTCGTCCAAACACATCGACGCTCATTGTGGAAATGATGGTGGAAACGATGAGGGGTTGCTTAATAAATGATGCCAGCTTCGCGCAATTCTTCGATTATCGATACGATTTCGTTGGAGTGGCTCGAGTTACCAGCTGCTTGGGAAGCCAGGAGCAAACGAAGACGTTCCACCAGCTCATTGGGGTCGTCCCAGTGAACGTAATCCGTTCCTCTACCTTCTTCAGCGACCATAAGCTTCGGTAGCACACCTTTACCCGTGCGTGGAAGGGGCACGGTAAACGCTTGCGCGATAAATTTCTTGAACTTGGGGTTGTTCAGCTCCCGAACGGGTTGACCAGCTTTATAGTATTTTCGATGTGCATTTGTAGCAAATACGATTTGTCTATAATTTTGGATATCATCAGAGCGCACGTAGGTCTCATCGGGTATCTTTTTGAATAATAATTCCAATAAGCCTTTGGTCTTTGTATAAGTCATGTCACCTATATGAACAATGTCATTGCCAAAACTTATCGGTGAGTCACCGATCATTAACTTCCCGTGAGCGAGTGGGCGTACACCGTACACGTTATCTAGATCGCTTCTTTTTATATTCTCATCTCGAAACAATTCAAGATAGTCGTTAGGGGCCTCGGGTTCAGGGTGCGTCGGCTGTAAGGTCGTATCCATTTCATTTTCGTCACTTGTTGTTGAAAAGGAATCGTCTACTCCAGGTTCTTTCTCTTTAATCGGGTAAATCTCTTCTTTGCTTGGTTCATCTTTGATCGGCTCTTCTTTGATGGATTTAGCAGTCGTTTGAGAAACCTTCACCAGTTCTTTTAACGGAGTGACTACCGGTTTGAAAACATCGCTCATCTTCTGTTCAGCGATCTCTTTGCCCGACTTTATCATTCTGTGTTTACGTCGAATCGCCGCGCTGGCTTTGGCGATATGACGCAACACTTCTTTTTGATCGTGAATTTTTGTGTCCTGCATGTTGACCGAGTCGTATCCAAAACGCTATTGATTCTACGCCCCCGAATTTTCTCCATTTATGCTCACGAAACAGTCAAACCCTTTCCTATATCTACCCTCATTCATCTCACTGTCCTTGTCTATTACGATGAATCCGTACTTATCGTTGTTCCAACAGGCCGAGCACAAGTCTTTGAACTGCGCGTAAGTCATGTCAGTGTTCACATGATCATCGTATACGTGTCTCAAATTCATCTCATCTTGCTTAAATAGGACTAAAAGATTGGTATTGTCACGCACTAGATGTTTGGGGATGCGAGCATAGGTCTGACAAAGATAGAAGCAGTCTACATTTTTGTGTCTCCCCATACAGAAGAAAGCTCTGATGTTATCCTGCTTCTCACAAGCCACGTCATCGAAGACAATGATCGAATTAGGTAGAGCATCGTTTGGTAAAACTACCTGTTCATGCTCGTCAAACGGAAAGTACTCGACACCCTCTACACATTCGATTAACTGCTGCAGGAACTTGTACTTGGGTTGATTCAAAGACTTTGAGTAGATATAGATATTTTCAAATCGCAGTCCGTTAGGGTGTGTTATTAGAGTGAGCAGAGCATTAGTCTTACCGCAGTTGGATGGTCCGCAAAATACTGCGCGAACGCTGTTTGGTAGCATGTCACCATGCCGTTTTCTAGTTTCGACATCCCGTTGCACGATTTTGTCGAAATTCATTACAGGTAGCTTGACAGGTTGTTTCTTGAACCTCATCTTGACTCTGACTGGAGCCAAACACTATAAATATCGCGTTTATAAAGATGATTCCTCATTCACGTACAGATCGTCGACATGATCGTGCACAAAAGAGTCGGTCGTAAGCGTCGTAGGAAAGGGTTGGTCAACAGGATCATCAACAGTCTCCCGGTAGAGCTGCATATACCCGGTTATCAATACTGCGGACCCGGTACCAAACTAGCGAAAAGACTGGCGCGAGGCGAGTAGATAAGATAAGAGAGTTCTGACCCACAGCATCCCAAGATCTGATCTGCAGATCACAGCATCCCTGGACCACTGGACCGCTGGACCAAAAACTTAGAAATTTTTTTTTTTTTTTTTTTTTTTTTTTTTTTTCACCTAACCTAACCTCATCTAACCTAACCTAACCTAATCTAACCTCATCTAACCTCATCTAACCTAACCTAATCTAACCTGATCTAACCTATTCTAACCCAGCCATCTGCAGATCACAGCATCCCTGGACCCGCTGGACCAAAAACTTGGATTTTTTTTTTTTTTTTAATTTTTTTTTTTTTTTTTTTTTTTTTTTTTTTTTTTTTTTTCTTTTTCTAACCTAACCTAACCCAACCATCTGCAGATCAGATCATCTCTAGACTGCTGGACCAAAAACTTAGACATTTTTTTTTTTTTTTTTTTTTTTTTTTTTTTTTTTTTTCACTAACCTAACTCAACCGAATCAGGCTCGATTCTATGAATGCTGCAGAGAGAGAGAGAGAGAGAGAGAGAGAGAGAGAGAGAGAAAGGGAAGGTTGGGTGAATAATAAGATTTTCGATGATCTATTCATTGATTTATTATTCATTTTCAAATTCCGTATCCTGAGGGGGTAGTGATCGCGGTATTAACTTGCTGCGCCTGATGTGTGCACCATCATCGTTGGTTGTCGAGTGGTATACCGATTCGCCTGAGCTGCGACCGACCCAGTCGGGTACCCATTCCCTGTCGTTAGTGAAATTTCTGAACTGTAAATTTTTCACGAGGCCTATTGAACTGTGAATTTTTCTATCTTTGCAGCGGTGAATGCATATAATTATATTTGGCTTATAATATTGTCGCCAGTCTGGAAAAACTTTCCTGTCTTGACGTGTTCAAAGTGAATGCTTGAACTAATTAGCACTAATGACCTTCGACGTCGTTAGTGAAATTTTCGAACGGTAAAATTTTCAGCGAGACTTAATGAACTGTGAATATTTCTGTCTTCGCAACGGTGAATGCACCTAATTATATTCAGGTCAAAATATTGTCGTTAGTGTAAGAATTCCTGTCACAACGTGTTCAAAGTGAATGCTTGAACTAATTAACCCTAATAACTATAGTTAGCAAATTTTGAATACTTTTCCACATTAGGAATTTTATGATCTTATCATTGTGAAAGTATATAATTACACCAAGGTTGAGGCATCGTTTTGAAATTCCACCTCATTGGTAATATATAAGGGGGAGGGAAAAAGCGTGTAATTTCATGGAAATCAATCAGTGCGCGTTCCACCGTCATTCAAACTATACACATAAGGAAAATTTCCGCTATGGAGCTGATCGTAGATGTACAAGGATTTGGTACATTCAGTGATAAATTTGTGGTGAAAGAACTGGCTGCAATGAGCATTCGTGCATCGGAGGAACATCAACTAGGTTTGACACGCATTCTCTTCAAGCCACCCTGCTCACAAATGATCCTACCGTGGGCGTTGAGAAATCAGAATCTCTGGTTAACGAGAAATTATCACGGAATACCATGGAATGTTGGAGAAACACCGTACAGAGATATGGAGGGAATTGTGAACGGTATTGTGGCGGATGCATGTCGCATCTATGTAAAAGGGTTGGAGAAGAAACAGTGGCTCGAAAAAATCATCAATAACTGCTCAAAATCGGTGATTGATTTAGCAGAGTTGGGCTGCCCAAACTTTCGAATGTTGCGACGTGAGTCGAGAGTGATTCACTGGTATGGTGATTGTCATGGGGGTGTGCCGGGATACCGTTGTGCTTTCGAAAATGTTCAACGGTTAACTAGTCGGTATTTGGAGAGTGGGGCGACCAATGCATATAAACCCCCGAGTTTCTTCCAACTTCACACACGTCTTGACTCGGCACCGAACCCTCAACATCTATACCATTAACAAGCTGACTTTGCAAAGTTCTTCGGTGGAGTTGGAAGACATCGATTCGAAGAGAGAAAAAAGGTAACAATAATATTTTTCGATCATGTACATTATTATTATTATTATTATTATTATTATTATTATTATTATTATTATTATTATTATTATTATTATTATTTGTATCGATGATAAAAGTGTTGATTCAGTAAAACTATTTTCTCATTTAGAAAGAGAGAGAATAAACAGAAATGGACTTTGCCAAGCTTAACAATGCTGCTCGCATGGAGGACCTCCCAATGAAAAGGATGTCTGAACTTGAGGTTGGCGAGAAGTACGATGTCACAGGGATCAAGATGGTGAAAACGAAATTTGGTGCGGGGGTCGTTATAACGATTACCGATGAATTTGTCATATTTCTGCCTGGACGCATCGTTAAATTTCTGGAGGAAAATCCCGAGCAGTTGAGTCAAATGGTTGACGCCGTGCAGGAAAACCGTCTCCAAATACTTTACCAAGGTGGTCGATATAACACATGTGAATTTAGTTGTAAAACGTGATGGGAGGAGGAGGAAGTGTGGAATCAAAAAATAAAAACTAGTAAAATAAATATATATATATATATATATTGAATACATTTATTTATCCATCCCTATGCATACTATACATACATATTACTTATTTCACATATTCTTATTATTCATTCTTAAAATGATACCAATTTCTTCACTGTACCGCTAATCGGATTGTACTCAATAACGCGATCATGTATAATCATACAATAGGCTGAAGTGTTTATTGGAAAGCTATCGTTAGTTTCGAATTCCAAACGAATATCCACAGGCCCGTTTTTCAACAATTCATTCTGTTTCGAGCAATCTAAAACAACGAGGGGAGCCTTGGTCAAGAATCCATTCTTTGACAGCAATGGCTCGGGCTCCTTGTCATAGTATGATGATTGAAAGTTTGTGTACATATCATAGAGAATAGCATATTGATTGTTGGCAATATCAAGATTCAGGTTTCCATAGGGATAGCACTGTGAGTTGAGGAAGAGTTTCACATCTCTAATCATGCAATGATCAAATTCGCTAGCGTTCTTCGTCGCGTCATTCCTGCGAGCGGTTTGGAATCCCAGTATGACGTGTCTTGGTTTCTCCAGCTGTGTCGACGTCTTAACAACCCATACGTGTCTCGTTGTCTGCGGTAGCAATGGATACTCGTACATTCCCCAAGAGCGGAAACTCATAGATATGGTTGGATCCGTGGCGATGTAACTTAGCAGCTTGATCTTTGCATTATCAGCCAGTTTAACATACGGCAATAACCATTCAATTTTCTCGAGGGAAATTTTAACTTTCTCCACGGTTGGCTGAATTATGGCGTTCAGATCGGTGTTTGAGCGAGTCAGAATCAACTCATGTTTAGCGTTAGCGACGATTCTGTTATAATCTTCAGCAAATCCGAGCAGAAAATTCAACGGTATGACAACATCAAAGTATCCGTTATCATTGTTTAATTTAGCACCGTTAGCCAACCAACCAGTGTTCTCCAGAAGATGTTGCTGTCCGGGGGTTAGTGATAGGTATCCCTTCATAACACTTATGATGCCAACATTTGTATTTTGATCAATCACATAGCCATTCAACTCATAACGCAAACCGCCAAACAGATGGCATATGGCCATGTTAACCAAGTTCGTGGTCGCAGCTACGTTGGTATTATCATCTTTTGTAAGCCGTCCATATATATGAAGCGAACTTTTGCTGGGTAAGACACACAAGTCTTGATTCTGAACAGTGATTCGAATTTCATCGTTATTTCTGAAGGATGATGATGCAAATGGTTGATGTGCATGTATCTCACAGTGCGCGATTGACTCATCGAACGCCACGGGATCTTGTATTTTTATTATTTTCGCCATGGTATTATGCACAAAATACAGCGAATTTTTATTCTCCAAAATTTCCACGAAGTCGAAGTCCTAGGCTCTGAAGAAACTGTGCGTTCACACGTGTCACCCGAATCAGAGGTGCTCGGCGACTGATTGCGTTTGGCCATACTATCTCACTTTTATAGCCTCTACCGGAATTTTTCGCTTCAAATACAATCCCCATTACTTTACAGATTTAGCATGTAATCGTATTGTTATCGTCTCACCGCGGAAATTAATCAATTCTTCATTCTGATCGACTATTCGCAATTGTATATGATGTATTGATGGAACGGCGATCGGCAGGTAAATGACGTTGGTGGGTGTTTCAACGATCTTATATCCAGGCGGGACGGTTGGAAAAAATTCATGAATCGTATGCACACGACGATCGTTTATATACGCGCCCATAGTTATATCACACTCGACTCGTATGGCATTGACTTTGAGTATGGCCACGGGTAATTCAGACTTATGTGAAATACCACTCGCAAGATGATTCGGTTTAAATCCAAGCAATCGACCAATAGAATCATGAGGTTCAAAGTTTATTATCTGATCGCACTCAATTTCACTATGCAACTCGTTGTTATTAGCTTTTAGATCAATGTTGATATCCTCGGGCAGTATCTTCTTCAAATATCTATCGATATCTTCAATTTCATAGCTGCCCGTGGGTATTGTGAAAATTTCCTGTACACCCGAATCCATGTCACCGCCGCCTCCCCGTCTGACTATGTAAAGTTTATTACACCCCTCATCAATATTGGGGATTGAATTGAATGTTAAGAGTTCAACGAGTCCGAGAACATAGTCTTTCGTTGACGACAGCTCGATTGGTGGAAAATATTGGGCCTCCAGCACGGAGGATGTCCCCGATAGTGTTAACGTGAACGAATCAGACATGACTGATGCCTCACTTTTACATCTTCTTCATTTTATAGTTGCATCGCTGAGAAATTTGAGGCACAAGTGTCCACAAATCACTGTGTTATATTCCTGATATCTCCTATGATTGTATTTCACGCTACCTACACCAAGATATTCCATACGATCTTGAGGAGGTTGTAAATCACCAAAACTGTCAAAGTAAATAACATCATCGTTATTCTTTCTATACGCCACCCAATGCGTACCTTGCCCATTTTTATCATCAAGATTAATAATTGCACACTCGCGCTTTCTCGGGCCTGAACGGGGCAGATCATTTCGCATGAAAACACCGCGAAAATGTGGGATTTTCAAGGCTTTGGCATAATTCTGTAAATCGATGTTGGTGAGAGCTCGGTGTGGTAGCTTTATTAGTTTTTTGCAGGCTTCAAATACAACCCCATACCCTTCTTGTGCGGTTGCAGGTATAGCCCCTTTCCTAACGCTATTGACTCCATTGTTGCATTATGACGTTTAGCCTCTTGTAATTGATGTCTATTAGTGCGAGCCTCATTAACCACTTTTGCTATACCTGCAGCACCACCCGCCAGAGCCCCGGTGGCACTAAGGGCAGACAAAATTGGGATAAGAAACGGTAGGAAACCGCCAATTTTCTTGGGGATGGGTAAAACACGCGGTACTCGTACTTTTCCATGAGTCGCCACCGCTGTACGAGCACCAGCCAACGCCGATTCGATAGATCTTTGTCCATGCTTCATTGATTTCTTTGCCCCACGAATGATTGAATTGAAGGTTGTTGTCTTCTTCTTTTTCTTCTTCTTGCCATTCATCTTTTTCACAACACTTTTCGATACCATCCCCATACCAAGTTTGGATTTGGTCTTCATAACGTTGGCAACTCCCCAAGCTACAGCTTTTTCGGCTATACCTGCGTCTTTGGCTAGAACCCGATGCCAAGCCTTTTCGGCGAGCACTTTATCAGCCTCGTTGCGTGCTATGATATTCTCACGATTCTTCGAGTATGCAATGTCGTGTTCCCTGCAGGCAGCGTCTAGAGGATTGATTCCCGAATCACCGCGAGCTAACCTCTTTGCTAATTTTGTTCCGGGTCCACAATACTGATACCCCGGTACATGCAACTCAACTGGGAGATTATTGATGACTTTGTTCATGAAACCTCTTCCACACTTCCTACTTGTGTGATCATCCATAGCCGAATAACAACTGACTCGAATTCAATAAAAGCGTGCATTTTATAGATGAATATATTAGTTTGCTTTGGAGTGTTAAACGTGCATCATGAAATTTCGCGATCAAACGACGAAACTACCCGTGGGGAATTTCGATAAATTAGTTGATGGGAAGAAAAAGAAGGGGAAACGTCATGGAAAATTACTGCCAAATAGTGTGAGAGCCGTTTTCTGCGGGCCATCCAATTGTGGAAAAACTAATGCACTACTCACACTCATTACCCACGATAATGGGTTGAGATTTGAAAATGTCTATGTCTATTCGAAATCACTCATTCAACCAAAATATGAGTTTTTGAGAAAGTTACTGGAGCCCGTGAAAGGTGTGGGTTATTTCCCATTTGGTGAGCATGAGGAAGTCGTGAAACCGGAGGATGCACGTCCCAATTCAATCATGATCTTCGATGATGTGGCATGCGAGAAGCAGGATAATATTCGAGCATATTTCTGCATGGGACGGCACAGAGATGTTGATAGCTTTTATCTTTGTCAAACATATGCACGTATCCCAAAACATCTTGTGCGAGACAATGCAAACTTATTAGTGCTTTTTCGTCAAGATGAAATGAATTTGAAACACATATATGATGATCATGTAAACACAGACATGACATATCAACGATTTAAGGATTTGTGTTCAGCATGTTGGAATGATGGTAAATATAGCTTTATCGTCATCGACAAAGACTGTGAAATCGGCGATGGACGATACAGGAAAGGTTTCGATTGCTTCATAGACATAAATTAAAAAGGATTCTCTAAATTCACACAGTCACGTTATACACACCAAAGCGTTAACATGGACAGTGACAAGATTCGCAGACACAACGATGTGTTGAATGAAATAGCAAAGGCTAGCGATGCGATAAGGCGCAAACACAAGCAGATCAAGTTGAACAGAGACACTAGCGAGGTGGTTATGGGCGAAATGTTCAAGCCCATAGTAACACCATTGCAAGAATTGGTTGATACTTCAAAGCAGCAGCAGCAGCAGAAGACGATGCGGAAAAAGCAGATAAAGCAGGAGATAAAGCAGGAAATAAAGCGGGAAATGAAGCAGGAGGCAAAGATAGAGCCATCAGGTGTTTCCATGGAATTTGATGATGATCGGATGAAGGATGATGATGATGTTGGTGTTGTTGATGATGATGATGATGATGATGATGATGATGATGAGGACAAAAGTGATGATACAATTGTACCAAGCGACTTCCCCGCCGCTACAAGTACACCGAAACGAAAAGTGGATGATAAACTAGCCAACTATTTGGAGATGTTTACCACATCGGCTGGGCGGAGGAACTTGGATGAGAAATATGGCGTTCGAAAGTTGCTGCACGGAATGATGATTGGCGATTCGCATATCAATTTTCACGATGATTTGATATATGTGGCAGACAAAAGCTATGAAAGCACACCGGGTTTACTCGAATTATTATTTAAAAAGACACCAAATCCTGCTATCGTGAAAGTGGATGATAGGAGAAACTATGTTAAAATTCTAAAGAGAACGAATGCCGATCGTAAATATTACCAAGCCAACAGAAGCCCACGTGAGGATGTCAAAAGTGCCAAGTACAAGGATTTCATAGCTCCACATATTCACACATCGACGCAGAAGAAGAAAACTGAGGAAAAAAAATCTGGTGGACGTTTACCCGACTATAAGATTGCGCGAAAAGGGGGGCAGAGGTTGGATTATGTATACTGGGATGATCCTAATGAACTTGTTGATCGTCTTCGGCTACTCATGGCCTCCCAAGCAGCTGGTAATACCAGCCATTCCAATGAAATATCAACCATTATTGAAGAGTTACGTGAAGCCGGAATCATTTATTAGCGCTGAATCAACAGCAAAATTTTCATTCAAGCATTGAGCGTTGAACAATGAGCATAGACATCTTTGGTAGACAGTTGGTAAAAGGAGGAGGAGGAGGTGTCCGCGGACCTCCCGGTATTGGATTTAAATTTACCCCCGACGATAATTATGATATGGACAACAAACGGTTGTGTAATATTGCGGATCCACAACAACCAACCGATGCTATTCACATGAAAGCGTTTGAAATCAAATATAATGCACTCGAGCTAAAACTTACCGCTCTGGAGCAGAGAATGATTGAAAAACAACTCAGTGCTATTAATGTACTCGAAACTAAACTCCTCACTCTAGATGCGAAAATTAATACCATTCAAGCAGACCTCACCGCCCAGAAGAGGAAAATCATTCAAAATAGAAAGCTGCAAGATTCGATATATGAGGACGTTTATAATTTCGCCGCTAACACGTCGCAGTTTGCGAAATATGTGGATAATAGATTGTCAAAGGTGGAAGCCACATCCTTCGAATCACACATCGTGAAAGGTATAAATGCAGATCGAGCGCAGCTGCTAGCCGTGAATACTCGATTCCTCAACCAATTAACCTCGAGAGTGCGGAGAAAGGACTAACCGCATATAAAACACAAGCGTGAAGATGACAAACTTATTCATGACGGGATCTTTGTTGAGTGAGAGCATCATACGAGGAAATTAACGTTTGAACCATGGTTGCAACAAATACATCAAAAAGCAGCTACAAGCATGGGGACATGAAGGAGGTGATCGCAAGTGAACTTCATAGATCCGCTCGTCGTAATTATCCTCGACGCTATGTTGATATACGTGGGTTGGATGAGACCTGGCAAGCTGATCTTGTCGATATGTCAGCCTACGCATCTGTCAATAATGGCTATAAATTCCTGCTCACAGTTATCGATATATTTTCAAAGTTTTCATGGGGTGTGCCCATCAAGAGTAAAAGTGGTAGAGATGTGACGGTTGCCATGAGATCGGTGCTAACCCGCGGTCGCATACCAAAACATCTACACGTAGATCAGGGCAAAGAATTCTACAACAATGAATTCAAAACTCTGATGAATCATTACGGTATAAACATGTACTCTACATTTAGCAACTTGAAGGCCTCGATATGCGAGCGTTTCAATCGAACATTGAAAAATAAAATGTGGAAGCAATTTACTCTGCGAGGATCACACAAATGGATCGATATTCTATTGGAATTGGTTGAATCGTATAACAACACTAAACATCGCACGATTGGAATGAAGCCGAAAAATGTCACGACCAGCAATGAAAAAGAGATATATCGAAGTGTGTACAAACCACGTCAGATTAAAAGAAGCAAACGAAAACGAAAATTTAAAGTTTGTGATAAGGTTCGAATTAGCAAGTATAAAAATGTTTTCGAAAAAGGCTACACACCGAATTGGACGACTGAAATATTCACCGTTACCGAGGTGAAAAATACCAATCCACCAACATACAAACTCACCGACTACCTGAAGCAGCCAATCGAGGGCGGCTTCTACGAAGAGGAACTCAACAAAGTTCGTTATCCCGATGGTTATCTTGTGGAAAAAGTGTTGCGTAAACGCGGGGATAGGCAATATGTAAAGTGGCTGGGTTTTGATAGTTCACATAATAGTTGGATAAATAAAACAGATATGTAAAATTGAAATATAAATATATATATTTTATTATCAATAAATGAAATTTATCAATTGGATATATTTGTGGTGTTGCTGTTGTTGATTCATTTATTTTCACAAAATTCCATATAAATGTTTAAACCCATCATGATAATCAATGATAATATCAATAATCATTACAATAACATATCTACATTATTTTATTCACATATTTTTTCTCTCATCAAATACATTTACAAATAATAATTATATGAATGCTAACCAAAAAAAAAAAAAAAAAAAAAAAAATGTACACTTTTCTGTTTTTTCCTACAGCTAATCTTACAAACTATTAAAGCTCCAAGGCAAAGTATCCAAATATTTATAATAATAACATATCTACATTACTTCTTTTCGTGAAGTAATTTTTGGAGAATATATTTATCATAATCACATTTTGTTTTATTTACATGTCTTACAAATAATCATATGAATGCTAACCATGCATTAAAAAAAAAAAAAAAAAATACATATTTACACTTTGGTTTTCCTAAAAATAAACTTACAAAGTATCGATAAAACCCCAAGGTAGGGTATCCGTTTGACCAGGTATCAAGTTCCGCTTATCATCCCGCCAGCTTAATGCCAATTTATTTTGCACGATGGTGCTAACGATATGTTGCCTACTCCTAATCAAACATTGAGGCTTAACCAAATTCTTGTATTCAATCAGACACCGCTTATAATCATCAAACGTGATGGTTTTCAATGTAGAGCCTTTGACACCCTTGGCGCGTTTTTTATCACTGTCACCCATAGTTTTAAATGAATACAGTTTAGCGCGTAACCCGATAAACTCGGTCATGATTTTGCCGTTATTTTCATCTTTCATTAGACCGAGACGCTTTTTATTCATTAACGGGATACCGTAGACATTGTCTGGTGGGTAGTCCGAAGTATCAAACATTGCATTAACATCACGTTTGATGATATCATAAATATTGGGTACACTAAATTGGTAAATAAGACTATCGGTGTCTGTGTACAATAATTTAGCCTGATTATTTGCAAAGTTGTTCTTAATATAGTTATAGTGAAACTTATAAATAAAGATTTTTGAAAGATCAAGAATCGCTGCACCGATATATATTGGCTTATTGAAATTGACCTGAGCGCGATTTAATTCAATAATTACCATATCATGATCGAATACGGTGCAGCTATGAAAATTCGGTCGTGCGATCAGAGCTCTCGCGCCACCCCTACCACCCCACTTTGTTATTAGCTTCACATCCTTATGCTTTCGCACATTCTCCATGGTCTTGCCAAATACCGCATTGTTCATGAGTTTGTAGAAGTTTTTCTCAAACTCATTCTTCGATTGCTTTCGCATGTCGGTATTCAAGTCGATATACGGTTTTAACCATGGAGACTGTGTGAATTTCAGGACACGATGCACTTTTACCAATCGCATGCCCAAATTCAAATATTGCTGCAGATTTCTATAGTGCAACACATACTTTTCCTTTGGTAAAAGCGTTGTGGCCAGCTTTGCAATCTTACTCCCTGGTGGAATAAAATGTTCGGGGCAGAGTGGTAGATCTTTATGGTGCTCGTGGAGCTCTGTCGGATAATCCAAATCAACCTCGAAAATATACCCAATTGGTGAATCATCGCGCAGGGACATCACATCAACAGAGGTGTATTCCCACCCGAATGATCCATAGGGTAAATTCTCGCTCATAGCTGCACCGTAAAGATTATTTACATCAAAATACATTAAGTAGGATTCCGCTTTACTTGGATTGAAATCAGCACCCATGAATCGATTATTCGCTTTTGCATACCGATTGGAGCACTGTGCTACACCGCCCCTGATACTTTTTTCAATAAACAATATCATTTCAGGGTCATCCAAAAGCTGGAGACTCACTTTTGTATGTTTTAACATCGCATCAAAAGCAAGCCCCGGTGCGGTGTAGTAGTGAAGTGGATCCAAATGGTATGTCTTAAAGCAACTATCTCTAAAATTTTGGAATATATCTGCCAATAAGAGCACATCCGTTTTCAAATATAAATCGGAATACTCCCCCAATGTACGCAAGTTAAATTTATCCCAAACGTTTTTTGCATGTTCATAATCGATATCACTAATACCTGAGTCATTGAGTTTTGAATAAAAATCTCTCTTATTGGGCAGATTTATCCCATCAAGTTTTTCCCATGAATCAATGTATTCATATGGGAAAACACCTTTACGAGTCATCAGCTGAAATTCTTCCAAATTTTCGTAATATTTGCCGGTTATCTTTTTATCTGCATTGTCAATATAAGAAGCTAATTTGTCTAACCCGCTTGCCATAAAGCGAAACGAGTCAATGAACCTCAAGTGCATATCACTGTCACCAACCCTCTTAGTGAATGAAATATACTTCTCCTTATTGATCGGTAACAGTGTAATATCGCCCGGAAAAGTTGTGGCCAGAGATTTAATCAAAAAATGCGAATCATAGCCCGACAAATTATGAAACACTACCGGAATGGTATGCTTCTCGCTAAAATTAAGGTTGCAACGATTGTGGGCAGCTCCGCGATATTTACCAGTGAAATGGCAGTGATCATAGCATTTTTTCTCATCTGCCTCGAATGGTTTCTCACAAATATGGCAATTTTTCGCGCGTACATGTCGATCGCGTTGCATTTGACTTAAATTTTCCATCGGGATTATATTTTTTATGCGTGACTCTACTTTCGCTGATAGTTCGCGGAGCTGCATGTTGAACCATTCGATGCAATCGGGTCCGCGGCGGTCTTTATATTCGGAAAATTTGTCATCGTATGCACAATGTACATAAAATGCTACACTGTGTGGGATATGCACTTGGGAATCATTATTCGTCGTCGGTTTCAATATACATTCAAGATCCGCGTACACGACAAACGGCACGGTGCCTTTATTACGAAAATTTGAAAAATCTAAATCTTTATTTTCCGGAAACGACATTCGGACTTTATTCAAATTTATACAATCTAGCCTATGATTTTCATAGGCGCTTTGCATCACAAAGTGGCACAAACATCTATCGCACAACAATTGCTCACCGTTATGATTCGACAGCTGTTTGCTAACCAAACGTGAAAGATTCCTGATCCAAGTAAAGTGGAAATTTGGTTTAAAAACGCTCAAGTCACCATCATGCTCCATATTATTATTATTAGAATTAGCCTCGATAATAAGCAAGTGGATTGTATTATTACCGTTTGAACTTGTCAAATTTTTGCTTAGATATAGCGGAACGATAACACTATTCTCAGACTTTGCATGGTGTGAGAAAGTTTCGGATTCAATACCGTATACATTAATCCTGAGATTGTTTAATTTTTCAAATTTCTCTACACCATGCAAAGTCATGGGAAAACTTATACCTGCGCAATTCAGCTCATCAATATATGGTTTGTAACTAGCCATCCTATCGGCATGGCGTGCAGCGGGGTGTAGAGCTGCCGTCACAGACCATAAAAAGCAACGATCATCGTCGTTCCTCACGTTGACTACCGCTTTCTTCAGCTGGATATCCTTCGGTAGCATAACAAAAGTGGAAAGTCCACCACGAAGAGGCTCGTACCGATTGATGTTGACCACGGCGTTGATTATCTCAATCATGCTCCATCCGGAATCTCGTTGCTCAAAATCTTCCACCTTACTAAGTAGAACACCTGCGATATTGTCCTCGAACCAGCTATTCAGATCCGTTGATGGGAGAATAGGTATATTGCGTGTATTGAAATACTTCATTTCCACACAGACGACATCGTTTTTTGAATTCTCAAACTTGCACGATAATACCACATTTACTTTGATATTCCCCTCGGTGCGTAGTATATTTTTTAAATGTTCATTCACCACAACCCCGACATCAACTAAAAATCCGCCCAAATCTGTATGTTTGAGATTTGTGACGACGCCTGTGCGAATTCGACCACCAAATACACTATTCAAATCACTCCATTGAACACGATCATCGATATTATTATTATTATTATTATTATTATTCACAATGATATCACCCGCACCAACAACAACCGCTCGTGTTTGATATTGTTGAAACTTTACACACCATGATTGTATTTGTGAAATTGCGTTTTGAATTTTCTGCTTTTCACTCACATGTAGGTGGGGCTGTGCTAAAATATTAGTCAGGAATTCAATTTTTTGCTGCCCAATATCGCACCAGTGTGCGACGATGCCATCGGCTGTTTGTTGAGCGGTTCTCATAGCCAGCAAGTTGTAGGCCCATTCCATGCACTTGAGGAGATTGGTGTATACTTGTGCATCCATGATGACCTCAGAAATATCGTACGTTGTTTGTTTGTTTGATCGTTAAGGTTTACTTTTGACGTTAGAACTTATATGAATGATCACTTCCCTGTTTAGCATCAACCTTATATATACATTCAAATAATGAGGAGAAGGCTAAACCATAGCACAAAGACTCGATGGCACCTCCCACCAGCTCTACTTCAAATTCACACCCTCCAAGTAAAATTTTTGAAACTGGCATACTTCGGTCTAGGTATAATTACCCCACGCTCGTCACCACCGCAAAATCGAAAATTCATGGTTCAATGAAATTGACCAATGTGCTCATGCATACATACAGTCAACGACAATATTTTGACCTGAATATAATTATGTGCATTCACCGTTGCGAAGACAGAAATATTCACAGTTCATTAAGTCTCGCTGAAAATTTTACCGTTCGAAAATTTCACTAACGACGTCGAAGGTCATTAGTGCTAATTAGTTCAAGCATTCACTTTGAACACGTCGAGACAGGAAAGTTTTTCCAGACTGGCGACAATATTATAAGCCAAATATAATTATATGCATTCACCGCTGCAAAGATAGAAAAATTCACAGTTCAATAGGCCTCGTGAAAAATTTACAGTTCAGAAATTTCACTAACGACAGGGAATGGGTACCCGACTGGGTCGGTCGCAGCTCAGGCGAATCGGTATACCACTCGACAACCAACGATGATGGTGCACACATCAGGCGCAGCAAGTTAATACCGCGATCACTACCCCCTCAGGATACGGAATTTGAAAAATGAATAATAAATCAATGAATAGATCATCGAAAATCTTATTATTCACCCAACCTTCCCTTTCTCTCTCTCTCTCTCTCTCTCTCTGCAGCATTCATAGAATCGAGCCTGATTCGGTTGAGTTAGGTTAGTGAAAAAAAAAAAAAAAAAAAAAAAAAAAAAAAATGTCTAAGTTTTTGGTCCAGCAGTCTAGAGATGATCTGATCTGCAGATGTTTGGGTTAGGTTAGGTTAGAAAAAGTAAAAAAAAAAAAAAAAAATATTAAAATTAAAATTAAAAAAAAAAAAAAAAAAAAAAAAAAAAAAAAAATCCAAGTTTTTGGTCCAGCGGGTCCAGGGATGCTGTGATCTGCAGATGGCCGGGTTAGGATAGGTTAGATCAGGTTAGATTAGGTTAGGTTAGATGAGGTTAGATGAGGTTAGATTAGGTTAGGTTAGGTTAGATGAGGTTAGGTTAGGTTAGGTGAAAAAAAAAAAATTCTAAGTTTTTGGTCCAGCGGTCCAGTGGTCCAGGGATGCTGTGATCTGCAGATCAGATCTTGGGATGCTGTGGGTCAGAACTCTCTTATCTTATCTACTGAGGCGATCCAGGTATCAATCCTCTCGACGCAGTTTGTAAAGAACACGATATCGCCTACTCAAAGAATCGAGAGAATCTCGAAGCCAGAAGTGCAGTAGATAAGATTTTAGCTGAAAGAGCCTGGAAACGGGTTCTTGCCCCGGACGCAAATATCAGTGAGAAAGCAGCCGCCTGGGCAGTGACAAACGCGATGAAAGCGAAAACCAAGCTTGGTATGGGAATGCGGAAGCCGGTGGTATTGAGAAAAGTTATCGATGCCGCCAAACGGTCCATGGTTCCCGGCAAAACTGCAAAAGTAGCCATCAAGTCTGCATTGAAGGGTGCGCGAGGAGCTGTCAGAAAGGCCGGTGGTAAATGTAATGTACGATCTCCGCGGATTCTACCTGTTCCAGCCAAAGTTGGTGGCTTTTTACCGTTCCTCATACCCCTTTTTGCCGGGCTCAGTGCTACGGGCGCGTTATAGCTGGCGGTGCAGCAGGTATCGCAAAAGCTGTGAACGACGCAAGTTCCGCCAAGAGACAACTGGAAGAGAGTCAACGGCACAACAAAACTATGGAAGCTATCGCTCTAGGCAAAGGGCTCCACCTGAAACCGTACAGAAAGGGCTTAGGAATTCACCTGAAAGAACAGTCAAAAAACTAAAAGTGATGCTACCACGGCGGGCGCTAACTGACGCGGACCTACTAAAGTACACGACGGCCTGCCACATTTCCGCGGCGTCTTTATGCGCAACGATTCGCCTAAGGACGGGCCGCGAAGACGTGAATCAGCGATCGTCAATCTAGATGATAAAGATGGTCCTGGTACACATTGGGTCGCGTACCGCAAGAACGGCAACAAAGTCGTTTACTTTGACAGTTTCGGTAACCTTCGTCCACCGTCGGACCTCGTCAGATACCTTGGTGTTGGTAGCGTCAAGTATGACCATGAAAGATATCAAGACTACGATACGTTCAACTGTGGCCACTTGTGTCTCGAGTTTCTATATAAACATGCGACGTAATTCCTCGAAATCAGTTTGACTTTCGCAGTAGGCATGAACGATTCGTTTACACTGACCGTATCGGGGAACTCCTCGGTCCTCGAAACTCAATACTTTCCTCCCATTGATCTTGACCCTCTCAAGAATTACTCCCTAGGTCTGGTAGAGTTACTGACTTTTAATTCGATTCCTAACGTAGACGTTGGTCACAACAAGATTCACGCGGGTGAGGAAGTAGTAACCATACCTACCGGCAGCTATGAAATAGAGGATATCGAAAGCTATGTACAGGGTGTACTACTGAATAAGGGTATCACCATCAACATTAAACCGAATAATAATACACTACGTAGCGAAATTAAATGCAGTCACCCTGTAAATTTTCTGCCAGCCGATTCTATAGGCAGCCTATTAGGTTTCACTCAACGTACTCTACAAGCCGATAAAGTTCACGAGTCTGACCTTCCCGTGACTATTCTTAAAGTAAACGCACTGCGAGTCGAGTGTAACATTACAACGGGTGCCTACGTCAATGAGCGCAAAGTACACACCATTCATGAGTTCTTTTCCGTCGTTCCACCTGGATATAAGATCATTGAAGTACCGTCTCACGTCATTTACCTGCCAGTCACCGTGAGGACCATAGATCATATCCAACTCCGTATAGTCGATCAAGACGGGGATTTGGTCAATTTCCGTGGAGAGGTTATAACTGTGAGGTTGCATATCAAGGCTCAATAATGGGAATAGTTTACAACAGGAGTAGTTATATCAGTAAAGTGAGATGCCCCAAACACGTCAGTCGTCAATCGGTTCTCAAAGAGCTGACACCTCAGAACGTGCTGCTTCTGAAAAGCTTGGGTCTCAAGGTTGCGCCTTTTGGAAGAGGAATTTCCGCAAAATAAAACTACGATTCGCTTGCATCTGTGTCATCTGCTGTATACCATGGAGGAAGAAATCTTAGACATTCAAACACCCGTCGTCTTTGACGAGTCTATCGCACATTATGAGGTTCACGCACACAAACCCTACGCCTCATCGAGCTTCAATAACAGTGACGAGATTCGTATCGCTGTTCAACACCAAGACCTGTGCGTATTGCCGTGCAAGAGTTCGTTGCATGTGTACGGGAGGATAGTCAAGGCTGATGGAACTCCGTCGACTACCACTGGTCAACAACGGGGTTTGTCATCTGTTTGAAGAAATGCGGTACGAGATAAATGCTGTTGAGATCGATAGGAGCAAGAACGTCGGTCTCACCAGTCTCATGAAAGGTTATCCTTCCCTACGACCTGGACAGAATTGGATGATGGAGAATGCTGGTTGGCTTAATGTGAATGCAAGTCATACCGATGGTAACTTCGACGTGTGCATACCGTTGAAGGTGATGCTAGGTTTCGCCGAAGACTATCGCAAGATAATCGTCAACGCCAAGCACGAATTGATCCTGACCCGTTCGAAGACCGATGCGAACGCGGTTTTGCAAACTCAAGACGAGGAATTCAAAATCCTGATCGATAAAGTCGAATGGTTGTTACCATATGTCAGACTCTCGGATGAGCGAAAAATACAGCTGTTGAATTTCATCGAGAGGGATGCACCGATCTCGATGAGTTTCCGCAATTGGGAATTGTACGAGTACCCTGTACTGCCTACCACCTCAAAACACGTTTGGACTGTGAAGACGTCGACTCAGCTCGAGAAACCTCGCTACGTCATATTGGGTTTCCAGACAAGTCGGAAGAACAAGCCGAATAGAAACGCTAGCCATTTCGATCACTGCAATATCGCCGATGCTAAACTCTTCTTGAATTCTCAATGCTATCCCTACGGGAACCTGAATCTAGATATGAGTCATAATCAGTATGCTCTGTTGTACGAGATGTTCGCAAATTTCCAAACCTCCTATTACGGCAAGGAACCTGAACCGTTGCTGAAGAAGAGTGAATTTCTACAGTACGCTCCCCTGTTCGTGATTGACTGTTCAAAACAAAACGAGTCGCTCAAGTTTGGACCAGTAGATGTTCGTCTCGAATTTGAAGCCAAAGATAACTTCCCTGCCGATACATCTGCATACTGTTTAATCTTACATGATCGTATAGTTGAATACAACCCCATAAGTGGTGGGGTGAAGAAATTAGTATAAAACCCCGTTCCACCGAGCCATAAAAATCAGTTGAGTTCGAGATGGAGTTCGTCATCGATATGCAGGGTTTTAAAAGACCCTTTGACAATTTTATATTAAAAGAGTTTGCCATAATTGCTATTGACCAAGAAGCACCACCTTCTACCCTACTATTTGAACCGCCGTACGAATGGAAGTGTTTACCAGCCCGGTACCACAGTGAAAATTTATGGCTCGAGCGCAATCTCCATGGTTTATCTTGGAGCTCCGGGGATGTATGCTATAAAGACATCAATCTTATTCTACCAAATCTTGTACAGAAAGCTCGAAACATCTACGTAAAAGGATTAGCGAAGAAGCATTGGCTGCGGAAAATCATAAAAGATTGTCAGATCATTGATATGTTGGATCTTGGTTGTCCCTCGTTACAGACATTGAAGAAGGTGTCCAACACTACCAATTGCACGCACCACAGTATACCAAATTCGAATTGTTCAGCGCAAAACGTCACGTTATTACATGATTGGTTATTGAAGTATCGCGCTGCGAACGCAACCATACCTGAAGAGAAACATCCACATCCGAATAAAGATATGGTTTGGTGTCATACGTGTCCAAAGCATCATCGATGAGAAAAATAATCTTTTACTGTAATAATTATTAGAACTTTGTATCAATGTATCTTGAAAAACATGTACCCTCGCTTTATGAATATTAAACGTTGTATGAATGTGTCTTTACAAATAAAGCTTTTTAAATGAATATACATATATACGTCTTCTTATTCATTACCACATAGATATACTATTAGCAGTAAAAGAAACACAGTGGTTAAGCTGTATTATCAACAATCTCCAATTATAGTCTTGCATCTCTTTTCAATGTTTGCATTCCATCTGAGGTTTAACTCAATACTCCGCTTGAGAACTCAGGATACTACGCATTAGATGACGTTCAAGGTCAGGAAGCTACCAGAAACGTCTTCGAGACTCCACATATGACCTCATCAAAAAAGGGTGAGCCAATTTCTAGAACATTCCAAAAGATCTTTCCAGAGTCGGTTATTCCAAGAACAATTTTTCTGAGAATCATGAGGCTTATCATATTTTTGCGTTCCATACGCAAAGTAACTCGATCCCCCGAAAACTTCCAACAGGGTGCCGAAAAATTCCAGGAACCGTTTGTTTCCACGAATCATTAGCTAGGACTTGCATCTGCAGGTTTTTGCGCAGGGGTATCAAATCTCACAGGGTGCCGAAAAATTCCAGGAACTTGGCCTTGAGAAAGCTTCTGGAAGCAAGGGTTAGAATCACGGCGCGTGACGTCATATCATAGGTATGTGCCGTCAAATCAAGGGTATGTGCCGTCAAATTAAGGGTAGGTGCCGTCAAATTAAGGGTGTGTGACGTCATATTGAGGGAGTGTGCCGCCATTTTTAGGGTACGTGCCGCCATTTTTAAGGGTGTGTGACGTCATATTAAGGGTGCGTGACGTCATTTTGACAGGTCTGAACAAGCCAGCAGGCATCAGCGAGCATGACGTCATCCTATCAACCCCCTCCACCACCCTCACACGGACACGGCGGAGGCATGCATGTGTGTGTGCATGTACGTGTACACTAGCACGCGTTGGTCCAGAACCGGCCTAGCCTATCTACTGACAGAAGACAGTTGATCGCTGGCTTCAATGGAAATAAATAGCACTCAGGTAGTCCGTAGAACCTTCTATCTTGTCGTACTATCGGATGATTTACAAAGTAATGCGATTGTGAAAGGATCAAACGGTATTATCTTCTGCTTCCTCATTCACTTATGAGTTCTGAGTTGTGACTTGTGAAGGGACAATATATTTGTAAAGTCAGCAGTTGCAAGCGCAGTGTTTATTGACTGGCCCTTTGATCGGGAGGCGAAGTCGACTGCAACGGGTCTGGAATTCAGTTACTGAAAAATTACAGAAAACATGCAGTGAAAACGAGAGAATGATCAATATAAATCCACAGAAATCTGTACCTATTTCAGACTGAGCATCACCAAGCTCAAATGTACTGTCTGAAAATAGTGTTTCTGACTGAATGCAAATGAAATCATGCAGACCAGCGGACGTGATGTTCCAGAATCGATCGGCGTTCAAATATGTTGTTCCTCATACAAAATGAGCCGACACGTATTTTGTTGTTACCCCAAAAAAATTATCCAAGCCCGATATCGATTTTTTAAGATTTAAAGGCGAAAAACTTTCTTCGCCAATTTGAGGAACCAAATATTCGAAAAATAGCCGCCAAATCCGTAATTCTCAAGCTTTTTCGACGATTCTTGTTTTATGTGATCCGGAATTTCGTACTCCATCGCGAAAAACAAAAAAATCCCAAAAATTTTGAAAATTGCCACCAATATCGATGTTTTTTGGAAAACATAAGAATTCACTTTTCTCAAAAGCCCTATTTTTTTTTCCTCAAAATTTGGTATGTTTTTCAGGGTGATATTGACTACTTACTCTATTGATGGCGACTGGTATTTTTTCTTGCTTTCCGAGTAATTGACTATTTTATTTTCTGAATTCCTGCACGGCCGTATTTTCACTGTTTTTATGCCGTGTACTCGCGAGCTTGTATTTTCTGTAGAATGCCATTTGTATATTGTTCGGGCTGCCGAATATCTTGTTGTTTAATTTTCTACGCGGTGTTTCTCTTACACAATACTTTAAATTACTTGTATCATGAACAAAAAGTAATGCAATCCCCGCCCAAAAAGCACCTCTGGTGCGAAAAACCTTTCGCCAAGTAGGTACATTAATGCGATATTTTTCACAAAAATACATTTGCAGCCATTTAATCTACGAAAGTATTGAAATTAATGGACGTTACCAAGTACAAATACATTTGCTCCCAATTAATTGCCTAATGTGATCCAGTTTTAGATTTTGGTAGCAGTTTACATTTCGATGTATACCTATAATGTGCGTAACACGTAATAACATGCGACATACGAACTCATAAGAGAAGATCAGTTGAAATTAAAATGAGGAAAAAACAAAGAAAAGAAAAAAAAATTGGAGGTAGTGGTACTTGGCGGGCATTTATATTTTCTTGTAATTTTTACAAAAATGCCCGCCAAGTACCACTACCTCAAAATTTTTTTTTCTTTTCTTTGTTTTTCCCTAATTTTAATTTCAATTGATCTTTTCTTATGAGTTCGTATATCGCATGTTATTACATGTTACCCACATTATAGATATACATCGAAATGTAAATCGAGACCAAAATCTAAAACTGGATCACGTTAAGAAATTAATTGGGAGCAAATTCATTTCTACTTGGTAACGTCCAATAATTTCAATAATTTTGAAGATTAAATGGCTGAAAAACTCTTTTTGTGGGAAATGTCGCATCAATGTACTTGGCGAAAGGTTTTTGCACCAGAGGTGATTTTTGGGGGGGATTTCATTACTTTTTGTTCATGATACAAGTAATTTGAAGTATTGCGTAAGCGAAACACCAAGTAGAAAATTGAACAACAAGATATTCGGTAGCCCGAACAATATACAAATGGGATTCTACAGAAAATACAAGCTCGCGAGTGTATAGCATGGAAACAGTGAAAATACGGCCGTGCAGGAATTCAGAGAATAAAATAGTCAATTACTCGGAAAGCAAGAAAAAATACCAGTCGCCATTCAGAGTGTAAGTAGTCAATATCACTCCGAAAAAGATATCAAATTTTGAAAAAAAAAAAAAAAATGGGGTTTTTGAGAAAAGTGAATTGTTATGTTTTCCAAAAAACATCGATATTTTCGGCGATTTTCAAAATTTTTGGGAATTTTTCGTTTTTCGCGATGGAGTACGAAATTCCGGATCACATAAAATAAGAATCGTCAAAAAAGCTCGAGAATTACGGTTTTGGCGGCTATTTTTCGAGTATTTGGTTTCTCAAATTGGCGAAGAAAGTGTTTCGCCTTTAAATCTTAAAAAATCGATATCGGGCTTGGATAATTTTTTTGGGGTAAACAACAAAATACGTGTCGGCTCATTTTGTATGAGGAACAACATATTCGAACGCCGATCGATTCTGGAACATCACGTCCGCTGGCCTGCATGATTTCATTTGGATTCAGTCTTCTTTGATATGAAGATTTTAACATTCCTATCACAACTCAATTACATTTTATGTGAAGCTCATTCTATAGATCATCAAGCTATCTTATAAATTGGAGAAAAATCTGCTACAACAAATCTATTTATAGTCTTCAAATAAATATATAAATATACAGTCTGTGAAAATAGTGCTCACCTCAAGCCAGACTTGAAAAATGTATGTTATTGATGATCATGATCGATGCAACAGCTAATACAGACAACTTCAATGTGCTATGCGTAGTCTTCAATCAAGATTCAAAGTATACCTATATTCGCACGAATATCAGTCAACTATTTGTTCGTATCGTACTACTATTTGCCTCCTATTGCTGTATGATCGCATGATAATTAGTAGCTGAAACATAGAAACTCGTACCACGGCTCACGCATCCTAAATGCTACACTATATCTGATTTGTACCGTGAGCGCCAGGTGAAACGGGTCAGTGAAATGACGATGGCGCTAGATTCTTGAAATTTATAAGGGGAACTAACTCCCATCGCAAAAATATCCCTAGGCCTTTCGAAGCGTAGACGTCAAACGCCATTAAATATGGAACTAGGGATATTCTTAGTGTATTGGCTCTCCCTTTAAATCTCAAGTAAGCTAGCGCCATCGTCGTTTCACTGACCCGTTTCACCTGGCACTCACGGTATATATTATGCATAGAGTCACAAAACATACAATCGACAGTTTGATAGTCACTCCTCATAACCTGAAAATTTGAAATTTCATGTGAGGAAAAAATGGGGCTACATGATATAAATTTGGCAGTTTAATTTTCAGGCGTTTTAGTAACAAATAGCTAAATGAAATTTCGGTACGACTACCTATAGTTTAAAAATTGAAATCATAAGTAGATAGGCTATGGGAGTGCCCAGCTTTATTGATGATAAAAAATCCATAAAATTCCGAAATTCTCATATTTTTCACCTCAATATCTGTGACAGTGATGGGTTCTACCTTACCGGCAGTCAGCATACCGGTAAGTTGCCAAAAGTATATATAAAATCTATAAATCTGCCAACCTTGACGATCTCTCTCTGTACCAACCATATCTCTGTACCGACCATAATGCGAAATCTGCATTACCATTGGCAATCTGCACGATCACTCCATAATGTGAAATCTGCGTTACCATTGACAATCTGCACGATCACTCCGTTGAGGATCGGTATTCCACCCCCCCAGCACCAGCTCGTGCACACCAGCACGGCATTGAAATCTGTACGATTGGCAGGTGGAATGCCAACCTTGACGATCTCTCTCTGTACCAACCATATCTCTGTACCAACCATAATGCGAAATCTGCATTACCAATCTGCCAACCTTGACGATCTCTCTCCATAATGTGAAATCTGCATTACCATTGACAATCTGCACGATCACTTCGTTGAGGATCGGTATTCCACCCCCAGCACCAGCTCGTGCACACCAGCACGGCATTGAAATCTGTACGATTGGCAGGTGGAGGTGGAATGCTTGTGTGTGTGTGCGCGCGGCAGCGAGCGGTGGAATGCTTGCTAGTGTGTGCAACAGTTAACCGATACACTGACTACTCTCGTACAGCTATCTCTCCGTATGGCTATCATTCCTTATGCGGAAGCTGTCAGTCGGCACGTGCGTTGACCACAATGTATGATCGACACGTGCATATTTTTTTTTTTTTTTTACATGATACGATTCACTACAAACTGTCCACTTTCAACCTGCAGTATCGTTGGATTTCTCTGTCTTCGACGCGGTATATTTAAAACCTTGCAAAATGCATTTCTCTGCGATTGTTTTTATAATTTCCTATGCGGAAGCTGTCAGTCGGCACGTGCATCGAATATATTAACTACATTGTACCGACTTGTATGGAAGCCGTTTCTCCCCCTCAAACGCTGACACATGCATCGAAATAACATTGTAACAGATCAACTGACTGATGCCCCATGTGCTCAAGTGACCGATATCTGTTACCTGATGAGAATACCCATCTGACAAGTTTATAAGTAAAAACAGATTTCTAGTACATCTGTGGAAAATTAGATCCTGAATTTAATCAGTTAACTGCGAGTTTGGCACCAACTTTCATATATCATTAGTATATAAGAAAATCCTATATCGTATAGTTATCACTGTTGGGAATTGAGTCTTCTCAGTCGTGATCAAAACTTTTATCGCAGTCTATATATTGAGTGAAAAAAAAAAAAAAAAACCCCTATCATGAGTTCTGAGGTAACTATTCCAACGTAATATATTAAGAAAATATATAAAATCATTTGCACACTTTCTGTAGAATGAAATGGAAACAGCACGTAGACTACGAGAAGGATTAGAGGAAATCGCTTCATTGATCATCAGAATCGTATCCAGTATCGTTGACAGGTTGTTGAATTACAGGCTCCTCAAACTCTTACATATCCACTTCCTCTTCAAAATCACTACTCTGCTGTAAATCTATATTCACTTTTGTACAAATATAGCAAACATTGGATTGAATCATAATTGACAAATGTCTTCTACACTCGCGACACTTTCTTCCTGCAGTTATTTGATTGAGATGGAAAAAGCTTTGATGTTTCATAAATCCCCAACCGATTTCGAGTTCGTCAACGTTCACAGCGCAAGTAGCACATAAATCACCCATAGCAGTTCCGAAACCTGAAGACACTTCACGAAACCGTCGTTCATTCTTTGTGAGTAAATTTGCACCCATTATTTCTCTTTGACGAATTAGGTTATCCTCAAGGTAGATATTATCATCTGAGTGATATCCTGCATCCTCCCCCGATTGTCCAACGTTAGGTTGCACAAAATCTAATATATTCAATTCCTCACCAATCTCTTCGTACGCGTTTAAATCCATGTTTACTTCAATCGTGTGGGAAGATCTGATTCAAGTCTAGATAAAAGTCTTTCTTTATATACAACTGTTGGTGAAGTAATAAATACCTAATATATGAGGGAAATCGTCACCTGTTAACCAGGTTGCTTTCTAGCGAAGATTTTATATATATAAACTAGAATGAATTGAGATCAACCATACTATCGCTGAGTGTTAATTCGATAGCATTTCATCAAGAACAACATAAGCCTAAAGATGGAGTCAATTTTAGAAAATATAGATCCAATGCTTGGCGATCTGACTGAAATGTTCGTTATAATTGCTCATAGTGTGGTATACTGTTTAGATGTCATCACAAAAAAAAAAAATGTCTCCGTTGACATGTGAACAGAAAAAGGAGTTCGAGAATGCAACATCATGTTGGATTTGCAATGAAAAATTTAAAAATTCTGACATTCGGGTGAGGGACAAAAGCTAATAATAAATTCATGAACAACTATAATCCATCTATTGAGTCTTCATATTTAATGCATTTTGATGTTAACAATTTATATGGTTGGGCAATGTGTCAAAATCTTCCATACGGTGGTTTTCAATGGATTGAAAATTATCATAATTTCGATGTTACCATGATCTCAAGTGACTCAAATATTGGATATATCTTAGAAGTTGATCTCAAATATCCTCTCGAACTTCACGTCAAACATCAAGATTTTTCGTTTTGCAATGGGCATGGTATACCGCCAGGAAAGAAAAATTTGAAACTTTTAGCAACCGTTGAAGACAAGAAACGTTATGTGATTTATTATCGGAATTTACAACAATGTCTTGAACATGGATTAGTTCTAACTAAAATTTATCGAATTTTACAATTCAAACAATCACCTTGGTTGAAACCCTACATTGATTTTAACACTAAATTAAGAGCTGAAAGTAAAACTAAATTTGAACAAAATTTGTATAAACTGATGAATAATGCAGTATTTGGAAAAACAATGGAAAACGTTTGAAATTATCGTGATGTAAAATTGGTAACTCGGTGGAATGGCCGTTATGGAGCCGAGTCTTTGATATCAAAACCTAATTTCCATAGTAGAAGTATTTTTAATGAAGTGTTAGTTGCCATTGAGCTGCAAAAATTGGAAATAATATTCAATAAACCCGTGTATGTCGGTATGGTTATTCTAGATCTTTCTAAAATATGTGTGTATCATTTCCACTATTCCTTTATGTTAAAACATCTCGAATCAAAATGTAAGCTCATGTATACTGATACAGATAGTTTACTGTATGAGATCAAATGTGAAGATGCATACAGCATAATTAGAAATAATCTTGAGATGTTTGACACCAGTGATTATTCTCCGAACAACGTTCACAATATTGCTCCTGTAAATAAGAAAGTTGTAGGATTGATGAAAGATGAAAATAAAGGTGAAATTATGACTGAAGTCGTTGGACTTCGATCTAAATTGTATGCCATCCGAATGATGGATCATCGGATTACGAAGAAAGTAAAAGGAGTTAAATTTAACGTTATAAAAAATCAAATCAAATTTGAAGATTATTTACAATGTCTAACCAACAACACTGAAATTTCAAGAACTCAAAAAAACTATCAAATCAATATTACATAACGTATATTCAACAAGTCAACATAAAATTGCCTCAAGTCATGCTGATGATGAAAGATATTTAATACCTGGATCCACAGATACGTTACCTTGGGGGCAGAAGGATATTCCTATACTAGATGAATAAAATTTGCATTTGATAATAATGAATGTATTTAATGTTTACACAAGTAATTGTACAATATGTTCATAATAAATCAATTATAAAGCATTTTGTTTTATTTATCCATGAGTTGTGAGAGTTATCTAGACCTAGCCATTTCACGTAAACTTTATTTCCTTTCTTACGTAGAATCTTCTCGACTAAAAAAACATCTGGATATTTCACTGAGTGTAGTTCTTGTTCATAAAACCCCCCCTTTTATCGGTGTAGTCTTCTGATCGACTAAAAGATATGTTCGTGGATATGTATTTTGTACTTTGTTTATTTGAAATATCTCAGTCGACCAATTTGGAGTATAACCTTCAGCAAATAATGTTTTAAATTTACTAATTCTAACAAAATCTCCAATTTTAAATTTAGCTTTATCCACACGTTTGATATTGTTGTAGACTGTATTGAGAAGGTGTTTAGAATTTTTTGAAGACACTTTAATAGGAGCCATACCAATAGTCCTGTGCTTTTGATTATTATATTCCGATACCAAATGCTGCAACGTATGTAACCAATGATATGATCCACTCAAGCTGAAAATTTTCCACATTTTATCTTTCAGAGTTCTGTTCCATCTTTCAACAACTGATGCTTTCAATACACTGTACGTTGAATAATGATCAATCTGATATTTTTTCATGAGTCTGTTGAATTTATCATTATAAAATTCTTTCCCACTGTCTGATTGTAGATTTTTTGGCATTCGTCCACGTTTTAATATTTGATTGAAAGTTGTAGCAACGTCGTGCGCAGATTTAGTTTTTAATGGTGCAGCCGAACCATATTTTGAAAACACATCAATGAGAGTCAATATGTAGTTAAAGTTTTTGTTCACTTTTGCATAATTTCTCATTTCCACCAAGTCCACTTGCCATAAATCATCAATCCCTTTTACTATCACTCGTCGTCGTTTAAAGTTTCTTCTTGCTGGAGCATGTAATTCATTGACCAACTGAAGTTTTTCCTCACTATAGGATTGCATATTCTTCTCATTGTTACCTCGTTTTGACATGTCTTAAACGATGATATTTGCTTCTCGTAGTTCATCAACTATAGATATAATTTCGTTTCTATGTCCAGTATGCCCTGCCGCCTCAGAGCGACTCAATAACCACAATCTGGCTACTAATTCATTTGCATCATCCCAATAAACGTAATCAACAACACTGTTCTTCTGAACAATGTGATCAGTTGTATTTAAACCACGACCGGTTGATGAAAATGATACACGAAGTTGTCTTTTTGGGAACAGTTGTTGGATCACATATCTATACTTGTATGACTTGTTTCCATTGATCTGCCCAGTCTGTTTATAACCACGTTTATGTGCATTCGTTGCTTCAACAATTTTACCATATTTAATTAGATCTTCCTGCGTATAAATAGCATCATCTGGAATTCTTTTGAACAACAATTCCAATATACCAGGAGTTGTGGTATACCTTATGTTTTGCTGTACAAAGAGTAGCATCAAATTGTATTTGCGAGTCACCAATCATGTAGCCATCAGTTGAATGTCGAATACCGTATTGTCGATCCATCAAATTTTGTGCATCATCAATTGAATTCATAACATATGTCGTAGTCAAGGGAGCAATTTTTTCAGATTCTGGTATCTCAGATTCATAATCCCAAACCATACTTTCACTGTCACCAAAATTACTAGTATCAGCAGTTTTTTTTTTTTTTTTTTACAGCAGCCAAATTTTCATTTGTTTCATAAGGTTTATTCTCAGTTGCCTTAGCAATAATACTTAACGGTTCAACAATAGGTCTCAAAGTTTTTTCAACCATAGCAGCTTCCACAGCTTGATCACTTTTCAATGCTTGATATTTCTTTCTCACCGAGTCACTGGCAGCAATCAATTTTCGTTTCAAATCTTTCTCAGATTTCATATTGAGGATATTAGTGTGGTTGCTTTTACTCATCATGTACAACTGAGGCGATTCCCTAACGTACCGTTCATTATAAAACAATATAATTATCAAATCCTTTTCTATATCGACCTTTATTGAGGGGGCTATCTTTATCGATGGTTAAAAATCCATAACTTGATATCAGATTAATCATTATTCAACGTACAGTGTATTGAAAGCATCAGTTGTTGAAAGATGGAACAGAACTCTGAAAGATAAAATGTGGAAGGTTTTCAGCTTGAGTGGGTCATATCATTGGTTACATACGTTGCAGCATTTGGTATCGGAATATAATAATCGAAAGCACAGGACTATTGGTATGGCTCCTATTAAAGTGTCTTCAAAAAAATTCTAAACACCTTCTCAATACAGTCTACAACAATATCAAACGTGTGGATAAAGCTAAATTTAAAATTGGAGATTTTGTTAGAATTAGTAAATTTAAAACATTATTCGCTAAAGGTTATACTCCAAATTGGTCGACTGAGATATTTCAAATAAACAAAGTACAAAATACATATCCACGAACATATCTTTTAGTCGATCAGAAGACTACACCGATAAAAGGGGGGTTTTATGATCAAGAACTACACTCAGTGAAATATCCAGATGTTTATTTAGTCGAGAAGATTCTACGTAAGAAAGGAAATAAAGTTTACGTGAAATGGCTAGGTTTAGATAACTCTCACAACTCATGGATAAATAAAACAAAATGCTTTATAATTGATTTATTATGAACATATTGTACAATTATTTGTGTAAACATTAAATACATTCATTATTATCAAATGCAAATTTTATTCATCTAGTATAGGAATATCCTTCTGCCCCCAAGGTAACGTATCTGTGGATCCAGGTATTAAATATCTTTCATCATCAGCATGACTTGAGGCAATTTTATGTTGACTTGTTGAATATACGTTATGTAATATTGATTTGATAGTTTTTTTGAGTTCTTGAAATTTCAGTGTTGTTGGTTAGACATTGTAAATAATCTTCAAATTTGATTTGATTTTTTATAACGTTAAATTTAACTCCTTTTGCTTTCTTCGTAATCCGATGATCCATCATTCGGATGGCATACAATTTAGATCGAAGTCCAACGAATTCAGTCATAATTCCACCTTTATTTTCATCTTTCATCAATCCTACAACTTTTTTATTTACAGGAGCAATATTGTGAACGTTGTTCGGAGAATAATCACTGGTGTCAAACATCTCAAGATTATTTCTAATTATGCTGTATGCATCTTCACATTTGATCTCATACAGTAAACTATCTGTATCAGTATACATGAGCTTACATTTTGATTCGAGATGTTTTAACATAAAGGAATAGTGGAAATGATACACACATATTTTAGAAAGATCTAGAATAACCATACCGACATACACGGGTTTATTGAATATTATTTCCAATTTTTGCAGCTCAATGGCAACTAACACTTCATTAAAAATACTTCTACTATGGAAATTAGGTTTTGATATCAAAGACTCGGCTCCATAACGGCCATTCCACCGAGTTACCAATTTTACATCACGATAATTTCAAACGTTTTCCATTGTTTTTCCAAATACTGCATTATTCATCAGTTTATACAAATTTTGTTCAAATTTAGTTTTACTTTCAGCTCTTAATTTAGTGTTAAAATCAATGTAGGGTTTCAACCAAGGTGATTGTTTGAATTGTAAAATTCGATAAATTTTAGTTAGAACTAATCCATGTTCAAGACATTGTTGTAAATTCCGATAATAAATCACATAACGTTTCTTGTCTTCAACGGTTGCTAAAAGTTTCAAATTTTTCTTTCCTGGCGGTATACCATGCCCATTGCAAAACGAAAAATCTTGATGTTTGACGTGAAGTTCGAGAGGATATTTGAGATCAACTTCTAAGATATATCCAATATTTGAGTCACTTGAGATCATGGTAACATCGAAATTATGATAATTTTCAATCCATTGAAAACCACCGTATGGAAGATTTTGACACATTGCCCAACCATATAAATTGTTAACATCAAAATGCATTAAATATGAAGACTCAATAGATGGATTATAGTTGTTCATGAATTTATTATTAGCTTTTGTCCCTCACCCGAATGTCAGAATTTTTAAATTTTTCATTGCAAATCCAACATGATGTTGCATTCTCGAACTCCTTTTTCTGTTCACATGTCAACGGAGACATTTTTTTTTTTTGTGATGACATCTAAACAGTATACCACACTATGAGCAATTATAACGAACATTTCAGTCAGATCGCCAAGCATTGGATCTATATTTTCTAAAATTGACTCCATCTTTAGGCTTATGTTGTTCTTGATGAAATGCTATCGAATTAACACTCAGCGATAGTATGGTTGATCTCAATTCATTCTAGTTTATATATATAAAATCTTCGCTAGAAAGCAACCTGGTTAACAGGTGACGATTTCCCTCATATATTAGGTATTTATTACTTCACCAACAGTTGTATATAAAGAAAGACTTTTATCTAGACTTGAATCAGATCTTCCCACACGATTGAAGTAAACATGGATTTAAACGCGTACGAAGAGATTGGTGAGGAATTGAATATATTAGATTTTGTGCAACCTAACGTTGGACAATCGGGGGAGGATGCAGGATATCACTCAGATGATAATATCTACCTTGAGGATAACCTAATTCGTCAAAGAGAAATAATGGGTGCAAATTTACTCACAAAGAATGAACGACGGTTTCGTGAAGTGTCTTCAGGTTTCGGAACTGCTATGGGTGATTTATGTGCTACTTGCGCTGTGAACGTTGACGAACTCGAAATCGGTTGGGGATTTATGAAACATCAAAGCTTTTTCCATCTCAATCAAATAACTGCAGGAAGAAAGTGTCGCGAGTGTAGAAGACATTTGTCAATTATGATTCAATCCAATGTTTGCTATATTTGTACAAAAGTGAATATAGATTTACAGCAGAGTAGTGATTTTGAAGAGGAAGTGGATATGTAAGAGTTTGAGGAGCCTGTAATTCAACAACCTGTCAACGATACTGGATACGATTCTGATGATCAATGAAGCGATTTCCTCTAATCCTTCTCGTAGTCTACGTGCTGTTTCCATTTCATTCTACAGAAAGTGTGCAAATGATTTTATATATTTTCTCAATATATTACGTTGGAATAGTTACCTCAGAACTCATGATAGGGGTTTTTTTTTTTTTTTCACTCAATATATAGACTGCGATAAAAGTTTTGATCACGACTGAGAAGACTCAATTCCCAACAGTGATAACTATACGATATAGGATTTTCTTATATACTAATGATATATGAAAGTTGGTGCCAAACTCGCAGTTAACTGATTAAATTCAGGATCTAATTTTCCACAGATGTACTAGAAGGTGCGAAACTCGCAGTTAACTGATTAAATTCAGGATCTAATTTTCCACAGATGTACTAGAAATCTGTTTTTACTTATAAACTTGTCAGATGGGTATTCTCATCAGGTAACAGATATCGGTCACTTGAGCACATGGGGCATCAGTCAGTTGATCTGTTACAATGTTATTTCGATGCATGTGTCAGCGTTTGAGGGGGAGAAACGGCTTCCATACAAGTCGGTACAATGTAGTTAATATATTCGATGCACGTGCCGACTGACAGCTTCCGCATAAGAAATTATAAAAACAATCGCAGAGAAATGCATTTTGCAAGGTTTTAAATATACCGCGTCGAAGACAGAGAAATCCAACGATACTGCAGGTTGAAAGTGGACAGTTTGTAGTAAATCGTATCATGTAAAAAAAAAAAAAAAATATGCACGTGTCGATCATACATTGTGGTCAACGCACGTGCCGACTGACAGCTTCCGCATAAGGAATGATAGCCATACGGAGAGATAGCTGTACGAGAGTAGTCAGTGTATCGGTTAACTGTTGCACACACTAGCAAGCATTCCACCGCTCGCTGCCGCGCGCACACACACACACACACAAGCATTCCACCTCCACCTGCCAATCGTACAGATTTCAATGCCGTGCTGGTGTGCACGAGCTGGTGCTGGGGGGGTGGAATACCGATCCTCAACGGAGTGATCGTGCAGATTGTCAATGGTAATGCAGATTTCACATTATGGAGAGAGATCGTCAAGGTTGGCAGAAAGGTTGGCAGATTTTGTATATACTTGAATACCGATCGTCAACGGAGTGATCGTGCAGATTGCCAATGGTAATGCAGATTTCGCATTATGGTTGGTACAGAGATATGGTTGGTACAGAGAGAGATCGTCAAGGTTGGCAGATTTTATATATACTTTTGGCTACTTACCGGTATGCTGACTGCCGGTAAGGTAGAACCCATCACTGTCACAGATATTGAGGTGAAAAATATGAGAATTTCGGAATTTTATGGATTTTTTATCATCAATAAAGCTGGGCACTCCCATAGCCTATCTACTATCATATCACGCAGACGAAATGTTTACAAAACGGCCACAGACTTATATTCGTGGCTAGACCAGCGAAATTACTCATACGGTGATACTGGGAGCTTTCCATCTACAGGCACAGCCGACACAGAGCGACACCGTGTTCCGCACGGTGCTTTCCAGCAACAACACGGTACGGCACAAGTGAACACAACTCATCCTTGTGTTTCTGGTGCTGTGTCGCTGTCATTGTTGCCAACTATAATGCAGAATTTTATGTTTGTATGTTGGGACCAATGCATTAATGCCGCGCGTGTTTTGTTTTTGAATTATCAGTGGTATAGACGCGATTGCAGGGAAGATGGACTCTACCATAAACAGTTAAGTAATATGATTAAATGAATTATAGCAGGGTTGTATTGAAAAACGTAATCTGTCGATTCAGATTACTCTTACAGTGATTTACTACTTTTAGCGCTATGTTGAGGGATGGCTAGCCTAAACATTTAACAGAAGTACATTTTTAGCTCAGACCTCTGTTCCCTCCAAAGTTTACGTTGTCAAATTATTACCAAAATTTGACGCTCATTATTTCTATAGATGCTTTCGTTGTAAACACTGCAAAAAGAATTTGCCGAGCTTGGATGCGGTTCCAACCCATCCATGCTTTTTAGGACAGGACGTATATGCGGATTGCGACGTTTTGTATGCGCCGAATGCTGTCGCAATAGATGAAGAATGTAAGTGGTTTGTTCAACTACTTTGATTGTCACCTTATATCGCGTGTCTGGTGGTATAAGGTATTACGTGCCAAAAAGGCTAATTTTTTCCCCGGCATTTGGTCTGTAGGTACCCAAAACGCATAGATTGGTATGCTTTTCAAATGCTCTTACATGCGAACTGACCCGGTCGCTGATCTTCGAAATTTTTGATTCTTTCAGTTTCTTTTTATATGTGTATCAAAATTTGATTTTTCGTCTACTTTTTCGTTTTTTGACATGAAACCTTCAAAATTTGAACAATTCTCTAAAATTTTTAAAAACTACGTTCAATTACGCAACTTCTACCCTACTTGACTTCTCCGATACCGTGAGTCGTTTAGGAACCGAGCGGTTTCAAAAACGGAATGCACAAATTTTGAGTCCGCTGCTTCTCGAAATCTGTGGAACGTAGAATTTTCATGATTTAGAGGAATTTTTCTTTCGACTATACCTTCAAACTCACCAAGTTAGAAAAAAATCGCAGGGGTAGTGGACAACGAATATCCGTTTTCGTATGGAACCCTCCATATATAGGAATAGTCATTCTTAAGATGCGGAATAATTATGTTCAATAAATCGATATGGAAATGAATTAAAAAAATAACAAAACAATATGAGGAATTGGATGTCCGTCTTCGTTTCGGTCCGAAAAAATCTGGTTTTGGCTCTATAGTTTATGGAATGTCTTTCAAAAAAATTGAAGGTGTCGCACTTGACGAAAATTGATTTTTCAAACTTTAAAGCACATAAAAATAATCGAGTACAAGATGTACATTTTTTTACCTATTCTCATATAAAGACGTAAAAAAAATCTATTTTTTCGGGTCGATATTTCTTTTTTATGAGAAGTTATATTTCATTGAAGTCAATCGAATGTAATATTTTGTTATGATCATTCGGAAATTCATAACACGAAGATGGATTAGGATAAAAATCTGATAATTGGTCCACGTTCTTTATTCATCGCCTACTATCATACTAGAAAAAAAAAAAAAATCAAAAATGTCGAGGGTTAGTGACCGGTCAGTTCGTATTTGAAAGCCTTAACTATATAAGCTTCCAAAATGCACCGATAAATCAAACTCGTATTTTATTTGCGAGTTTCTATTTGAGAAACGAAAAATTCGAGACGATGTATAATAAGGTCATATGTGGACACATTCGACTTTTAGTCAAATGTTTTCATCCTAATAAATTTTGGCGTACTACCACCAGTACTCACGACCTTTCTGTTCAGATGTAATTTCTTTTTCCTCGTGCGAATTATTTTAAAGTAGTAGCATTGTACTTGAAGCTTTGCTCGTTTTAATAAATGCTATTGAATTTTCCTAGCAACCCTATTGAACTACAGTATCAAAAATGCGGTGACAGCTGACGATGACGTTTCTGTGGACGAACCATCCAGATCTTCGCAGAATGTAAACACCAAGCAATGTATGTCACAATTGCTCATTGGCGCGTATATTATAGTACAACACGTTGAAAATATATTATAGCTTATAACATTAATTTTCCGTATGTTATATATAGCTGCTGTTTGGTCGAAGGAATCGACGCTAGCTCTTTTGAGTTTATACGAGGCGAATCAGCACATGGTGGACAATCCGAAGAAGCAAGGAAAGTTGTGGGCAGCAATTTCTACCGGACTATTTGAAACTTGGGGAATAGAGGTGATAACTTGTATTACTCAAAACTTGTTCTTACAAACTTTAAGATTCCAGAAGTACCCCAACCGATTGACTCTTCTAATCTATAGTACATAGGTATTGTTATTTTAGTTAATTTGATTACATCTTTCATTTAAGCAATCTTCTTCGTTTGTAGATGTCCAATGACCAAGTGAGATGGAAAATGAATGCACTGATCCAGAAATACCATGAGTATATTGTAACGTACCGCGGTATTGGCGGGTTAAAGAACTAGCCAATGCCGACGTCCGCGTGAGTTCTTTGTCTAATTAACTGCTTTTAGTTAGTAATTTAGAATATTAGTGATTTTCGGGACTCCTCTTATAAGAATGATTGTTGGTAGGGAAATAATGGGTCTGCCATTCAAAGCCACCTCCCGAGTAGAAATTTGATCCGGCATGCCTGACGTCATATCTGGCCCTGACCACGAACATTTTCGGTATGCCGTATTGAGAAGTGCCTGATGTGGACCATAGCTGGCCAGTCTTCGGCAGACCTTATTAGGGCGCCACTGACAGGGTTCCTGTTAGGCTCAATTAAGGAAACCCTTTCGAAGGAAGTCCAGACATGGTCCACGTCAGGCCGAATTTAGGAAAGCCTCACTATGGGACCCCGGACAAGGGCCGTATCAGTCAAAAGTTTGGAATGCCTTAGTATGGGAACCCGGACAAGGGCCATTTCAGTCAAAAGTCTGGAATGCCTCACTATGCACACTTCATAATATGCTGAAAAAGTTTTTTTTTTTTTAGAAAACAATTCGGAAAATACAGCTATAGCTTCGAGACCAAATCCCGACCCATGATGAAATTCACAGAAGTTTTTGAACAGCAAGAGAGGAAAATTCTCTGAAATTTTTAGCGAAAAAAATTACACCGTTTTAAAAAATCTCAAAAACTAATATTTTTCGAGTTTTTGAGAACCTTCAGCGGCCTCGATAAATTTTTGCATATTTTGGCGTTAAAGTTCACTCAAAACTGAAACTTTTTTGTAAGTAACTTTTTTTTATATATAATCAATAGTTTTCGAGTTATACTCAATTGAACTTCGGACGTTCTCGATTTCCGCATATATATTATAATATGTCGAATGCTATAACGTCTAAGCGTCGTCGAATAAAAATCTAAAAAAAATTACAAATATTCTCGACAAGCATAAACAGAAAGTTTTCACAAAGTTTAAACTAATTCTGAGTGGGTCAGGCTTTTCGTCAGGTAGATTTGACGTGGAATGCCCCATATACAAGCTATTCATGAATAAATATTTATTCTAGTTATACTATTTCAATTTTCAATTCTTCGGTCTACTATATATATACACTAGGCTAGTCTTATAGGGATCGAGTTGCAAATTTTTTGAACTATAACTTTAGCGAAAATCAAAAATTAATTGTTGAATGTTAAAAATCCCATATGTTATTGAGATGGAAAAACTTACATCGCAGAGAGGCAAGGGTTAAAATTAAGATAGGTACCTGAAACTTTCCGAATATTTTGTTTAGTTTATTTCGAACCATTTGAGCCTCTGGGAGCATCGAAATTCGAAAGTACTTAAAATAATTAGGACCACTCTAATATACGCACAATATATATTGCTATTATACTTCATTAAAGAGAAGAATATTATATTATATGTAGATGTAGAATCTTCAACGTCATCAAGTCATGAATACAGAGGAAATTTGGCTAAAAATACTGACTTATACCTTGATGAATCACCAACTTCGGAAAACGAGTGGATTGCCGACTGTCAAACAACAGAAAGTGAATATAGCGATCAAGAAGACGAGCAACATATCCCGAATAACGATGCTGACACGAGTAATCCCGGAAATTTCCAGCGAATTATAGGGACAGCCGAAGACAAACGTGGTGAAGGTCAAGAAACAGCTGAAACCAGCATTTCAGAAAGTGATGATGATAATGAGGAGAGTGAACTCGAAAATAACGCATGTGAAGAATTAGATGCAAATATAGTACGGGAATTAGATGATGATGAATATGATGATGAAATAGTGCAACTACGACAATGGGCAATGAAGGCGAATATTCCACATATTCAATTGACTGAACTACTCGGAATTCTCAGAAAAAGATTGCTTCCAGAACTACCGGCTTCTTCGAAGACCTTTCTGAAAACATCGTCTGCTGAATATGATATTCAGAAATTTAGAAATGATGGCGGTACGGTAATAGGTGAATTTGTGTATTTTGGAATAGCGAAATACCTGCAAGCCCATGTGAATTCGAGCTTACACGGGAAACATCTCAAGTTGCAATTCAATATTGATGGTTTGCCATTATTTAAATCAAGCGCTAAACAGTTTTGGCCAATCTTATGTAAAATACGTTCTCAACCAGATGTATATGCACCATTTCCAGTGGCCGTGTACGCAGGTAACGAAAAACCGTGCAACTTAAACCAATACCTGGAATACTTCATCAAAGAAATAGATGGATTAGTACTTAATGGAATTGATATTGATGGAACAAAATTCGAAGTACACATTGACTGTTTTATATGTGACACCCCAGCACGGTCGTTTGTAAAGTGTACAAAAGGTCATGGGGGGTACTACGCCTGCGAGCGTTGTACAGTGCGTGGAGAAAGATTTGAAAAAAGAACAATCTATACTTCTACTAGTTCTGAAGAAAGAACTGATAGATCGTTTCGTGCTCAATCTAATCCTGAACATCATAATAGTGTATCGCCATTGACTAAAATGAAATCTGGGCTTGACATGGTATTCCAGTTCTTATTAGACTTCATGCATCTTGTTTGCTTGGGCATAATGAAAAAAATGCTAGTTTATTTTTGGCTACAGGGTAATACTACAGTCACAAGATTGAGCCAGAGTAGCAAAGCTCTGTTATCAAAACTGCTGATTAGTTTTCAATCTCAGGTACCCAAAGACTTTCAGCGCACAACCAGATCGATTTCAGACATTGCAAGATGGAAAGCAACTGAATTCAGATTTTTTTTGTTATATTGTGGACCAGTCGTTTTGAAAAGAATTTTGCCGAATAACCTGTACGAGCATTTTCTCTTGCTTCACGTCGCAAGCAGAATTCTCTGCTCAAAAGATTTAGCTTGTACATATAACAGCCAGGCCAAAGCTTATCTCAGAAGTTTTGTTGGGCTAACGCGTTGTTATTATGGAAACCAGAGTCAGGTATTGAACGTCCACAACTTGATCCACCTTGCCGATGATGCCAAAATTATGAAATGTTCCGGCAGTATCGGGAAGTAACGGCATTTCCTTTCAAAAGCACATTAGGAAAAATGAAGAAAATGCTTCGCAGTGGGAACCGTCCTTTAGCGCAGCTTTGTCGCCGTCTTCACGAGACATTTTTTGCTAATATTAAGAAAGCCACCTCACCGCCTGTCATAGAAATTTTGAAACATGAGGTGACTGCTGATCCTACGGCAATTATTCGCGTGCAAAGATTGAAATATAAACAAGCTATCCTTACGACAAGTAGACCAAATAATACCGTTTTACTTCAGAACGGTAAGATATTGCAAGTGAGTGGCATAACAATGCAAGGAAACCGAAATTTAGATACTCTCCAAGTAACGGGAATTATTTTGAAAATTAAAGAATCCATTTTCACGTACCCATGTGATTCCGCACTATTGAAAATGTGGGAGGTAACTATGAGCGGATCCACGTCACTTCACTCAAAAAAAAACCGTCAAGTCACAGATTTTTGCGCCATTCAAGGTATCTTTATTACTATGGAAAAAAAAAATACAACTTCAAGGATTTTGAAAAATTTTCAAAAATGGCGGAGTTAGAGCTATGTGAATTTTCGTAAACCTCTGTTGCACCGCTATGTTTAAAAATTCATATCTCCGAAAGTATACATCGGAGCGGACTGATATTTAGATCATTTTGTACGCAAAATAATGCGCTTTCATACAAAAAATTTCAATTCCAAAAAAAAAAATTTCCTTCAATTTTTTTTCGTCGTTTTTTTTTTAATTTCACTGCCATTTCCACGGGACTCGCAGAAATTCATGGAGATAATTTTTTTCGGATACCTGAATCCTTCCCCTTCAATCCTAAAAAAAAAATTTATGGAGAAAATACCTGGGCCGAAGAAAACAAATAAAACGTCTCGTCGCGCGTGGCCGCGCTACTCCCGCCAGCTCGTTGTGTTGCTTAGTGGAGTTATGACCGATGGATCTTTTGAAATATTTTGGTGGCTCTGAAAAGGGCCGATGTTTTTAGCGATGATTCGCTGGATGACACTTAGTAGGACACCTCCGTTGGAAATCAATTCATAATTTTCATCGACTCAAATTTTTCTGATGCTGAAAATAATTTTGTTTTGACGAGTTTATGGGATATTGGAATGACCGCATGTAATTTCAGAGTGCCACGAACTGTCAATGCTTTATCGAATCGATTTTGTAAATTAGATTTTTCCGCTTGATGTTCTGCAGACGTACAGTACGCGAAAGATATGCTGCGAAAATAAGAACATGCCCAATTATATAGATCCAGCGGTGTTTGAATAGGATCGGAATTGCCAATCAGTTGTAAACTCGCACGTGAAGCTAATCTTTTAACATTTCTTCTCAATGAAATTCTTTTTGTTCTTATATTGGGAAGCTGCTCAATTTTCATAAACATAACACATCACTTCGAAGACTTTCAATGCCAAGCTGAGTGGCATTTCTTTGCTACATCACATGCGAAAGGGCCGTGTGACGGGGTAGGTGGAACTGTTAAAAGATTAGCTTCACGTGCGAGTTTACAACTGATTGGCAATTCCGATCCTATTCAAACACCGCTGGATCTATATAATTGGGCATGTTCTTATTTTCGCAGCATATCTTTCGCGTACTGTACGTCTGCAGAACATCAAGCGGAAAAATCTAATTTACAAAATCGATTCGATAAAGCATTGACAGTTCGTGGCACTCTGAAATTACATGCGGTCATTCCAATATCCCATAAACTCGTCAAAACAAAATTATTTTCAGCATCAGAAAAATTTGAGTCGATGAAAATTATGAATTGATTTCCAACGGAGGTGTCCTACTAAGTGTCATCCAGCGAATCATCGCTAAAAACATCGGCCCTTTTCAGAGCCACCAAAATATTTCAAAAGATCCATCGGTCATAACTCCACTAAGCAACACAACGAGCTGGCGGGAGTAGCGCGGCCACGCGCGACGAGACGTTTTATTTGTTTTCTTCGGCCCAGGTATTTTCTCCATAAATTTTTTTTTTAGGATTGAAGGGGAAGGATTCAGGTATCCGAAAAAAATTATCTCCATGAATTTCTGCGAGTCCCGCGTAAATGGCAGTAAAATTAAAAAAAAAACGACGAAAAAAAATTGAAGGAAATTTTTTTTTTTGGAATTGAAATTTTTTGTATGAAAGCGCATCCTTTTGCGTACAAAATGATCTAAATATCAGTCCGCTCCGATGTATACTTTCGGAGATATGAATTTTTAAACATAGCGGTGCAACAGAGGTTTACGAAAATTCACATAGCTCTAACTCCGCCATTTTTGAAAATTTTTCAAAATCCTTGAAGTTGTATTTTTTTTTTCCATAGTAATAAAGATACCTTGAATGGCGCAAAAATCTGTGACTTGACGGTTTTTTTTTGAGTGAAGTGACGTGGATCCGCTCCTATACGGCAAGAAAATACAGTGACATATCCTTTGAACTTAGTGTCATCGAAGATGGTAACCTTGGCGTGTGAGAACAAACTGTATACGATGCCCCTTCTTCACGTATGATATATACATTCATACAACTCACTACTTATGATCTGTATAAAAGTTACGATTTTAATCATGGCATTTTCACCTAAAAAAAAAAAATTACTTATTCTCAATGTGGGTCCTTATTTTTTGGTCTACTTGTAATTCCTTTATCATACGATATATGGTATCGCCATATCTATACCCTAAAAGTGCCTGATAATGGAATCGAAGTGAATAATTTGTGAACCCTGAAATCCTACAATCTGAATACTTCGTGCTGGCAGCCAATTGAATCGCAGCATTTTCAATTGTAACGTCGGTTACTCGTTCACGTTGTGCGGCCATTATCCATGCGAACGAAGTGTTGCCAAAATAGCGCGGGAGTCGGGACACGTTCTGTCTCTTTGTCGACGGACTGTGCCAATCATTACTGTGGACTACAACAATAATAAGCAAGGTAATTATTCAGAATATGTTTTCAAACCCACTTATACGTGAAATTAGTTCTGCTAACTGCTATCGCTTCGTGAAAATTGCGCGATTTTATCGTAGAAAACTTCGCGCGGGCATAATATAACCTCTCTAGCCAACATGTGCGTGGCTTTTGTAGCGCGTCCTCAGTGGGCTCTGTATGATGCTACAGGTTTTATTTTATCTCGTTGAACATATATTCGATTTGTAATACAGTACTGTATGAATAAATATCATATGCACGTGACAAAAAATACACATGCATGATAAAACATGAAAAATATTTTTTTTCGTAATATTTCGTTTTTTTTATTTTTTTTTTCACTTAATATTTTTTTTCTCCTTTACTTCAACTTAACTATTCCATTACTAGTGTTTGTTAGAAAAAGTAGATGATTTTACTCAAAATAAAAATATGTAGTTGCATTCAACACGCCTAACGTTTACAATCGTTATTTCTTAACACGCGTAGAAGGAGTAAATAATAGCGTATTGTTGCGAATTATTTGTACAATAGAAGCCTGCACTTTGGATCAGGAATAAAATGTTTGATATCTGAGACCGGGCTTTCGAGAATTTTTTCAGTTTTTTCCGATTTTTATCTCTGGTCTAGAATGATGAATTTTAAAACATACGAAAAAAAACGTTGGGTGGTCTAAAAAATAAGAGAAAAACTATTATTATTATTATTATTATTATTATTTTTTTGCACAAACTTATTTTAATCAAGATTCCTTTAAAAATTTCAAGTTAAGATTCCTTCGGTCCCTCGGTGGTCGAATTGGTTAAGGCGTCGCAGTACAGATGCGAAGGCCCCGGTTCAAACCCGGGCCAAGAGACCTTTTACTTAATCAAAATTTAGAATGTTCTCTCCAGTTTCGTTTGTTCTATTGTGGATTACGCTACTCGAATTGAGTGGGAATCTTACAGTTGAAAAGATTTTGATATTGAAACTTAATTATTGCATTAAAAATGTGGGTTCGTGTTGTCCGATAAGTTCGCTTGTATGAATGAAATTTCACTTTAGCCATTCGTATTGCGAGGTCAAAGTTGAGTAATCCTTCTGTATTCAGGATGCCAATTCCATGAATTCAAATTCTGTCACTTCAGATGGTCTTTCAAAATTATAAGATGATCGAGTTCAAAGGAGAAAGACTAGGAACAAAGAAGAGCGTAGATTTTGTCCCTGCAGATTGGATAAACTACGACGTTGAACTTGGAGACCTTGCCACAAGGTTTATGCCTCCTCCATACACTGGAGAGAATTCATTGTTGTTGGAAAATATTATAAAATCTCTAGCACCACCACCTGAAGATTGGCCTAAATTTCGGATTGATATCATAGGAGAAGCTCGTAAGATTTTTTTTAAATAATGTTCAGTTTTGTAATGAGTTGAACTATATTCGTGTCCGATGCCATATCATGATACATGCTGTCTTTTATTTCACACATAGTTGACACTTATCACACCCATAGAGTCGAATTAGATGTGAATTTTAGCATTTGAGGATAATTTTGCAACCCATTTCAGAAGGGGGTATTACGTACCACATACACCTTTGGAAAGTTTACTATTTTTGAGCAGTCATTTTTTTTTTCACACGTTTCTTCACACAAACCCCTTTAATACAATTTTGAGTATATACTCTGAGTATATAGAAATATGGACTATGAACTTTTACTCTTGATACCTGTAACGGGAATATTAGGATTCTCTACCATGCATAATCGTTCACGGGCTTTAAATTCCAAACATAGATTTATATTCTTTCTTGAACTACTTCAGGAACATTCGATGACGCTACAAAAAAATTGGAGATCTTAGAAAAAGAACGATACGCATTTTCCACTGACTGCGAAGAACATGCTGCAGCAAAAGCGTGTGCTGTAAAAAAGTCGTATCGTTTTAAAGCAAGTCATGATGACGAGGTGCAACAACTTTTGAAAGTTCCTCCATTATCTAGTGACACCAATAACAATTTACGTGACAAATTGCAATGTGAGTCTTCTCTATGTCCACCAATAAAACATTCTGAAAAAGTATTGCACCTTCGTAAACATCTTCAACTGCTATCTCAAGAATCAAATTCACAAGAAACTTTTAGTAATATTCTTTATTTACATTCTACTGAATGAGGTATTTCCATTTTTAATCGTCATCCTATCAGTACATAAACGAATCAGTATAATTTTTCCGATCTATTTCGAATGTGCAGGTGGTAAAAATTCACGGACCAAGAACACTATAATACCTAGCTACAACGATGTACCTGAAATTAACAACCAACCCACTGATAAGAGAGTTAGTCAAAATAAGCAAATTCGTCAGAATGAACAAACCATACCGGATAATAATAAAACATTGCCCAGACTATCACAAGTGTCTGAGGGTCCTTCGAAATCAATCTTGCCGATGAATAATAATCCAGGCGAAGACAGTACGTACTACTATCTAATATCCAATTCATAAAATGGGTTGCTGTTATGAAGACCAAATATGTACGAAAATAAGAAAAATTGTTAACTCACCATAGCCAGTATGAAAAGATCGTTTCTGAGTAGTCAGAGCACAGTTTGATGCGAAGGGAGTTTTCTTTTTAAGCAACAATTGTTTCATCAACTCTGTGCCAACAAACTGCCCTAGACTGTAATATCATATATCGTGTTAGGTGAAAATGGTATAAATGTTTCATCCGTGATGATTGAATATGTTTTAAAGGTGATACTGGAGATATCGTCAAAGCCTACCGCAGTCAAAGTATTCAATTGACCCAAATTCAGACTAGCTTGACTGAATTAAAAAATCTGGTGAACACACTGCTCGAAAAAAGACCCCATCTAGGACCCCAACAAACTTTGAACCATGATGAAGCTTTTGTTGAGGCACATAATATCAGTTTGCCATTTCAAGACTTTGCTAAATTTCAAGACTTTGAGGAAAAACTTAACCTCGACCCAAATATGTGTGCACAGCTCGTAAGTTCATAGTTCCTGACAATCACTACCATATTATTTCATCTTGTTCTCAATCTTGAAGTCTTTCAATATTATTTAAAATTTTCTGTGTTACGGTACTGGTCAACTTAGCCGTTACAAAATTTTTTTGAATCACATTTTTATTGGGGATAATTGAGAAGGTACGAATTGTGGAGTTATTAGGAAGAATTATAATTTTATTTTGCATAAAACTTTTGTTATTCATTACATAAAAAACTTTTTGGGTTGAAACAAAGAAATACTTATCAAACTTCAAAATTTCAATTTTTGTCACTTCTGGCAAAAACTCGTTTGGTAGATGAGATTCACGTTTTCTACAGTCTATTCAAAAGCTCAGTTGAAAAGTAAAAATTTTCATGATTGAATCGTTTTGCTACACTTTTAAGTCGCAGATACATGTGTTCAAATATTCTCTAAATTTCAATGAAAATACGTTTTACCAACAATTCATATTTTCAAATCAGCTGCGATAAAAATAGCAAAGGAATTGATATTGGTTTACCTTGACCAATACTATGAGATGAAGTATGTATCTGGAATGGTCACGAATTGAGATATACGCTATACCTTAAAAATAATAATTTCAGAAACGTGATGTGTGGCCTTTAATCGAGCCACGATCTGATTTATCACGCAGCGTTGGTAACATAATAAAAAAATATATGACGAGAGCTGTTATAATAAAGTATACCGCAGTTAAGAAATGTTCCGACAAAGAAGTATTTAAATCAACGAGGTTCTGCAAAACTATAAAAGGTATCATGTAATACTATGTAATGTATTTTATTCTTTTCGACCAATGAATGTACCTCGTCAGATTATTGTGAGAAAGATATATTTTAATACTATAGCGATTTCACAAAATAATCACTGCTTGTAGACCTTGGAAGTTATTCTGTAACTCGTAATTACTTCGAATCAAGAATTTTTTTAACATGGATGTAGTGTGTCATCACCCCTTAATCACTCTAATACTGATTTTCGCAAACAATCAACGCGTAACGCAGCCATCGATTTACATTCTAACCAATGGATGATAGCATCGATAAGTTCGGACTACAAAAGTTCGGATTTTCACTAAATAAGTTGATGAGAATAGATAAAGAATATGATCCTATGTATTTTGAATTTCAGAAGCCATTGTGCTCGAATACTCGAAGAATCCTAAAAATTCACCCATAAAAGACAAGAAATTTTACGATGCAGTGGGAACAGTGATTAATAACGCTAAGGATTGGGAGGGGCAAAGATTATATTCAGAAAAAAAACAGACAAAGAGAATGAGTCTGATGGCTCAATCGATCAGTCCACTATTCGAGATAATGTCTAGAAATGATAATAAACCAAATTATAATTACCAAGAACTATATTTTGCATTGTCTAGCAACAGAAACTCAACCAAAACTACTGGTGGTTTTCCAATTGAGTCAATTTTCAAGCACAGTGCCGCACTAAGCCATGTTATTGCTTTGATCCAAGAGAAGTGACCAATAACATCGCTTAGTGTGGCACTGTGCCTCAAAATTGACTCAATTAGAAAACCACCTCTAATTTCAAGTTAATTTTTTCATCTCTGAACATTACTTAATTAATATCTATTCTTATCCTGTCATTCGAAAATAAGTTTTTATAACTAAATAGGTATCATATTTGTTATTTTTCATACGTGTGCAATATCAAAGACCATTATATATGATATAATGGCTGTTATTTAGATTATTTTTGAATTGTTCGATTTCACTCTAAAAACATAATCAAGATAGATGCAAAAAAATCTGAGTGAAGTTTGAGCGGTCTCGGATAATATTAACACATGTCGACGAGGGATTGAAATTTCCAACGCAAAATACATTGGTTTTTTACATATTTATTTATAATTTCTTTCTCATCGGTAAGAATACCTTCGAAAAATGAATATGTTGCTCGATAATAAAGTTTATACCTTCTACTCAACGTTCCAAAAGAGATCACGTGTCTAGAGTATGTGTTAAGCAGTATACTGCTCCTAATAAAATCTTAAAAATCATGTTATTCAAAAATTCAAGGCAAATACTAATAAGAGTTTAAACTCATACATAAGAATTTCAAACTTAAACATGTTACTAACATTTCTTGTATTACTTACTAATATTTAGCGTCATAAATACGTACATGCTATAATATTGACGCTACTTGACATAAGTACTTGGTAAAATTATTGTCGTAAGTCGCCTTGTATTTCTAAATAACATGATTTTTCAAATTTGATTGAGAGCAGCACATTGCTTAACATATGCTCTAGACACGTGGTCTGTTTTGGCACGTTTAGTAGAAGGTAGAAACTTTGTTATCGAGCAACAAATTCATTTTTCAAAAGTATTCTTACCGATGAAAACGGAATTATAAATAAATATGTAAAAAACCAATGTATTTTGCATTTAAAATTTTAATTGCCTGCCAGCACGTGTTAATATTATCCGAGAGCACTCAAACCTTCCTCAGATTTTCTTTTATTTATCTTGATGTCTTTCAGGTGGGATGAAAAAAATTCAAAACTGACCTGAATAACGGCCACCCTAATGTATAATTAGTATTAACTACTCACGTACCTTACTATAGTTTGTCCATTCGTTATAATGATCTTATTTATGCCATGATAATATATTTAATCATGAATGCTATCGTTGTTATTTTATTAGCGCACCTACCGATACCACATCGATTACAAGACGGTATACATAATCTGGGTAGAATGGGATCAGTAAGATTGTTCCTACGCTTGTTCTATTAGCTCAATCATCATGGAATGAGGTTGAAGTTCGATTTAGTTGGATTTGGTATTGTGCAAATCTAAATTAACCGGACAACAGGGTAAGCGATTTAGTCAAAACCATCTTTGCTGCTGGATAAATCAATCTTCATACATTTGTTGCCGTTTTGAAAGGTTAGTTTGAGTTTGTTCAATGCAAGAATACAGAAGTGACTGCGTAAACAGAAATCATTTCTAAATAGGACTTTAGTACAGAGTCTTGATGCATTAGGTTGTCTAGTGCTTGATGTACTAGCCACCACCGGGTCTCAGCGCCTGTCTAGGCCATAATGCCTTAAGGGAGGACCCTACTGAAATTTTGACAAAAAGCAGTTTTTAATTTTTCAATTTTCCAAAAAAAATCTAATCCAAAAAGTAATACGACCAATTCTAGATTATGTTAGAATATATTTTTAAACAAAATCACAGTCTCCTGCGATGAAAGTGTATGCGCAGGGAACCTTTCGCAGATTTATCCTCCGCAGCGCTGCGAAAGGTCTCCTGCGCATACACTTTCATCGCAGAAGACTGAGATTTTGTTTAAGAACATATTCTACCATAATCTGGAATTGGTCGTATTACTTTTTAGATTGGATATTTTTTGGCCAGTTGAAAAATAAAAAACTGCTTCTTGTCAAAATTTCAGTAGGGTCCTCCCTTACAGGGTGGCCACTGACCTGGAAAACCTGGAAAACTTGGAAATGTCAGGGAATTTAAAAAGGGTCATGGAAAACCTGGAATTGTCAGGGAATTCTCATTCGGTCATGGAAAAAACTAAAAATATCAGTCTTCTCAAATTGAAATAAAAAATTAGTTTTTGGGATGGGAAAGTTACTTTTTTCGAAAAGAAAAAAAATTGGCCCAGATTGAATATTTATGAAAACGTGTTGTTTTTTTTTTCAACTGTCATTATAACCTACGTTGTTCTCTTTTATTTAAAGGTAAGAATATTTTTTCTAGTTGAATTGAATTTGAACTGAATGTACGTGTAATGAGTTGAAGGAGTTAGGATTAATCAACTTATTAAGAGGGGGGAAATGTCAGGGAAAAACTGCGATTCAGGTCCTGGAATACCTGGAAATGTCATGGAATTTTTTTCCCGGAATTTGTGGCCACCCTGCCTTAATCTGCTCATGCCTTGACGCTAATGAAACTTTGATAACAACCATTTCTTATTTTGCCAGCAACTCAAAAAATCCAATAGAAAAATCCGATCACAAATTTCTAGATAAAGATAGTATGTCTATTATACCAAAATGTCAATCTTTTGCGATAAAAGTGATAAGGGGATCTTTGGCAGATAATTTCCTGCCCAACACTGTGATATATCCTCTTTGTATACACTTTCATCGCGGAATACTGACATTTTTCACATACATGTACCCCTAATTTAAAAGTTTGTGGAATTAATTTTTGATGGCGCTTTTTGGCTGTTGTAAAAATAATGAGAAATGGTTTTTATTAAAGTTTCAGTGGCTTTTTTCCTTAAGAACCCGACATCCTAACGTGTCGAAGACCAGGGGTATTCTGGCCCTTCAGGGCTTGGCGTATAAAACCCGCTCAGGGTCTGACGCATGGAACCCCCTGGGCCTGACGCATCCCACCATCTGAGAGCCTGACGTGTCGAACCACCTCAGGCCCAGACGCGTCGAATCACCTCAGGTCCAGACGCGTCAAACCCCCTCAGGACCTGAAGCGTCGAACCCCGTCAGGTCCCGATACGTCGAAACACCTCAGGTCTAGACGCGTCGAACCCCCTCAGGACCTGAAGCGTCGAACCCCCACAGGTCCTGAAGCGTCGAACCCTCGCAGGTCCCGAAGCGTCAAAATAACTCAGGGCCAGACGCGTCGAACCCCCTCAGGACCTGAAGCGTCGAATCCCCACAGGTCCTGAAGCGTCGAACCCTCGCAGGTCCCGAAGCGTCAAAATAACTCAGGGCCAGACGCGTCGAACCCCCTCAGGACCTGAAGCGTCGAACCCCCTCAGGACCTGAAGCGTCAAACCCCCTCAAGGCCAAACACGTCGAACCTCCTCAGGGCCTATCGCGCCTACCCTCTCAGGGCCTGACGCGTCCAGCTCTTTCAGGGCCTGTTCGTACGTAGCGTTACATTCCTGATTTGGGCCCGCAAAGGTAGCCTGATCAGTACCTGATGTCTTATTCAGGCAAACATTATCCGCAACTGATCAGAGCCGGATCTGATTTCTACTCGGGCTAGCGTTTTGTGTATTTGATTAACTGCTATACGGACACGGGAGAAACCAATGCCGTCTCTAGACTACGGACCCGGGGTAAACTTCCCAAGGCCGCCTTCCCTCCACAGAGCCGGGCGAACCAAGCCTGTCGTGCCTGTTATCCCTATCTTTTTGTAACACTAACTCAGATCCGGGAATGCGATGATTCCAAGACTGTCTGCCAGATTCGGGATTGCAGCTTGGCCCTCGGACACGGGTAAACCAATGCCGTCCACACTGTGCAATGCGCTCCCTAATCTGTTCCCTAATAAATGGCTTGTTGGCAGTTTAATAAGGTCAGACGAAATCTCAAAATGAAAAGAATCTGGGTTAATCTTAGATTATGTGATTTAATAATACGAATTTGCCGAAAGATTACAAAATAAAGAAAAATAAATCAAGAGTTGACAGTAATACTTAAATCTATTCTTATTCTATGTTGGCCTTTAAACCTTTGGGTAGCTGAGCGTTATGCTGTCTTAGCCTTTTCTATTTAGTATGTTCGTGCGACACAATACTATTTGATATCTTTGAAATTTATAAAGTTTTAAGCGCTTTGCTTTTAAATTTATTTTCTTTTTCTTTGCTATGATCAAATTGCTATAATTCGTCTAGACTTTGATTCTATATTTTTATTATTCCGTGGAGTTTCTAATTAAATTTGACTTTATTTCCTTTGACTCGAATAAGTGAATTTATGTAGGTACTGATTCTGACGCTTCAATACCTTTAAATGAGTGAAATTAAGTTAGAGAAATTAGACTACAAATGAGTCGATCAGGTGCTATACCGTGAATCGCTCCAAGTGAAATTAAATTGCGAATGAGTCGATCAGGTGCTATACCGTGAATCGCTGCCGCTGCTGGCAGACGATTCCTTATATTGCGTTTATCCCCTCCATTTTCGCGTCTAACGTAGCTAGGGGATTAGCTTAATCCCTCGACCTATTGTCGTGTGATTTAATTTGAATTTTTTTTGTAATAACCAGCTAGCCTGAACCGTTACAATATACAGGGTGTTTATGTTAACTCTGGACATACTTCTAGGGTGTGTAGGGGCTGTCTAGACAAGCATTTTGAGGTAAGACACCCATGGTTGGAAACTTATCCTAACGGCTGTGGAGGGCTTTGAAGGATTTGGTACCGCGCGCTTATTCGTAGTGTACTTAATCAGATGTGATCACTTTCGAACCAACGTTCTATTCATCCAAAGACAACAGTCCAAAGTTCTCGTGTAAAATCAACAAAACGATAAACTTGACAATAAAAAAATAGAAAAATAATTTCCGGTTCTTATAATATTATAAGAAATTATTTTTTATTGAATCAGATGTGATCACTTTTGAACCAACGTTTTATTCATCCAAAGACAACAGTCCAAAGTTCTCGTGTAAAATCAACAAAACGATAAACTTGACAATAAAAAAATAAAAAAATAATTTCCGGTTCTTATAATATTATAAGAAATAATTTTTTTATTTTTTTATTGTCAAGTTTATCGTTTTGTTGATTTTACACGAGAACTTTGGACTGTTGTCTTTGGATGAATAAAACGTTGGTTCGAAAGTGATCACATCTGATTCAGTATACTACGAATAAGCGCGCGGTACCAAATCCTTCAAAGCCCTCCACAGCCGTTAGGATAAGTTTCCGACCATGGGTGTCTTACCTCAAAATGCTTGTCTAGGCAGCCCCTACACACCCTAGTAGTATGTCCAGAGTTAACATAAACACCCTGTAGACAATAACTCAAAAACCGGCCGAGGTGCCATGAGTTTTCAGTATCTGGAACAGATGGAGGAAATATTCCATAAGCAACGTGATGCGGTAGCTGGTTGTATAGTTGCTTCAAATTTTCCATTTCTGAAACGCAAGGCTGCTGCTTCAGTTGAAACAGCTCCAAAGAAAGAAAGTAAAAGTGACGCCAAAAATAAAACCAGCAGGGGAAATTCTGTCAAAAAACTTTTACCGGAATCTACAGCACGTTTGCCAGTGCCGTCTTGCAGAAAATCTTTGCTTGGAGTAGATTGTGCAGAGAACAATCGAATTCTGGATCCATCACCAGCAGCCGGGAGGTCATCGGAAACCAGAACCCGTCAAGGGCATGGAACTGGTTCTAAGGTAGCAAGGACGAAGGTAGAATTAGAAAAACAATGGCTGAGCCATTTGGCGAATAAAGAAAAGCGCGATGATGTTAGGGATGCAAGACATGAGAAAATGTTAGAAAAGAAGAAGGAAGCCTTGCAATTGAAAAAACGACAATTGGCAATCAAAGAAAAAGACTGTGACGCTAGAAACGTAATTGCTGACCGTAAGTTGAAACAACAAGCGAAAAGACACGAGGAAATAATAGAGCTGGAAAAAATGAAGTGCAAATTGATGCAGAAATATTTGAAAAGCAAGACGAATGACTCCCCAAGAGACTCGTCAGATTCGGACCATGAGTGACCCTAGACATAGTAAGTTCGCTAGATGATCAGGACTGCGGATGATATACCTTATTTTACTTTGTTATTACTCTATATTTTATTTCATATATATATTTCATTTCATTTTAATTCGTACGTCGTTGTGAAACCCTTTATTTTTAAGTAGTAGATGGTGTAGTACTTTTAATTAATGGATACAAGAGTACTTGAACACCGGTAGTTCTTGCAGCTAGATTTAGATGAGATATGTGATTCCATTCCGAGGTCACTTCATTTTCGTTGTTTCATAGATTTAATCAGTTGTCCATACAACGAAAAAAATCTTTCAGCACCTAATTCCAGAATAACAGTTTTCCATTACAACACTCGCATTAAAGTTTTAAATAATACGTTTATTTTATTTTTAATAATTTTGATAACTTTGTAATTCTCAATTTCGATAAATATATTGATAATATAAAATGAAATACCCTTCCACATTACTACTGTAGAGAAAAAAATGTTAAAAAAAACCATATGAATATTAAATATAGTTGGTGACATATCACTGCAAATTGTGAAGAAATTTCAATATGATGAAATATATGGTATTTAGAAATACGATCAACATTAATATTTGAATAATAAAAATACATTTTTGGTGAATTGCAAATACCTATACATTCGAAAATATTCAACCTGGTATATCTTTGAGTACTTATATCTATTTATTTTTTAAAAAGTCGAATATTTTTTTTGTGAACTCAAATCGCCAGTCGGATTGCCAGCCGCCATTTGTCGGCCGAGTGTTGATTTGCCCTACGGACCATTTTTTAACAACATTGATTTTCATGACTGAACTTTGGAAGTATAAGGATTACAATAATTTTAATCGAATAAAGAATAATAATGTAAGTGAACTCAGCTTCACAACAAATGCACTAACGAATGAAAAAGAAGCTTCTGAAATATGATATTATAGTTTTTTAAGTTTAAAATTTTTGCATTTTCAGGATGATCTATATGGCAAATCAACTCTACATCGGTGACCTATGTAATTGAATTTCAGATAAATCGACCGGTGAGAATTGAGATAAAACGTCATATAATTTGATACAAATGTTTGGTAGCAGGTGACATAGGGGTTTGCCAAAAGATTTGATATAGTATTACCTAATTCAAACAAAATCGCCTGGAAACATTTCCAAAAACAATGCCATTCTGCGGTCTAACTGTCTTCTGTGATTGTTTACTTGACATTGGTCGTCATTAACATTTTCCAGATATTCGTCAACATAGGCGTCAAAATCATACTCGTCGTTTACATCGATACAATAATTGTGTAAAATACAAGCTACGACAACTGTGTTGGTGATGAATGACAGCTCTCGGTATTCGGTGAAGAACTTAATTCGTCGAAAACGTCCTTTCAAGCAGCCAAAAGCTCGTTCAACGGCCATCCGGGTGGAGGAATGCAGAAAATTGAATTCGGTTTGCTGAGGCGTTAGGTGACCATTATCTCCGAATGGTGGCACCAGCCAGGATAAAGAGGCATAGGCAGAATCTCCTATGATAAATGTGTCGTCAGGAAATAGTACTTCTTTATTATCACTGACAGTTTGGTGTAAAGGTGACCTTCTGAGAACACGGGCATCGTGAAGGGAACCAGGCTCGCCGGCACAGATATTCGTGAATTTCATATTTGCATCAACGACAGCTTGGAGATTGATTGAATAAAATTTTTTTCTGTTACAAAAATCCCGTGCGTTGAGACGTGGCTTTTCAATCGGAATGTGTGTTCCGTCAATTGCTCCTATGACATTCAGAATACCTCGTTTCGCAGCAAACTCGTCACTGAGCCTGATAACTTCACGCCCTCGAGGCCATTTGATAACATCATCCAGCTTTGTCAAAAGCCAATTCATTACGCGGCGAACAACGCGAAATACAGATGAGATCGACACATCAAATCGGTCCGCAATAGTACGCAATGGTTCCGTATTTGCCATGTACCATAGGAAAATCAGGAAGCTCCATTTTGCTGAGATGGGCGTCATTCCGAATGCATGCAATGGAATCCTACCAGATAATTCTAGTTCCTCTGAAAAATGGAACGGAATGTCCAATATCTGTCCAATGAATTATTGTAAGATTGCCTGAATTATGGTCAGCTCATGTCATAAACCTATGGTTACCAATTAGTTGTAATGCTGTGCCTCGAGTTAATCGATAGTGATTCTTGAACTCTGAATCTGGCATGAAATCAACGACTTGTAGATAATTTTCAATCCGACATCTTCTCTTTCCACTTGTTAAATATTGCATCAACGGAAATAATAACAAATCATTATCATCATCTTCGTCACTGGCAGAGCTGATGCTGCTTTCCGAACTGCTACTCGTTTCAGTCGAATCACAACTCGTTGCGCTTGTAGAGCTCTCTGCATTTAAGAAAGGGGTCGTCATGAAACTACCGACGATATCAGTTTCATTCATCTACAACCAATAATTAATTCACTAGGTAGGATTACTCTATAGTAAACGAATAATATTATGAATATGAAAGGTGAGAGCTTGGAAGCATAACTTATTTTTCAGATTATGATAGAATATGTTTCTTGAAAAAATATCTTAACCGCCTGCGATAAAATTCTAAATACAAGAAGATTTCGCGGAGCTGCATAGGAGTTCTTCTGAAATATGCGTTTCAACTTCCAGAACACGGAATTGCAATCGGCATGTTGACTAATTTTTACCACACTGTTTTTTTAAATAACTGTTTAGTACAGTTTTGTTAAAGATAACTTACCTTTGGCGCGATGAACGACGAATTGTCGAAATCATGTAGTCGAATTAACGCGCTAATTTCACTGCTAGTAATAACTGAGCGCAGGAAAAGACGAAAATCTAGTAAAACTTATATTAGCGCACTCTGGTGTCGTAATCAAGGACTAAACCACGTTCCAACAAGCACCGTACACAGTGTCGAAGTGTGTCGACAGTGTGTCTTTGCGTGTCGCGTAGATGGAAAGCTCCCACTACGTAGTGTAACGTCCGACCGGACGTATATTCCCTATTTTGCTTATCAAGAGACTCGGTAGAGTCTCGCGCCAAGTACATTAAAAAAATTTTTTTTTGTGCGTAGCGACTCTCCGAGTCTCTTTACAGCTGCGGCAATTTTCCGCGGAGTGGGGGAATAATGTTTTCTCTGTCCCACCGTATTTGGTGAAATCATGCAGATCTACGATTAAATGTGAGAATGAGGATCGAAAGAGCTTTCATTTAAGCCCAACATCAATAGAATCTGTGCACGTACAGCTGAGATATGATTATTTTTAATTTTGAGGTGGCTCGTTTCACGATCTCAGTTTTTCTCCCTTTTCAGCACAATTCATCGCTCCAGGCCATTGCGCATGCGAGTCGATCTGTCAAACTGACAGTTCAAGTCAGCCGGCATGTAAAAGACTTAATTGTGCAAAATTCACAAAGTAATGTTTGATTGAAAACTTTCCACAGAGTAGGAGGTAAACATGTTCGAATATGGACCCGATATCTTTCAAACAACAATAAATATTAACCTATGTGATTTATCGTTTACCTCACGAGCTCGAGTCTTCGAGGTTATGTGAATACCCGTAATAATACACGGAGAAAAATCCCCCGGTTCAGATTACCGAACTCCTCAGGTAAAATTTTTTCGGTAACGAGTACTAAAGATTTGGTGACACTTATAAATGTGTATGCCTTAAAGTACTTGCGTCAGAGTAAAAACTACGCAAACGCTACCGTATTTCCTACTGATGTCATTTTCGAGAGGGCATCGTTTCTACAGAGATCGTTTCCACAGACGGTCGTTTCTACATGTTTGTTTCTACAGAGATCATTTCTACAGACGATCGTTTCTACAGAAAGCGGTTCTACAGAATAAGATTGAGGTTGTTTCTACAGCGTGTTGCCACAAATGCATCACGTGCTCGTTTCTACAGAAGTTTGTTTCTACAAAGCTGGTGTAAGATTGTGCAGAGTGTTCGTTTCTACAGATGTTCGTTTCTACAGAAGCTCGTTTCTACAGAGCTGGCGTAATAATGTGCAAGGTGTTCGTTTCTACAGATGTTCGTTTCTACAGAAGCTCGTTTATACAGAGCTGGCGTAAAACTGTGCAGAGTGCTCGTTTCTACAGATGTTCGTTTCTACAGATGTTCGTTTCTACAGATGGTCGTTTCTACAGAAGCTCGTTTCTACAGAGTTGGAGTAAAATCGTGCAGAGTGTACGTTTCTACAGATGTTCGTTTCTACAGACGCTCGTTTCTACAGATCTGGCGTAAAATCGTGCAGTGTTCGTTTCTACAGATGTTCGTTTCTACAGAAGCTCGTTTCTACAGATCTGGCGTGAAATCGTGCAGAGTGTTCGTTTCTACAGATGTTCGTTTCTACAGAAGCTCGTTTCTACAGATCTGGCGTGAAATCGTGCAGAGTGTTCGTTTCTACAGATGTTCGTTTCTACAGAAGCTCGTTTCTACAGATCTGGCGTGAAATCGTGCAGAGTGTTCGTTTCTACAGATGTTCGTTTCTACAGAAGCTCGTTTCTACAGAGCTGGCGTAAAATCGTGCAGAGTGTTCGTTTCTACAGAGCCGGTGTAAGACGTGTCAAGTATTATATTGTACAAATATTACAGCTAATTTCGAGAGTCTGTTAAACAGTTAGATTCATGTTATCGAACGGTATGATTACGTTGTACCTAATGTTCCAAATTCACGCGCCTTCTAGCTGTTCATAAAGATGTTCATGTGCCTCGTTCATGTGCCTCGTCAATTTTTCATTACGTTTATGTGGTGTGTGTATTAGGGTGGCCCCTATTCTACATTTTTTCGAATTTTGCGTCTACCGCCCCTCAGATCGATTCAAAATCAATAAAATAAATTCTATGCGAAACCCGAAGTCTCAATCTCAAAAAGAATAGGTCGCTGTAAGCTCCTTCAATTTTCCGTTCAATCAACATAGACTTTTTCCATACTTTCTATCATTATTTGTTGATGGATCGCCAAAAATATCCAAGAATTCCAAATTTATGTAAATCTATTCTATAACTATGTGATGAAAAGTAAATAAGAATATTTGCCGATAATGAAGAAAATACGAAAAAAGCCCATGTTAACGAACGAAGTAATCAAACGTGCTGACGTGATTAGAATTTTTTTTGTACTTTCTTCATTATCGCCAAATATCCGTATATTTACCTTTCATCACACAGCTGTAGAATAGACTTCCACAAATTTGGAATTTTCAGAGATTTTCGGCGATCTAATAACAAATAATGAAGGAAAGTATGAAAAAAGCCTATGTTAATTCAAGAGGAAGTTAAACGTACTTACAGCGTCCTTTTCCCTTTGAGATAGAAACTGCAGGTTTCGGACAGATTTTTTGAAATTAATTTGTAACCGATCTGAGGGGCTGCAAACGCGAAATTCGAACGAACCCAAAATAAGGGCTACCCTAGTGTGTATGTATCTTGGCCGAGATCTTACGAGGAACAACCGGGATCTTTACTAGACCGCCAAATTGCTCATGAGATCGGGATGTTCCCGATATTTTTTGTGAAATCCCACCGAGAACATCGTAGGACGTATGTGTTCTACAAACTGCCTGCGAGATCGCTTGAAATAATTATTGTTACTCAAACTCCTTCAGGAAAAATCCGAGCCTGCATCAGACCGGGAGATCGTCTGACAAATCAAAATTCTTGATGTGTAGGAAATTACCTGAAATTTATCAGGGAATGACCGCAAACTGCAGTAGTTTGGCAAGTCGCCTGAGATTCAGAGTCTTAGTGTTAATTGTAATAGTTTAGCATTATGCAGGAGAATAAATATTGAAACTTGCCTGATTGTTATATTTTGAATATTATGAGTATTTGATTGGTTACCGATCAACACTATTTGATTTTACTTGGCGGTATTACTTGCCGAACAATTTTATTATATTTCTAATCTTGGAGTAAAATTTTGAATCGATTTGTCTAATTATGAGTTTCTTTAACGGCTTTGCGCCGACTGACTGCTTGGTCTGGCATGTCGCTCCTTATACACGAAGTGGCGAGATAATCTCTTGTCAATCCTGGATAATCCCTAATGTTCTATTATGTTCTGAAACAAAACCGCTCAGAAATTTATTTTATTCGTTAAAATAATCGAACTGTTTTGAGAATTCAGCGAAAACTTACATGGGATTTATGGAGTCCATTTCTGTTGTTATTATCTATTTGTTCATTCATATTTAAATATAATAAAAAGCAAAAATTCTTCGGAAGAATCTGAAAACATTTTAAAGAAATCCGGTGTTACGTATAAAAAAGTTTAAGCAGCCGCCCATAGTGGACTGACACTTTCTTCTAAATCAAAGCAAAAAAAAAAAAAATCGACAAACTGTAAAAAAAAATGAATCGCCGGCCTACTTTGGCTCAGTACCTCAAAACTTTGATATCTGACACATGATTTTTCAGAATTTTTTCAGATTTTTATATTATGTTTCTTCTCAAGTGATTTTATTGTTCTAAATGGACAAATTTAATCAAAAAAATCCGACAAAAAATTCAGTGTGCCTTCGAAAAATAGAAGAACCATATAAAAAATTACGGACCAAATCCAAGGGGTCGTGGATGAGACCCAGGTCGAATCGGCGTGGAATACCTCATATACATATAGCGCGGTTTCGTGTCGCTACTATACGTATAGGTATACGACGTTCTAGGACGTCGTAACGACGTTTCGAAAAATAAAATTGAGGCGACCGTTCCAGGTCTTCCTGTAGGAGATCTTTAGCAACGTTGAGAGAAATGAAAATGTTTTTGTGTTATTTTTTGTTGAAGATTTATTGGACTAAACAGAATTCATTAAAAATTCATTTATTGCCTAGCTTATTTTGACTTTTGACTATTAAGGTCAATCAGATTCTGGACGTTTTCAAAGCAGATGGCTATAAAACATTTTACGAACTTATGTCACAAGATATAGCTGCAGTTTCGCGCCAAGGACCATTTTGACCTTATGGCTGCACCTGACACGCAATTTGCATTCGGCAACAATATAAGAGTTACAGTTCCCTATGTTTCAGCTTAATGCGAAAATGAAATATCCCGGCAGGTTTTATATATGATGCATTCCACGTCAATTTTACATTTCCAAACCCTCATATTTTTCATTCATTTGCAATTATTACATGTTATTATATACTCAAAATGAGTCAACACGTATTTCATGATTTGTCGATATAACAATTTTTTCGATTTTTTACTAGAAAGTTCAAATTTGGAGTTTATTTGTAATATCATTTCTTCACCTGCATGGTATATCTCAAAATCGGCTCAAATATATCTCAAATCGTATCAAAACAATCAATTGAAGTGAACTTGTTCAATTTGAATTGTACTTTACGAAAAACATTATCATCCAATTTTTTTATCCTCTAAGAGTGAGTTTTTTAGCATTGAAGTACTAAAAATACCATTGCAAAAAAAAACCTTTTTTTTTTGTTTTCAATTTTTTTTTCCATAAACTAGAGAAAATTACAAAAATTTTGACGAATTTTGGAAGATGGATGGAATTTTTTAACTGATCGATATGGTCGTTTGAAGTTATCAATAATTCTTTATTTGCATCCAGTAGATCAAAAAATTTTCAAATCTATGAAATCTTATACACAAAAATTTTCAAAAAATTTGTTTTAGGGGCAGTATCTCAATTTCTTTGAGGAAAATTGAAAGAAATTGACAAAAAATGCAAAAAAACGAATAAATGCAAATAAAGATTTATTGAAAACTTCAGACTGCCATTTCGATCAGTTAAAAAATTCTTGCCATCTTTCAAAATACGTCAAAATTTTTGTAATTTTCTCTAGTTTCAAAAAAAAATTGAAAACGAAGAAAAAAAAGAGCTTTTTTTGAAATGGTCTTTTCAGTACTTCAATGCTAAAAAACTCACTCCTAGAGGATAACAAAAATTCGAAGATAATGTTTTTTGTGAAGTACAATTCAAACTGAACAAGTTCACTTCAATTGATTGTTTTGATACGATCAGCCGATTTTGATATATATATATATATATATATATATATATATATATATATATATATATATATATATATATATATATATATATATATATATATATATATATATATATATATATATATATATATATATATATATATGCAGGGTGAAGAAATGATATTGCAAATCAACTCCAAATTTGAACTAGTTGGTAAAAAATCGAAAAAATTGTTATATCGACAAATCATGAAATACGTGTCGACTCATTTTGAATATGGAATAACACGTGATAATTGCAAATGAATAAAAAATGTGAGGGTTTGAAATTATAAAATTGACGTGGAACGCCCCATATGCATGCTCTCACAATCAGTCACAATAAATAGCGGCAGGTATTTGACCAGTACAATTTGCAGAGTTTTCTATATATTAGCGCTTTCATGTGATTTATGACTATCACACGAGCTTACTTGAAGAAGCTCAGCGCTATATCTTGATTTGAGTCATCTTGAGTGCTTCGTGGTCTGTGAATGAATCAGGTGATAGAAAAACAATAAATTCCCCAGTGGCTGGAAGAACTACTCAGGTAGGTGGGAGTCATCTTCCGGTAAGTGCTGCAAAATTTTTATTTTCTCATTCGTATTACGCAGAAGTATAGGTATGGTGAACTGATGGTTTAGAGCTCGTCAGCACTATCGGGTGAATCTGTCACTAATATATATATATATATATACAGGGTGTCCTATCTGAAACAGTACGGTTGAATATTTCGAAAACTAATGGTTGTAGGGAAAAATGTTTGTTATAAAATTTGTTAAGTTCCAAGGGGGACAGATATTGGTGATATTGGCTTTTTTGTAAGTGGAGGCGCCGAAGTGATATGAAGGTCAACTCGGTTTTTTTGAATAGGAACTTATATTTTTCATCACGTGATTTTGTTCTGACTGAAAAATCAAACGACTTTTGTATGAAATATTTTTTTGTGAGACATCAATTTTTTATGATATTAAGCTGAACAACTGGAGTTTTTTCAACTTTTGAGAACATTTCACCTTTAAAATATCAAGTTTGAAGGAAAATTTCACGAGACAAAAAGTGCGTAATTTCATACGATGATTCATAGAAAATAATTGCAGAATTTTTTCGAACAATTTTTGATTTTTTTTACGCGATTGAAAAAGCTGCAATAAAAAGTTATTGGAAAAAATTCTGCAATTATTCTCCATGTATCTTCGTATGAAATTACGCACCTTTTGTCACTTGAAATTTTCCTCTATACTTAATATTTTAGAGGTAAAATGTTCTTAAAAGTTGAAAAAACTCTGGTTGTTCAGATGTGTATCATGAAAAATTGATGTCTAAGAAAAAAATGTTGCATACAAAAGTCAGTTGATTTTTCGAGTAGAACAAAATTACGTAATGAAAAATATAGGTTTTTGTTCAAAAAAACCAAGTTGACCTTCATATCACTCCGGCGCTTCCACTTACAAAGGAGCCAATATCACCATTATCTGTCCCCCTGGGAACCCAACAAATTCTATTTGAAACATTTTGCTCTACAACCATTACTTTTCGAAATATTCAACCGTACTGTTTCAAATGGGACACCCTGTATATATATTAGGCGATTTTTTTTGTCGACTATTTTTATTTTTTCACTCCCCACCTAAAATTTTGTTGGACATGTCGAACAAAGAATTCCCTGAAAGTTATAGCCCTCATATTAATATTAAGTACTTCCCAAGAGCGTGAAAAGATTTTCCATCTAAAATACACGTGAAGCAAAAATTTTTTTTCTTCAAAATTCTATAACTCAGCGGCATTTTATGCTATCACATTGGTCTTGGTCTCAAGTTACGCAGAATTGAACGATCTTCAAAAGTGTCTGTGACGGCGTAAGTGCAACTTATACTGCAGTGAGATGATACGGGTCACTAAAGTTGATTTTTACCCAAAATTCTCGTTTTTTCGCTGTTATCTCCGAAATGATCAACTTTACCGAAAAACCGAAAAAATAAAGAGGATAATTTTCTTGGAAATTTAATTTCCTACAAAAAAGGTCGTCTAGACCTAAATGCTCAGATTAATATTTCTTGAGATATTGAACTTTGACTTACTTGTGGGAAATAAAATTTTTATGGTTTATTGAATCAAACGTTTCAAATTGTTGATATTCCATATCATAATTTATGATATCATATCATATTTATGATATTTATCATAATTATGTAAACAACAAACCATAAAAATTTTATATCAAGTAAGTTAAAGTTCAATATCTCAAGAAATATTAATCTGAGCACCTAGGTCTAAAGGACCTTTTTTGTAGGAAATTAAATTTTCAACAAAATTATCCTCTACATTTTTTCGGTAGAGTGAATCATTTCGGAGATAACAGTGAAAAAACGAGAATTTTTGGGTAAAAATCAACTTTAGTGACCCGTACCATCTCACCAGTGTAAGTTGCACTCACGCCGTCATAGACACTTTTGAAGATCGTTCAATTCTGTGTAAATTGAGACCAAGACCAATGTGATAGCATAAAATGCCGCTGAGTTATAGAATTTTGAAAAAAAAAATTTTTGCTTTACGTGTACTTTAGATGGGAAATCTGTTCACGCTCTGGGAGAGTACTTAATATTAATATTAAGGGCTATAACTTTCAGGGAACTTATTGTTCGACATGTCCAACAAAATTTTAGGTGGGGAGTGAAAAAATAAAAATAGTCGAAAAAAAATATATATACATATACAGGGTGAGTCACGAGAAACTCCGAGAATGGGAGGAGCTTGATCGATGAATTAGGCCCTGCAGCTCGATACCCCATGCTCGTAATTTAAATTTTCAAACAGCATTCTCTAGCTTATGAAATCTACTTCAACTTTTGTTTCTTGTTAATTTCTGTGAGATGATTTTTCATCGAGCTGCAGGGCTTAATTCATCGGCCAAGCTCCTCTCATTCTCGGAGTTTCTCGTGACTCACTCTGTATATAGGTATATATACATGAGTAATTTGGGATTGGAGAACTCGAAAATACAAATTCTAATCGAATTTAGTCACAATTTTTGTTACACTCGCATTTAGCACAGTTTACAACTGTAATTTCAAATTAAAATATTTTGTAGTCGCTGATAACAAATTCAATAAGTTATTTATGTAATAGGAAATGTAAATGTTAATTATAATGCGGTCGAATACTGCTTGTCAGTCCAATCCCTCCAAAAGTATCACACGTGCAAAAACCTTGTGACAAGTAGATTATAGTGGACATTATATCTAAAAAACATTCCCCCCATTCTTAAAGGTATCGTAATCATTTTTCGTTCAGAAATTCGTTCTTCCTACAAAAAAGTATTAAATTCAGATATCACTGCCAAGTATAGCTACGTCAAATTTAATTTATCTCGGGCCACAACATATTTGAATCTGCGAATGTCCCATATATCTACGAGCCGCTAGTATATTACTGTTAGCGAGCAACATACCGACTTATACGGAAATTCTCATTTGAATCCATAAAGAGGAATTGGAGACAAAACTTTATTGAGAAAATAAAAATTCAAAACAAAATTTGGAGGAAGTGGAACTATATAACATATACCTATATGGGTCATTTTAATTCTGTGACGGGTTGCAATGACATTACATCTTGTATCGTGGGTATTTCAAATCCTTTATTATGTTTGGGAATCGATTTTGTTCACCCAAAGAGGGTAGAATCAACTCTATCAAGACACTAAAACTTAATTCGAAAGTGGCAACGGGTATTCGAAGTTGGATAAAAATAAAATAAAAATCGGATTATTACTTCGTTTCTGTTGGCAATTTGTCATTGGTAAAAAAAACTATGGTATCATCTAGACACTTGATAGAATAAATCCGACGAGAAAAAAAATTTTCATCGATTTTTCAACAGCTGAACATCCTGTTGATTAAGACCTTTCTTTGGAGTTTTCGTCTATATTCGAAGTCGTGTAATTGTTGAAGTGAAATTGCTGAAATTATTTCGCTTCGTGGACCTTTTAACATCTATATGCTTCACAAGATTATGACATCGCATTATCTTCAATTATTATAATCTGTCAGTTATGAGTTATTTATGCTAGCAAAAAATAGCAAAATAGAACAGTGGTTAAAAAAAAATTTTAATCGAATTACGTTATGATAAATGTTAAACGATATATTAAGATTTTTTTTTTTAATTCATCATTTACAATTTTCTACAAGATGAGAACAAAACAAAAACTGTCCTGATAATTTGATCGTCTATTGATTGAACAGTTTGTTATAAACAATCACCGAATATAGTAAAAATATATTTAGATTCTAGAAAAAATGACAAGAACAACCATTTTTGTCCTTGTTTTCCAGAATCTATGAAATATTTTTAAATTAGGTATTCGGTGATTGTTCGAAACAAATTGTTTACTTAGTAAACAATAACATTATCAGCAAAATTTTTATTTTTTATTATCTTATGGAGAATTGTTAATGATTGAGTAGAAAAAAATCATTTTTCAATATATCGTATGAGCAACCGAAAAATGCAAAAATTTATTATAAATAATTGAACAAAAGTTTCCAAAAAATTTTTGTTTTCTTAAATCATGATATTTTCTAACGAATGAAATGTCAAGAAAAGTTCTTTAAAAATATGTAACTACTTCATTTGTTTATATAAATTTCTTCAACAAATAGCTCCAGATTTCAAGAACAATTTTTTTTCAATACTTTTTTTTTCAAATGAAAACACTAATAATGATATAATCCGATTAGAAAAAACTTTCAATTACTTTCTATAATTTTGTAATCTCTTGTTCGTTTAGATAACAACGCGGCGTTCGCGGCGCAGAGCTACACTTCCAACATTAATTTATAGGCATAAATAATTGAGATAGAGTTCCGGCAGTCCAGACTCTTTGATTGGAAATTTCTTCCACTTTAAGAATCTTTTTTCAAAATGACGATATCACTTATAGATTTCTAGCTATCAGTAAAAAACTAGACCCCTTCTTTTCCGAATCGTAATTTGTTTATAATTTTTGCAATTGTTTACAGGCGGGTATGAAATCTTTGCACATTTTTCTAGACGTCATCCCGAATCGAATGAGCCCTAGACCGTATTTTGATTTACTGCAACTTGAATTTTTACTTTGTATTATTATTATTATAGTTCCTTGGGCTTATCTCCTTGCGGAAGGTAGCCAGAATTTTTTTACTTTTTCAAGTTGCTATCCAACTGACAATGAGCGCGTTGGATTCACAATACCTCATAACCAGCGTTCATTCTTCAGTCAGCTCGTGTAGCATAAACTATCAGTGCGTTGAGTAAATTTCTGTGGTCTAGCATTTCTTTCCTAGCATTTCTTGTTCATTAGCATTTTTACAATTTCAATTCGCATCTTTTACTAAAGATTGTTTTTTCTGTCACTCATTCTGACTATTTTGTTGTTTTAATTTTTGTGATTCTCCTAGATTCATTTTTTTCTGCCTACATCTTTTACCTTTTGATCAACTTTTTTCTTTCCCCCTATTTATTCATCTATATCTATATCCTATCTTCCTTGACCAATCAGCCCTTTTCAGGGCTTCAACAACAGTGATAACACGTTCACGAGTGAGAAGCAGCAGCGTGATAGTGCTGATTTTATGGTAAGTTACATAAAAAAAATTGCATTGATATTGAAAATCAACCATACGACAGCTTAAAGCATTTTGCATCGAATGGGTATATTGTAACATATCTGAAAAATACGACACAAACGTAGCGTTCGCTACTCGTGCAGTACGTATACATATTTCTATTTCACTATTTTTTTTCTTTCTACTTTTTCTATTTTTTTTTCTGCCATCACAAACATTTGTTTTTTCAAGACTTCAATTGGTGATTGATTTTAGATAGGAAACAGTGAAAGAAAATGAAAATCAGTTCAAGAATGAAACAAAATTGTGTTGAAACTAACAAAAAATAAAATGAAATAAAAACTAAATTTATAAAAAAAAAAAAAAACAACAACCAAAATAAAATAAAAATTTTCGTTTTCTTACGCTATACCTACGGGGCATTCTCCTTCAGAACGTACGGAAATAATAATTCGAAATATTGATTTCATCGAAATTTTTATGAGTGATTACACCTACTATCGGGACGTAAGATCGAGACACCTGCGTTTGACAACCTGTATCTAAGTGAAAAAAAATCGTAGGGCTTCGCGAAAAGAATTATTTTCGAGCTCGTTCAATTCCCCGTTATTTGAAACTTCGACTATTGTTGTGCGAAAATTAGAGGGGAAAGTATTGTTCAATATATGTTAAAAAACGTAGTTTTCGCACATTTTTTTCCGTAGCTTAACTCCAACTCGTCGTCACTCTTTCAAAATGGCCGAAAAAAAATATTTGAAAAATCGTGCTGAATCTTTGAAGCTTTTTGCGTGCAATGCCGCTCAAATTTCGAAGAAATTCCCAAAATTATGGTCACGGCGGTAAACAATAGCCCAAGTGATGATCTCGGAGACGGGTAACAATAGAAGAATGAAATATGGCCGAGAATTTGGGGGAAAAATATGATAAGCGATTACCATTGCGGTTTTATTCAATTGATGTCTTGTTAAACAATTATTGCGAGATAATCCGCGTTAAGTTTTCGGGGTAGGATAACCTGCGCGGCGCCTATGGCTGTTGGGAGCGACCCGGCCTTCGCAACTTCGGCTTTGATTCAAAAATCTCATACATTGTTGTGGAAAAAACTATCCAAATCCCACAGCCGTAGGCGCTACAGGCGTGATCTCGCCCCGAAAAGTTGACGCAGAATACCCCGCAATGATGGTTTAACAAGACATCAAATGGATGAAGTCGTAATGGTAATCAGTTACCAGAATTTTTCCCCAAATTTTCAGCTACATTTCATCCTTCTATTTTTACCCGTCTCCGAGATCACCACTTAAGCTATTATTTACCGCCGTGACCATAATATTGGGAATTTCTTCGAAATTTGAACGGCATTGCACGCAAAAAGCTTCAAAGATTCAGCACGATTTTTCAAATATATTTTTCCGGCTATTTTGAAAGAGTAACGACGAGTTGAAGTTAAGCTATGGAAAAAAATGTCCGAAAACTACGTTTTTTAACAAATATGAATGCACCTGAGATATGAAAGTATGGATTTTTTTTTCGAAAATACATAACTTCTTGAAAAATTGACCAAATGAGGTTTTTTTTTTTTTTTTTTTTTTTTCGTTTTTAACTACACTTTAAGGAAAAAAATACAAAACATGTGATTTTTGTCAATTGCGGTATGATTTTTTCATTCGAAGCTCAAACTTCACGATTTCGACATTTATTTTTTTTTGAAAAATTCTCATATAAAACATTGTTTTTCTACGAATTATGCCGTCGGATTTATCGTGAGGTCACATCTCATTCTACTTTTTTAATTTCTGATTCAAATTTTTTTTTCGTAAATTTAATCGTACCAAATTTCTAAAAAGATTCAAAATAACAATTTCGTTGATTCTGGAAGCCTCTCGCTTCACTTTGAATATAAAAATATGAAATTATTGGTCCCGATATCGTAATTGATGACTACATAAATTCTAATAATTTCATATTTTTATATTCAAAGTGAAGCCATAAGCTTCCAGAATCAATGAATTTGTTATTATGATTCTTGATGGGGATTTAGTACGATTAGATTGACGCAAAAAAAATTTTGAATCAGAAATTAAAAATGTAGAATGAAATGTGTTCCACGATAAATCCGACGGCATAATTTGTAGAAAAAACAATGTTATTTATGAGAATTTAAAGAAAAAAAAAAAAAAATGTCCAACCTCTCGAAATCGTGAAGTTTGAGCTTTAAATGAAAAACTTATACCGCAATTGACAACAATCGCGTTTTTTGTATTTTTTCCTTCAAGTATAGTTGAAAACAACAATTTAAAAAACAAAAAAAAAAAAACACCTTTTTTGGTCAATTTTTCAAGAAGTTATGAATTTTCGAAAAAAAAAAATTCAAAATTTCATATATCAAGAACAGATGAACGAAAAAAAATGAACTAAAATCGTGAAAACTTCTCTCATTAGGTGTAATCACCCATAAGAATTTCAATGAAATCAAAAATTCGAATTATTATTCCCGTACGTGCTTACTGAGAATGCCTCCTATATGAGGTATTCCATGCCAAGTGAACCAATCGTTGACCCTCATCTCTTCAAAAACTGACGCCGATTTTCCTGGTGATGAAGGAGTATAAAAAAATATTTCCTGAATTTTTTCAGAATTTTCGGATGACAGCCGATGGTCTATATGATTTTTTTCTCTTTTTTTGGTTTTTTATGCATAACTTCCGTTCTTTTTCATCGATTTCCATGAATGAAAAACGAAAATTTTCGTTTTTCGGTCGACTTTCAGAATAAATTTTTTTCATATTTTTATTCTCGCTTTCTGATGCCTAAGACGTGAAAAGTTCGGAAAAATAACAAAAAAATTGAGTTTCGACCACTTATGACGGTCTCGATTTTTTTGAAAAAAATTACCAAGATTCCTACTCTCAAAACGATTTTTTTGAGCCGTGCCAAATCATGGGCAGGGCACTGGATCAAATTTATTTCGTGGTTCTTCTGTAAAATTTTTCTCATTTTCTATCGATGTTGACATTGAATGTTCGAAAAAGTTATTAAAACATCAAATAATCATAATTTTTGCTCAAAATGGCACTAAATTAACATCAAAGATTCATCGCGTTCGTTGTGGATCATTTTTATCCTTTTATTCAATCATTATTCTTATGAAAAATTATCCACAACGAACTCGATGAATCTTTGATGTTAATTTAGTGCCGTTTTGAGCAAAAATTAAGATTATTTGATGTTTTAATAACTTTTTCGAACATTCAATGTCAACATCGATAGAAAATGAGAAAAATTTTACAGAAGAACCACGAAATAAATTTGATCCAGTGCCCTGCCCATGATTTGGAACGGCTCAAAAAAATCGTTTTGAGAGTAGGAATCTTGGTAATTTTTTTCAAAAAAATCGAGACCGTCATAAGTGGTCAAAACTCAATTTTTTTGTTATTTTTCCGAACTTTTCACGTCTTAGGCATCAGAAAGCGAGAATAAAAATATGAAAAAAATTTATTCTGAAAGTCGACCGAAAAACGAAAATTTTCGTTTTTCATTCATGGAAATCGATGAAAAAGAACGGGAGTTATGCATAAAAAACCAAAAAAAGAGAAAAAATCATATAGACCATCGGCTGTCATTCGAAAATTCTGAAAAAATGCAGGAAATATTTTTTTATACTCCTTCATCACCAGGAAAATCGGCGTCAGTTTTTGAAGAGGTGAGGGTCAACGATTGGTTCACTTGGCATGGAATACCTCAGATATACATATATTAGGATGGTCCTTATTTACGGTGTTTTTGAAATGTCCTGCGGACAAGGTGGAAAAAGTTTGCAAATAAATTCAAAAAAAAGTACCCAAGACTTGGAGTCTGTAGGTCAACTCAAAGTACTGCCTACAAGGCAGCGAATTTTCCCATTCGATTTACATGGAAATTCGGGCTCACTGCATTATTTTTTTTACTGCTTCGTTTTCATTTTCTAATTCATCGCCCTAAATCATGTGTGAAAATTAACTCTCTGTATCTTTTACTTATCCTTTTTTGGTGAAATAGCTAGAAAAGTTGATATCTGTAATATCTAGATGGAGGAGATCCCAGGCAAAAGGGAAAATACCTCTCGGTATGTCTACGAAGGGTTTGACTACCACATTGATACTACGTCAATTAATATTTATCGATGTGCGAGCCGTGCAACTACCGGCTGTCGTGGGACAGCAAGAGTTCACGATGACGGTCGCGTAGAAGTCGTAACACGCCATGATGGACATTTACCGAACGAGACGATTCTCGAAGAGGCTAATGTACGTCGCGAAATGTTAGAGATGGCTGAGCGTACGAATGAGCCACTGAAGGAAATTTTTGACAGCATATGTAGGAGGTATGTATCCCGGCCTGTCACAATCTACAATAATATTTAATAAATTGCTCTATTCAGTCATTATTCCTCGTTAATCCATGTCGCTGGTACACGTTGTGTGTTGTTGATGAATGTGTGCATGTATGAATCTCGTTTCAGAAATCCTGTGGTTGCGCCCAAATTTCTCTACCCAGCAATGAGAAGTGCAATGCAACGGGCACGAGCCAAGGTCCGACCAGTCATACCGGCAAACATGCGCGAGCTAGCGGGAGCGTTAGAAGGGTATGCTCCGATGCAACAGAAATACCGAGGCCTCGTTGAGGGAGTCGATGGATCGGTAGCTGTAATATTTGCCAGTGACGAGATGCTGGAAGCACTCACGACCTGTCGGGAGATCTACGTAGACGGAACATTTAAAGTATACTAATCTAACATATTTCCACGAGATAACACGTCAAAGGGACATATACCCACACCTTGAGTCGGCAAATTTAAAGTAACGAGGATACAATTGACAGGATTTTTTTATCTATTCATCCCGGTTTTGAACCATTTGATGGGGTTATCTTTGGACATTATTTTCAGAACGATACAGCTATTCTAAGATTTTTTCGCGATTTTGTGACTACGTCACCTTGCGCACAATTCGATGCCATCTTTGATCGGAATAAATCTGTATCTTATAAGAATAAGCTTGACCAAATTGACTCCATCATTATTTTATAGGTGGCACCATATCACCCGCCGATCGCCCAGTTATATACGGTGCACTTAAGGGTAATGGACAATGTACGTTCGATCTTTATTTCTAATATTACAGCAGATATCATGCTGTTCTATAAAATTTATCATTGTGAATCATTTAATCATCTGATAAATTTCGTAGGGTATCGCTGCCGTGTACGTATTATGCAGTGCACGTACGCGCGCCTTGTACACTAGCGTTTTTCGGAGGCTGAGCGAGTTGGCTCCTGGTATCGTTGTCAGTCTCCAGTTTATAATGGGCGACTATGAAAGGGCTGCGATGAGCGCGTTGCGCGAAATCTTTCCGAACGCCAACCTCCACGGGTGCTGGTTTTACTTTAATCAGGTAATTAAGCATCCGTAATGTATCAAACATGTCTATGAAATCGACCGGCTGCCGACTTCGACCATTTTGGTTCGAAAAGACATACCTTTCCCTATCATCCACACTTCTATTCAATTCACTGTCTGCGATATTTATTCAATGTGAGCTTGAATCCAAGGCAATCATTTTCAGCCTTGACTTTTGTATGAATGTTACAAAATCTCCGACATTGAGAACCGACGATAGATATTGTAACGAGGGAAGTGTTACGTCCGGACCTTTGGTCCATACGTCACCTTCCGCATCTAGGGTAAGTCCGTGGTAGTTGGCCGCATGAGTTAGAGATGGCTAGCGATTATTTATTTCGTTTAAGCTTGATATACGGCATTGCCGATAGAGTTGTTCGCTCAGTGTCAACCGTTTGAACAGGTGAGAGTGGAAATTTTTGAAGAAAAAATATTGAAATGTAACTGAAATCCTTCTGACTTGATGAAAAAAACAAGCAGGTAAATCGGCTGACCACGATGGGCCAGACCTAAAACTTCCCGTCCAAATTTTTCAAGGAAACAAAAAAACAGATGTATGACGATTTCCTAAAATAATTATTGGTAGGCAATTTTCAGATGAGAGGGGTTAAAAAAATCTGTCCTTGTATTCGTGATCAACGGTCCAGAAAACCTTGAGATTCCAATTTTTATTGGAATCCGTCGATCCTTTCTCGAGATATCGTGGATTAAATTAATTATTTCAAAATTTTGTTCTTCGAATATCTCAAAAACTACTGGACCGAATCAATCCAGAATCTAATCAGTTCTAAGTTCGGAGAATCCGCGTCGATTGATACCAAATTCATAGAAATCTGATCATTCGTTCTCGAGATATCGTCGGCCAAAAAAATTGATCACATACATACATACATACATACATACATACATACATACATACATACATACATACACACATACACACATACACACATACACACACGCACACACGCACACACGCACACACGCACGCACGCACGCACGCACGCACGCACGCACGCACGCACACACACACACACACACACACACACACACACACACACACACAGACGTCCATCTGAAAATGATCGGAGATGATTCTCTAGACTTCAAAACGTCGAGATCTAGTGAAAACTCAACTTTTCATTTTCGGGGTGAATACAATAACTTCCTCTTTTCTCTGATATCAGAGAAACGGGAAGTTAATTATTACTGCCCGTCTTCCCCTTATGGTCAACTACCCTGGACTTACCATAACGCCTATAAGCTGTCACTCTTCCTGTAACTTTCTCTAGCGTATAAGTAACTAGATAATCTGCATCCTGTTCACCCGATATCCTCTTATGTGGGATTATTTTTACAATATGCCGCATGTCCATATTGAACATTGCGGCTGAATATCGTAGGTTTCAAATGTGAAAATAATCATTTAGTGATTTTTCTTCCCATATCAGGCTCTTGTTCGACGGTGGAGAAACCTGGGTCTCACTAGGAATAGAGCACCGACTCTAATCTTAGGGATGGCGATGGCTCTTCCGTTAGCACCCTCAGACAGGTTTGAGGAAGGACTCGAACACTTGGCTACCGAGGCCGATATAATAGCAGCGAATCATCCGCAGATATTGCAATTTATATTTTACCTCCGCACCCAATGGAGACCACTCGCACAGGTAGTAAGTGTTCACGGGTGTCCTTCTCGGACCAACAATTTGGTTGAGTCCTTCCATCATGAAGCCAAGCGAAAATTGGGAGGGCTACATCCAAATACTTGGAAATTTCTCGGTACGTTGTCTTTTGCACCCAATGTGCGTCATTCACGTAAATATTTACCTGTCGGCGGAGCTTCTGTAATAGGTCCTATTTTTAAATCTATAGAACATTTATCCGAGATGATTGCCAATCAAGGGCAAGATCTGGCACGCGTCCGGGCTGGGGAACGAGCTAGGCGACCTCGTACCCGTAGAAATATGGCCAGAGACGTTTTGATAAGAGATGCTCAGCACGATTTAAGCGTGGGCAGGTAATGTATTGGTATATAAACGTCGCTTCAGTACGACTTGAAAATCAGCACCCCATTAACATAATTTTCACTGCCGTGGAATAATGCCTATCCTGAAGTACGTATATTTGTATACCGTTCAGATACACTTTATTGGAGTTCTTGAGGCGCTGTGCGGTTAGGACCGGAGACTTCAACATCGTCCAAGGCTTAGCAGAAGAAGAAGGTTATTGGTGTATACATGCATTATTAGGGTAGCCTTTATTTTTGGGATTTCTATCACGATAGCGTAACCTCTTACATTTTGTGAATGCAGCGCATGTGATAGAGGAGCCTGATCTAGTGGAACCAGGGTTCATGGCTGCTGGCGATCCCGCGGGACCAGATGAGCCAGGTAAAACACAATTTCTGCACCATCGCAAGATCGCGCTTGGATCCAACCAGTAAAAGCTGCTCGTTGCGTACCAAGTTCTAGTAAACTCATTGCTTAAGATGATATCCTTTTGTATAGCGCTTCGTGGCGCAAGGAGAGGTCGCGGTGCTCGACCCAGAGCACGAGCCGTCCGTGGTCGACAAGCCGCAGTTGCACGAGACTTGGTTGTGGCTGAAATTGATGCGCCTGCTGCACAGCAGCTTGATCCAAATATTGGACGGGTGTTAGCCGAACCACGTAAGCGCGCAATTATTACAGTAGAGGTCCATGATATTTGCGACACAGGCAAAACTAACTACACTTTTCAATAAATGAACAAGTCACCTAAAAATTGAAATGACGCAAATGGAAACTCTCTATTTTGAACTAAACACAGAGTTCAATACTTGCTTTTTTTTCTTGGCCCAATGATTAGATGTTGCAAACTAAATATGTCTTGCGTAGGTGAACCATGTCCCATTTTTATTTTGTATTAACCTAACCAATACTCGTTCGGAGATTTAGAACACGAAGACTTCGTTGCTGTTCCGGACGATTTGCCGGAATATGTTCCAGCCGCAGATGAGGTGCCCCATGAAGCCGTCGAAGCGATACGGGGTGACAGGGATAATGGTGATGATGATGAAGATATCTATCATATCCCGGAGGATGATTTCCCCGTATTCCTCCCGCCCGCAGATCCAGTACCATTTCATGCCATCGGACCGATAGTCCGCGATGATGCGGTACGCCGTCCGGGGATATGCGTCCTGTGTTTGATCCGACCTGCAACGCATGCGTTCATTCCGTGTGGGCATCGGTGCAGCTGCGAGGTTTGCATAGCAAAGGTTGGCGACCGTTGCCCTATGTGTCGGTCGGCGATTACGGGAGTCCTACATGTCATAGTGGACATATAATAAAGAAATAAGAATATCGCAAACACATGTACATCCTCTTCCATCCTGTTTATTTCATCCCTCATTCCTATCCCTTCGGGTTCATCTGATGCCATACATGTCGAATCATCATAGTATTCAGAGCGTACCTTTTTTTTGTTGTTGTCTACTAACGCACGTACATACCTTTTGTAAATGTAGCCGATTTCCGATCGTATATAAGTTTCCGTGTATATTGTTCTGTGTCCAATTTCTGGACACAGAACAATATGAATCAGTATAATCAAGCTCCTTGCCTAAAAGTTCACCTATGTGATTATTGCGAGTCTTTGTTTTATAAGATTTGGATACCCTGCAGATGCTTTTGACCGCGGTACTTCGTTTTCGACGCAACGCTGTTCTTGACGAGATGCTTGCATGCTCTGAGCGACTCTGAGTCGCCTTAGTTGTGTAAAATGAAAAGACCTTTCATGTCATTCGATGTTGGAAAATTGACCTTCGCGGAAAGCGACCGTAGTCCTAATGTGCACGCATCAGTTAATCTGTTTAATGTGTACAGAGGAGGAGGGCGACGTTGACGATCCATGTTCTGAGTGTCAAGCAATCATGAATAGTAAACAACAAATAATTATTTGATACAATAAACATTTTTCCGAATCGTTCCTACTCTATGCTTACTACTACTGCTTACTATATTTACTCGTAACATTTGTTTCCTCAAAATTAACAAAACACAGCGATTGTGTTTCGGAATACACTGCCAGCACTGAAAGAGAACTGAGTTATGATGCTCGTTATTGAATAGCTCATCGGCTTGTTTTTTACGATAATATTTCGCGAGGGAAAATAACGGCCGGGGTCAAATCCCCGTCCCGATTTCAATAAGATAAGAATGGAATGTATGTACTGGAGAAACAATCGCTCGACTCAAGTGTGACGATATGTTTGTAGTACATCATATACTTTATTTGAAAATTTCTGAAGTCAAACTTACGTAGGAGAGAGCATTTCTGAACTTTAACTGAATTACGAGTTCACAAGTTTCGAAATGCTCCCTGCTGCCATCCGTATATGAGTTCGAGATATGTATAGGAATTCATAGTTGGAGTATAACGTAATTAAAATTATTACCTCGATAAGTTAACATCTTTTTTGAAGATCATTGATCGTATTTTTTTATGGTAAAATTAAGGATTACAGCACTTTAAACTGGACCTACACTGGGCTATACTAGGGTAGTACACTTGTCCGTTTTTCTCTCTATCCTTCAAGGTAGAGAGGGAATAGAATAGAATCCAATATATTATTCGCTCACATCAATATTGGTCAAGAGTGGGACAGAGAAAGAGAAAGAGACAGAGACAGATTCAGAGGGAGTTTCATACAAATTGGGAAGTCCACACCCCTTTCGATTTTTTTTTTTACTTTGGTAAGTTTGAAGGTTTAGTTGAAAGAGAAATTCCTCTAAGTTATAAAAAATCTATCTGCCATATGACGCGAGAAACAGCGCATCAAAAAATTGTGTTTGGTTCAAAAATTTTACCACGAATACGGTAGTAAATCCCAAAAATATTCACCCCAAAAAAAGGAATCGCTCTCAATTGGTACGAAGGATATGATTTTTTTTTTTCAACGATTGATGTGAGGCTGAATATCCTGCCTACGACCTATACTGTGAGTTTTTCTATCTACGGAACGACCCGTGCGTTCAGCTCATGTTCAGGTTGAGAACCGTAGCCCCCACGGCTATCCCCCCCTCAAGATTATTCGTCAAAATACCCTAAATATTAGGGATTGTTGAAAATGATGAAAAATTAAATTTGGACAATCATCTAACGTAATAATGAAGCAATTGAACATGAGCTGAATGCACGGGTCGTTCCGCAGATAGAAGAACTCAGGGTATGTAACATGTATCGTATAATTCGTATGAAAAATATTCCGAATCTATCTTATCAAATATAGAACAAAAATTAATAAGGAATTTTGGGTGTTTTGATGATAAAGAATTAATCAACCAACAATAACGAATTTTCAATAATCCAGTAAGCTTACTAAATTATTAATAGTTTGTTATTCTTGATTGATTAATTCTTTATCATAAAAACACGTGAAATTCATTTATGTCATTAATTCTTATTGAGCAATATTTGATAAGACGTAAGTCGTAAATTTGAAATATTCCGGAGGTCGTGGGCAGGGTATTCTGCCTCACATGAAACGTTGAAAAAAAATCATATCTTTCAAACCAATTAAGAGCGATTACTGTTTTAAACGTGAATATCTGCAGGATGGGCTGCCGCATTTGTGGTAAAACTTGAGCCCAAAAAAAGTTTGTGAAACGAACCCGAAATCATGTATTTCGATTGTTTTTCAATGTTTTTGCAAGAAAAATTCGTCATACACTTCGTGACGTACTACCGTTGGAAAGTACACGAAATTTCAAAACTTGTGTACTACCTAACTTTCCAGATCCGATATTGAATTTTTGAGATACAGTGGTATCAAAGACACACAACACAATGCGTCAATACGCTATTTCTCGCGAGGTATGGCACATAGAGTTTTTACAATTTAGAGGATTTTTTCAATTAACTAAACCTTGAAACTCACCAAATTATAGCAAATCGGAAGGGTGTGGACAGCGAATTTCATGTTCGGTATGGAACTTCCTATATGTATCCATTAGGTGTTGTATTATATCGTTGGTTAAAGTACAGATCACATGAGTCATGGATATTATGAACGGGTAATGAGTAAAACTCTGCACGATTTTACGCCAGCTCTGTAGAAACGAGCTTCCGTAGAAACGAACATCTGTAGAAACGAACACTCTGCACGATTTTACGCCAGAGCTGTAGAAACGAGCTTCTGTAGAAACGAACATCTGTAGAAACGAACACTCTGCACGATTTTACGCCAGCTCTGTAGAAACAAGCTTCTGTAGAAACGAACATCTGTAGAAACGAACACTCTGCACGATTTTACGCCAGCTCTGTAGAAACGAGCTTCTGTAGAAACGAACGTCTGTAGAAACGAACATCTGTAGAAACGAACATCTGTAGAAACGAGCACTCTGCGCAATTTTACGCCAGCTCTGTATAAACGAGCTTCTGTAGAAACGAACATCTGTAGAAACGAACACCTTGGACATCCTTACGCCAGCTCTGTAGAAACGAGCTTCTGTAGAAACGAACATCTGTAGAAACGAACACTCTGCACAATCTTACACCGGCTCTGTAGAAACGAGTTTCTGTAGAAACGAGCACGTGATGCATTTTTGGCAACACGCTGTAGAAACAATTTCAATATCCTTCTGTAGAACCGCCTCCTGTAGAAACGATCATCTGTAGAAACGATCTCTGTAGAAACGAACATGTAGAAACGACCATCTGTAGAAACGATCTCTGTAGAAACGCTCCACCCCCGTATAAACGAGCTTCTGTAGAAACGAACATCTGTAGAAACGAACACCTTGCACATTATTACGCCAGCTCTGTAGAAACGAGCTTCTGTAGAAACGAACATCTGTAGAAACGAACACTCTGCACAATCTTACACCAGCTTTGTAGAAACAAACTTCTGTAGAAACGAGCACGTGATGCATTTGTGGCAACACGCTGTAGAAACAACCTCAATCTTATTCTGTAGAACCGCTTTCTGTAGAAACGATCGTCTGTAGAAATGATCTCTGTAGAAACAAACATGTAGAAACGACCGTCTGTGGAAACGATCTCTGTAGAAACGATGCCCTCTCGTATTTCTCTGCAACTGTCTGCAGAAGAACAAGAAAATCTTGGTGTGCCAACTTACATCACTTCATTTATGAAGATCGGATCTGGTAAGTACAATTTAACCGTCGACGTCGCTGTTTCCTATTTATGATGAGGTTAAGTATAATTTTATGATACATCAGCGCAGTATATGCATCCGCAAGGGACAATTTCTGATGATTCGGTCGAAAAAACTGTACAAATCCTAAACCTACACACACATGAGCGCGATAAAAGATCTGGTAATTATGATTCAACCGTCAACCTACCATTCGTTTGTATTTTGGTCGTTGTTCCCTATTTATGATGAGATTATGTATAATTTCAAGACACATCAGCGCAGTATATGCATCCGCAAGGGACTATTTCTGATGATTCGGTCGAAAAAACTGTACAAATCCTAAGCTTAGACACACAAGAGCATAAAACTACTGAAAAATCGGAAACAGATGAAAATTCAAGGACGTCTCAAAACATCACCGATGTTTGGGCGTACCTGAAGGGAGTGTCACATCGGTTTCAAAGCAATCTTGAACACCTTCTTAAAGATGATCTAAGAGGCCGAGAATTTTTATACTCCCTATGCAATGTGGGCAAAGTTGATTATTCATTGATATCCAATTTACTTATCGACAGTCAAGTAAAGGACAATCCTGATAAAAGGTATTCGAACGTTTGCCATTTTTCTCAATTTACTAATGATTTAATTACTTCTTTCTCACGGTTGATGTTACAGAATCCCAAGGGATTTATTCCTAAAGTGGGCCCACGATCTCGTGTTACTAATTCCATCTACTAATTCCGAAATATGGTACAGAGCCTATCGTGGTACTAGTGACGGCCGGCAATCTCCTGGTGGTGTGCTGTATCAGAAGTACTCTAATAGGCGCAAAACGTATCATAAGATTGGTTTACTAACATCAGAAAAAAAAAAATCTGTTTCAGGTAGATTCAACTTTTGTGGTATTCTATTTTTCAATAAATATAATTCATGTGAATTCAGTTAATGTATTTTCAACTGCGTGTATAACAGCTCCTAAGGCGATTGATATCAATCCACCAGTTGCTCAAGTCAATGACATCTTGTGGCTAGAAAATAACGACGAGCCACGACAAAACGTTATTGATAAATGGATAGCCACGCAGTCCTATAGGCTTGATATCGTTGAATCAATGGGTATTGAGGGTTACGTTCAACGTTTTCAAGCGTTGAAACGCTCAGATGGATACATATTGGTAACTAGTATAAATGTTTGAAATATTGATCATGTAATATACAGCAAAAATAATTCAATCTAAAATTTCAGCTTGATATTGACTTCGATACCATGTATCCAGGCTGTAAGGATAATATGTTCACTAAATGGCCCCGCACTGCTGAAGGAATAATTGACTTTGCGAAAAAATCCACAAGCCCGGAAGTACTGAATTTTCTGCATATTCACAATGCGCTCATTTGTGAAGGTATATATATACGTATAATATTCTGGGATTATCAGGACTTATTATAATGCGACAAGTGTTTCCTTATATAAAACGATTTTGTGACAGGTAAAATCGAAATCCTAGCATTCTTGATTCTTCCACTGCCACTGGGGTCAGTAAGAGTGAAAACTACCACAGCCAATCACAAGAAACCATCAAGGATGGAAATTACGGATTTATTCATGCTCCATGCAGAGGTAAATATATTTCTGTGTAATTCATCAGTTGAATGTGAACAAATTGATATTGATACTATGTTTATTTATATTGCATACTGTCGATATAGGAAGTAAATTCAAAGTAAATCAAGTATCCCTTTGACAATTTCAGACTCTGGAGGATCTACAGCTGAGGCTGCAAGTTCGAACACAACGTTTGATGGAAAGTAAAAACAAATGTATTCAACCATTCCCAGTACTCTGCGGTCCAATCTCCAATTTGGTGAGCTCACGCGTCATGATAAATGCTCTAGAATACAACGTATGTTCACCAGTCAAAGCGATTGACTCCTGTTTTAAATCAATCTTTGCATTGAATGCAAAGTACCAAGAAGGAGCGTCACATTGCTGGTTGTTTATTGAAAAATATATCTACGAATTCAATCGTCCAACTAAGAAATATGCAAGTATCAACAGATTGATCTGTGCACTGACTGCTTACTTCGCGAAGAACCCGCGTACTTAGGTCTGTTGACGGGAATCCGTATACTGTCTCAAAAAATTCGTGTAATAATCGAGACTTATCACTTGAAGACTTATTACCAAAGTTCATATACATAATTGATAATCACTATATTTAGCTGTCATTTCATAAGACTTTGTAATTTTCATATTTATAATTTTTTTAGATGAAAAATTACTCCAAACTGTGATTTCCCTATAGGAAAGTTGTTATGCCTTATGTTATACTTGAAGTACCTGTATAGGTGGTAGTCACTATATTTATATAGATAGATTCGTTAGTGTGACTTATAGATAGAATTCTGAGAATAGTCAATGGTTGTAGTAAGCAATCGATAAGAATTCTAAAAATTCTTAACTCTTTTGTTATACTGAGTTCATATAAGTCTATGAGCTTGAATATATGTATATAGTGTAACATTGCATGTTGCAAGGTACCCGAACTCCCTTAGACAACCTTAAGTAAGGGTATGAGGAGTGCCTGAAACTGTAGGGATGAGCTAGGGTAAGCCCCGAGGCTAAAGTTAACTCCGAGAGGCGACCGTGACCGACTTAAGACTGTTGAGTTAAGACTGATTTTTTGTTGTTTCTTTTACACTTTTCTCTACCATGTGGGAGACACGGCCTAAGAGATGGCGGAGAATACGGCGAACGTTGGTGGAGTAATCGAAGGGGTGTAGTCAAACCCCTACGCCTATGCTTCCGGAAGGCCAACAAAGAAGAAGAGTCACCTCCTGTACCAAAGGACACGGGGGAGTGCCGAGGGCACTCAGCTACGAGGGATACAGGTGGTGGAAGAGATTCCCGCCACCCCCAAGAGCCTGCGAACCGTGATCCTACAACGAGGGATTCTTCTGTCGTGGCCTATTTTGAGTTTTCGCGCGTGGTCTGACCACGCCGCCATGTGAGCGATCCTGCGGTCGATTGCAAAATCGATATTTGAATGCGTAATGAGGGTGTGCGCAGGACTGTCGCCATGCGGTCTAGACACTCTGTCGTAGGCCAGCGTATAGCGAAGACACGTCTGAGCGTTTTGTTTTGCGATTTTGGTGATTAAGAGAGTTTGGTTGTTGAGCTGTTGAGTGAGCTCCGAGGCATTTTTGAGAGAGTTGTGAGTGAGTGGGAGTAGCCTGTGGGTTCTTCTTGGACTTTCCCCGAGGGAATTCAGAATGAATTACGCCCGCGAGGGTGTTTTGTTCGTCGCTTGGCTGGAAGACGGTAAGCGATAGTTCACTTCGCCTATGGTAATTTGAATCCGGCAACGGCCATCAGCCATATTGCCTTGTCTAAAGCCACGAGGCTTAATAATTGTGGATCAAATTAAACTGATCTCCGAGTTGGTAGGCCGTTACCTGTGTCCTGATAGAGTCTAGTCGAGTCAAGTTTCAGATAAATAAATAAATTTTCGCGTCAAGTATAGTACGAACGCTTTTCTAGTCAGTCGGGTACTGTCGCACATGAGTGCAAGCGAGACAGCCTGAGTCGGTGACTGTCGCCCTCTCTCTTCCTCCCACGAGGAGAGTCAGGCTTCCTAGCAGGCGCAAGCCTGTCGAGCCGGTAGGCTGTTTGATAGTTCTTAAGCTTAGTAAATATTAAATTCTTAAAAATTGCTAGCCCACGAGGCAGAGTTAGAGTAAGTAGGATAGTTAATAGTAGAATAAGTTAAATAAAACGGTGGTCGGTAAAGCAGGGGCCTAGCCTCAGTCTAGAAGAGACCTCGAGTCTGTAATAATTCAGTTTTCTTTGTGATTGTTGATCTTATTTCCTGTATTAGTTTACACCGCCACCGAGTAGCTTCCAAGAAGCAGTTTGTTGTATTTGTTACCTAGTTTTAAGTTGCTGCGAGGCATTGTTGTATCGAGCTAAGCGATAGTTTTTCCTGTTATTGCTCTCCTACGTGGAAGCCGGATCTTGTCGACGATTAATTTTTGTAAAGCTCGATAAACCGCTGTTTCAGACCCGAGGGGTAACACCCCGAGGTGCATGATTGCTGCGGCGATACGATTTGTTTTGTTGTTAGCATCACGTTGTGCAATCTAGTTTATTTCTTTTTTTTTTTGTTTGAATAAATTTCTCTTATTTTGTTAAAATTTATATGGCACGAGTCGTTATTGTGTACGCTACTCCCTCATATGATCCCGACCCCTCTCCGCGGTACTGCAGCTAGTCGCCGCTTATTATTTCAGTATCTTTCCGCTTCTTAATTTCTTTTCATTTTTTTCTGTGTCTCGTGACGAAGAGAGTTCGTCTGGCGCCCAAAATTCAATTTAATTATTTTCTTTTAGATCTTTTGCCAGTTATTGTCGACTGACTCGGTCTCGAGGCCTAGTTATCCGGTCTGGACCCGAGGCCTAGATAAGGGTCACGTCACAAAATGGCGCCCAACGTGGGGCCCTGAGAAAAGATAGTGCAGTTTGATTAAACTTTTTTTTTGTATTTTTCTATTTCGGGTACTTTCTGATTTCGCTTTGTCGTAGCGAACGGCCTAGCAACTACGGTTGTTTACGTTCTCACTACCGGAGAGGGATTAGCGACGCGTACGTTCGTGCCTACATTGTAGCGAATATAGAAGTGTTGCGAAAATATAATATTCAGAATTGGATTCTTTAAATTTTTTGAGATCGCCTATGCAGGCTGGGACACGGGGAACGACTCCTTGAAAAATATTAAGCCTCGTGAAAAACCTGTACAGCCGATTGCTGAAAATTCTGATATTTGAATTATTGCCTTTTTGTTATATTTTGTTTTGGTCGTTGATTATTTCTGTGTATGCCTTGTGGTGGTGGATATACCATACTGTATAGGATATTGTAAGCGGTAAACACCCTATAGTATAGCACCATCGGGTGCCACCGAACCGAGCCATAGCTAGCTAGCAATAGTCAAACCGTCTATTTGTGTGCCTCGGCTTCAACCGTCGGCTCGAGAAAGTCACGGTCGGTGTTTCGAATTTGGCGTTCCACCCGTAGCAGTGACACTCAGGCGTAGGCTCTGAGTTCTCGGCGAGTCAGAACAACGGTTCTCATCCCACGGCGACTGTGACACGCATGTTAGTCGGGGTAGCGGCATGCACCGAGTGTAATTGATATGTTTTGAGTTCGAGTTTTGCAGTTTCGCGTTCGGGTTCGGGTTCGAGTTTTGCGTGTTGAGTTTCGCGTTCGCGTTCGAGTCTAAGTTTGATGTTTGAGTTTTCGCGTTCGAGTTCAAGTTTGGATTTTTGAATTTTTGCGTTCGCGTTCGAGTTCAAGTTTTGATTTTGCGTTTTCGCGTGCGAAAAAAAAAAAAAAAAAAAAAAAAAAAAAAGAAATTCAAGTCAAAATTCACGTTTTGCGTCGAGTTTTAGAAAAAAAAAAAAATTTTTTTTTGGACGTTGAGTGTAGGAATTTTTTTTCTTTCGGGGTTAGCTTGGGAATTTTTTTTTTCTTCTCGTTTTTGGCTTTTTGCGAAAAATTTTTTTTTGGTTCCGTTCGGGAGTCAATTGCGTTTCGATTTCCGATTGCGAGGAAGTCGAGTATTGAGTTTACGTTTTTTGTCGCGTTTTAGAAAAATTTTTTTAGTTATTCGTGAGCTTTCGGGAAAATTTCGAGTTTTCGCGTGTGTTGTCGCTATCGAAGCAAATAATAAATTTGGGGTTTTGCGTTTTCGTTTCGCGAGAAGAGCCCGTGAGGCTCATCAAGATTTTTTTTCCTTTTGTCGAGTGCAGTTTTTCGCGAGTTAATTTTTTTTTATTCACGGTTGAGAAATATTAGTTCGCGTTTCGTATAGTGCCGCGAACCATGGAGACGTATCACACACCATACGGGGAGAACCTATGGGAGTTAACGCGAGATGAGCTATCACAGCTGTTAGCTTCGCTACACGTTAGCCCCGAGGGCTCGGTCGTCGAGTTGCGAGACCGGTACGTAAGGTACTGGAGGCGCAGACAGGGCCAACGGTCTATTCCATGGGAACCCGAAGACGAAACGATCTTCGTTTCGGGACGACCTACGGAGCCAAGCCCGAGAGCAAGACCATCGCGAACCCCCTCGCCACCTCGCGTCGCGTTCGCGACGAGCTTTGACTCGCTACCCGTAACGACTACGACGACAAGCATCGCGTATTCGACTGGAGAGCCGGTGATGTCCACCATGTACGGTACGCGACCCACCGCCTATGCACCACGGCCTACCGTGAGTCTAGGGCCAGACGAATTCGCACGTAGAGCTCACGACATTCCGACCTTCGAAAGAGATTACGCTGCGAGAGATCTTAGACGGAGGTGCTCCGGACAGCATGCCGCGAAGGTCGACAGCGTACCCGCGAGAACTGGAAGAGTTCAATCGCGATTATCGCCGAGCTCCGACAGTAGAGCCTCCGCAGAGGATCCCTCGAAACCCGCACGGGTGGGGAGAATACGATCCGGTCGAAAGGCGTGCCGCTCGCCCGGAGGTTCCTCCGAGGACGTTCATAGACCTGTGCGAGTCGGAGGAATATGCTAGCGAAAATAGACGCGATTCCCGAGTCGAGGGTCTCCAGCGAACTGCTATAGAGCCTCGCGAGCTGGAGGAACGGTACCGAAGGCCGTCCGATGGGCCAAGGGAACCAATCGCGAGTAGGTCGTATCGAGAACCGACTTTCGCGGATAACCAACGCGAAAGAGATTACCGCGACGTAAGGAAGGGATACGAAGTCCCTCGGGAAGAAATACGTACCCGAACATCGTGCCCAGTGCATGGGGATCGAGAAGAGGGGGAAAGACAGACCCGCGAGGCCACGTGGCCAACGGTAAGTCACAGACAAAGAGACCGAAGTCTCTCGCCGATGAGATCCCACCCGCCCACCCTGCGTGGTAACAGAACGAGCACGAGAGCGTGGGCAGAACCCCCAATCGACTGGGCCGAGGAATCAAGGTACGCACGACCGGCGTGCCGAGACAGAGCCAAAGAGGTAGTCGAGGCTCTTAGACGGTGGAACGTTAAGTTCAGCGGAGGTAGCGAACAGCGCGCGGAAGATTTTTTAAGCAGATTAGACGACTGCCGTAGATTCACACCGCTAACGGGTAAAGAAATCGTACAGTCTCTACCGATCATCTTTACGGGTTGGGCCTCCGAGTGGCTACGGATCGAGCGCGAGAGCTGGTCCAGCTACGAGGACTTCGAAAAGGCATTCAGGGGTTGGTTCGGAGACGAAACCGTGAACAAGCGGTTCCGACAACAAGCCGCGACGCGCACGCAGGGCGAGCACGAGTCGGTGACCGAATATCTAACCTGCATTAGAGGCTTATTGCATAGGATGACGCGTCCGTATGCACTCGAGGACCAACTGGACCTGGCGTTCGAAAATTTGAGACCGAACATTCGCGAAACACTAGATCGTTCGCAAATTAAAGATTTCCGCGAGCTAGCTCGAGTAGCAACCGCGCGAGAAAGAAATCTCAGCTTGTCGCGTACATATCGTCCGCCCCCGTCCCCCGAGGACTCCTTCATGAAGGAACTCGCGTGCAGAGCCAAGGAAAAGCCTGCAAAGAAAACCCAAGCTCTCGCGGCAGTGAAAGAGGTGGAGGCTAAAGAGCCAGAAGCCAAGGAGCCAGCGAAGGCTAAAGCGACCCCGAAAGCGAAGCCGAAGGGTGGCGAAGGTCAAGGGGGGGGGGAGGATGGCCTTGGAGAAGGCCATTAAAGAGCAAGTAGCGGCTATGCAGGCCGAAATCGCGAGATTGAAGACGGTAGCCGGACCTAAAACGTCGCAAAAAGCTGCGGAGCAAGCGAAACCCGCAGCTACGCGGAACAAACCGGAACGCCCGACGCAAACGAGGGGTAATACCGCGAGTACGCAAGTAGCGGCACCAGCGGTGACACAAAACCCTCCAGCGTTAGACGGAGGACCGGGCGTAGTCTGCTTTAACTGCGACCGGCGAGGTCATGTTTGGAGAGAGTGCCCGGCACCGAAAACGCGATTTTGCTACCACTGTGGTATGAAGGGAGAAATCTCGATTACCTGTTCGCGTTGTAATGCGGGAAACGAACAGGGGGAGTCTCGACCAGGGTCGTCGGGACAATCCCAGTAGAAGTTCCGACCCCCGTAGACGTAGAAAAACCGCGAGTAGAATGTCTTCCGTTGCAGACACTAGAATTACAACCCCGTTGGTTTATCTCGGTAAAACTGGGGAAGACACCAGTACGTGCTCTCGTAGACACCGGGTCTTCGAGGAGTTTTTTAGGCGCGACCGGAAAGCAGTTAGCCGAAGAAAACGGATTGACGCTCACCCAACCCGCGTTTAGTCAAGTTGTGTTAGCAAACGGAGGAACGGAGACAGTAGTCGGAGAAATCGTGATTCCAATAGAAGTACTCGGGTACAGGCACGATATTCCGTTGCGAATTCTTCCGTCCCTCTCGTGGGAGTGTATTTTAGGCATGGATTTTGTTCGCGAATTCGGGTTAGAGATGTACGGGTGGAGTGATTCGTGGAGGATCAAGAAAGGACCGGATGCGACATGCTCGTTCTACGAAACAGCTCCGGACGCACCGAGTGCGACTCAAGAATGCTACGGCATAGCCGAGTTGTCCGCGTCGGAGAAGACGGTATTAGACGAGTTTTTAACGCGCAAGTTACCTGCAGTAACCGGGAAGCTTGGGTTGACGAACCTAGCTGAACATAAGTTAGATACGCAGGGACACCCGCCGATAAAACAACGGTATTACCTAGTCTCACCCGTAGTACAAGCAGCTATTCACGAGGAGGTCGATCGTATGCTGGCCGAGGGAGTTATAGAACCGTCCCAAAGCGCGTGGTCGAGTCCGATAGTGATGGTGAAGAAGCCGAATGGCACGTACCGTTTCTGTCTCGATTTTAGGAAAGTCAACAGCGTGACTAAGAAAGACGCGTATCCGATACCGTATATTAATGGGATATTGGATGAATTACGAGCCGCGAGGTACATTTCGACAATCGATTTGAGCCAAGCGTACCATCAGATCCCATTACACGCGGATAGTCGCGAAGTCACGGCGTTTACAGCCCCCGGACGAGGGTTATTTCAGTTTACGCGGATGCCATATGGACTCACCGGAGCCCCGGCTACGTTCCAACGTCTGGTAGATAAATTAATTACGCCAGATATGGAACCCCACGTGTTCGCGTACTTAGATGACATTATTGTAGTCACCGAAAGTTTTGAGAAACACGTAGACTGGCTAAAGCGGGTCTTTGATCAAATAGCGAGGGCTGGTCTCACGTTAAACCCAGATAAGTGTGAGTTTTGTAGAGACGAAGTTAGATATTTGGGGTTCAGGGTGAACAGCGAGGGATTACAGGTAGACCCCGACAAGATCGAACCGATTGTTAGTTATCCGGCACCCCGGAACTTGAAGCAATTGCGACGATTTTTAGGGATGGCCTCGTGGTACCGCCGGTTTATTCCAGCGTTCGCGGGTTCTTCGGAGCCATTAACGCGGCTTTTACGTAAAGATAAACGGTGGGAATGGGGTGAAGCACAACAACAAGCTTTAGACGAATTAAAATCCTCGTTAACATCCGCCCCGATTTTGTCGTGTCCAGATTTTCGCGTACCGTTTGTAGTGCAGACTGACGCAAGTGACTTCGGTATCGGTACGGTATTGACTCAGACGGTCGATGACAGCGAACGAGTCATTGCCTACGCGAGTCGGACTCTCTCCGAAGCAGAGAGAAAGTACTCGGTGACCGAGAAAGAGTGCTTAGCAGTCATTTGGGCAATAAAAAAGTTTCGCGCGTACCTCGAGGGTTATCATTTTACAGTGATTACGGATCACAGCAGTCTGCGTTGGCTGCATAATTTGCATAATCCGACTGGTCGCCTCGCGAGATGGGCATTGGAGCTCTTGGAGTACGACTTCGAAGTCGTACACCGTAAGGGAGCGTTGCATCATGTCCCGGACGCCTTATCGCGAATGTATGAGGACGAGGTGGATGACCTCGAGCCGGTACACGTAGCCGCGATTAAAGAAGCACAGGATCCGTGGTATATCAAGCGGGTTCAGGAAGTGTTAGCGTCCCCTAAAAAGTATAGAGAGTGGTCGGTTTTCGAAGGTCGGTTATATTATTACAGGCCGAATCCCGTGACCGATCCCGTAGTAGAGGAACTGAATCCATGGAAGATGGTTCTCCCCGCGGAGTACCGGACGCGAGCGTTCGAAGAACTGCATATAGACCCGCAAGCCGGACATTTAGGGGTCGAGAAGACCTATGCGCGAATGAGGGAGGAATATTATTGGCCTGGCATGTTTCGAGATATTGTGGTAGCCATCCGAAGGTGCCAGCAATGTCAGCAATGCAAGGTCGAACAGGCACCTCCCGCAGGCTCAATGGGAGACCGTATTGTAGACGAACCGTGGGCTGTAGTCGCAGCTGACATCATGGGTCCGTTTCCCCGCAGCCGAGCAGGCTACGAATACCTGCTGGTCTTCGAGGACCTATTTACAAAGTGGGTAGAGTGCGTTCCGTTGCGAAAAGCTAACGGGAAAAATATTATGGTAGCCTTCGAGGATTTAATTCTGTCGCGGTGGGGTACCCCGGAGGTATTCCTCACTGATAACGGCACTGAATTCGCGAATAAAGCCATCGACGATACGTGTGCCGAATACAATATCGTACACGCACGCGTACCTCCGTATCATGCGCAGGCGAACCCGGTCGAGAGGGTGAATCGGGTGCTAAAAACTATGATTACGTCATATATCGAGACCGATCACCGAGATTGGGATTTGCATCTGCATGAATTCCGTTTCGCGTACAATTCGGCGGTGCACAGTTCGCTAAAAGTCAGCCCAGCGTTTTTAAACCTTGGTCGAGAACCGCGGCCGCGAGTGCGACTCCGACGTTCTGAGGAGGGTCCCGCGACTATCCCCGAACCGAGGCCGGAGAAGTGGGCCGAGCGAATGCGTCGACTGCAAGAGCTACGCGATCTTGCGACGCGACACTTACAGAACGCACGGACTCGACAGGCGCATTATTATAATCGTCGGCACCGAGCCGGTCACTACAACGTGGGTGATCACGTATGGAAGCGTAAACGCATCCTCTCCTCCGCCGCAAATTTTGTCGCTGCGAAATTAGCTCCGAAATTCGAGGGGCCGTATACCGTCACCCAAGTGGTATCGCCGGTCGTATACGAGCTCGAAGATGAGACCGGTCGAACGATAGGGCGACATCACGTAAAGGATTTCAAACCGTACGTCGCGCCGCAGGCCGAGGTCAACTTGAGCGACTCCGAGGAAGAGGAAGCCTCCGAGGCGGAGTCATAGGAATTTTTGTTTATTCTCGTTTCGCGTTTGCTTCGGGTTATATTTTTTTTTGGGTTGCGGTTTAGAGTAGGGCGGTAGGTAATTAGGTCACCCACCAGATAATGCCGACCAGACGGAGTTGTTTTCTTTTTATTTTTCTTTTGAGTCTGAGGAATCCGGCGACCCGTAGAGAACTACCGAACCCTCGAGTTGGTCATAATTTGTAGGATTTCCTTACAGTCCACGAGGGCGCGTGTCAGGACGAAGCCATCCGGGCGGCGTGCCGTGACCTGATGGCCAGCACGCGGTCCACCAGCCGTACGGCCCAGGGGGCAATCCCAAGAGATCCCCGGTATGTCCCCGTGGCTCTTCCGAGGGGTGAAAACCCGGTTCCAAGGGTGAACCTGGAGATCGAGCGTTGGGCTAGAGAGGTAGACGTCAGGACCCGCCGGTCCAACGCGTTGCGCCAGGGGGCGAACGAGGCCCGACAAGCGGCTCACGAGGCCCAGGAAGCGGCCAACGAGGCCCGACTCCAGGCCCAAGAGGCCCTACGGATCGCTCACGAGGCCGACCGAGAGGCCGAGGCCGCCCACCGGGTAGCCGACGAGGCCATCCGAGCCCTAGCGGCCGCCCGCCGAGCTCGTAACTCGAGATCGACCCCGAGGGCCCACCGGGCTCCCCCGGACCCGGCTGCTCTGCTCCGAGAGCAGGAGGAGAGGGAGGCGAGGGCCGCTGAGCGAGAGGCCCAACACAGGGCCCTCAGCACCTGCTGGAGGTGTCAGGGGGCGGGACACCGGGCCCGAGACTGCACGAGGCCGATGACGCGGTTCTGTAATGTGTGTGGGGCCGCGGGAGTGACTACCGCGAACTGTCCAGCCACCCGCTACGAGTGGCACCTGAAAATCATTCGCGATCGGGCGGCGGCCAAGGCCAAGAAGGCCGCAGAGGCGGCGTCAGCTTCGAGGCCCTAAGTCACCCAACCTCGTGGTTGCCCTTCCCTCTCGGGGGATTGACGATCCTCGGTGGTTGTCGTTTTGTTTTTTTTTGTCTTTTTCCCCTGTCGTGGGGTGGTTCTGCGTTTTTTTTTGTTGTCGTTTTCTTTTGTTTGTTTTTTTTCCCTAGTCAAGCGAGTAGGTCCGGATGGGACCGCTCGCAGAGCCCCGAGGGCCACATTTCGAGCATTGACGCTCTGTTTTTAGTTGGTTTTTGTTTGGTTGGTTCGTAGTCTCTTATGTTATTTTTTTTTGTGTGGTTGGTAATTTTGTGTTTGGTAGTCTATTGTTTTGGCAATCAATTTTTTTTGTTGTTATGGACATTTTTTTTTTGCAACATATTTTTTTTGAATTTAGATTTTCTTACGTTCGAGGAGTCGAACCCTCCTCCCAGTTTTTGCTCTTCTGCCTTCTGCAGAGGGGGGGAGAACAACGGGTGATGACTTAAAAACAACGGGAAACTTCCCATAAGAAAACTTAGAGTGTTTCCTCAGAGGAAGCGCGATATCTGTGATATTATATTTAAGCAATACGACTCCGTAGAGTCGATAGCTGTAAGACACGCGGTATGCGGCCGCCACTCGGAGTTCGGCCCATGGGTCAAGTTAGCTAGCGCTTCGGCCCCAGTGGTCCGTCTAAGGGGGGGGGAGTTGTAACATTGCATGTTGCAAGGTACCCGAACTCCCTTAGACAACCTTAAGTAAGGGTATGAGGAGTGCCTGAAACTGTAGGAATGAGCTAGGGTAAGCCCCGAGGCTAAAGTTAACTCCGAGAGGCGACCGTGACCGGCTTAAGACTGTTGAGTTAAGACTGATTTTTTGTTGTTTCTTTTACACTTTTCTCTACCATGTGGGAGACACGGCCTAAGAGATGGCGGAGAATACGGCGAACGTTGGTGGAGTAATCGAAGGGGTGTAGTCAAACCCCTACGCCTATGCTTCCGGAAGGCCAACAAAGAAGAAGAGTCACCTCCTGTACCAAAGGACACGGGGGAGTGCCGAGGGCACTCAGCTACGAGGGATACAGGTGGTGGAAGAGATTCCCGCCACCCCCAAGAGCCTGCGAACCGTGATCCTACAACGAGGGATTCTTCTGTCGTGGCCTATTTTGAGTTTTCGCGCGTGGTCTGACCACGCCGCCATGTGAGCGATCCTGCGGTCGATTGCAAAATCGATATTTGAATGCGTAATGAGGGTGTGCGCAGGACTGTCGCCATGCGGTCTAGACACTCTGTCGTAGGCCAGCGTATAGCGAAGACACGTCTGAGCGTTTTGTTTTGCGATTTTGGTGATTAAGAGAGTTTGGTTGTTGAGCTGTTGAGTGAGCTCCGAGGCATTTTTGAGAGAGTTGTGAGTGAGTGGGAGTAGCCTGTGGGTTCTTCTTGGACTTTCCCCGAGGGAATTCAGAATGAATTACGCCCGCGAGGGTGTTTTGTTCGTCGCTTGGCTGGAAGACGGTAAGCGATAGTTCACTTCGCCTATGGTAATTTGAATCCGGCAACGGCCATCAGCCATATTGCCTTGTCTAAAGCCACGAGGCTTAATAATTGTGGATCAAATTAAACTGATCTCCGAGTTGGTAGGCCGTTACCTGTGTCCTGATAGAGTCTAGTCGAGTCAAGTTTCAGATAAATAAATAAATTTTCGCGTCAAGTATAGTACGAACGCTTTTCTAGTCAGTCGGGTACTGTCGCACATGAGTGCAAGCGAGACAGCCTGAGTCGGTGACTGTCGCCCTCTCTCTTCCTCCCACGAGGAGAGTCAGGCTTCCTAGCAGGCGCAAGCCTGTCGAGCCGGTAGGCTGTTTGATAGTTCTTAAGCTTAGTAAATATTAAATTCTTAAAAATTGCTAGCCCACGAGGCAGAGTTAGAGTAAGTAGGATAGTTAATAGTAGAATAAGTTAAATAAAACGGTGGTCAGTAAAGCAGGGGCCTAGCCTCAGTCTAGAAGAGACCTCGAGTCTGTAATAATTCAGTTTTCTTTGTGATTGTTGATCTTATTTCCTGTATTAGTTTACACCGCCACCGAGTAGCTTCCAAGAAGCAGTTTGTTGTATTTGTTACCTAGTTTTAAGTTGCTGCGAGGCATTGTTGTATCGAGCTAAGCGATAGTTTTTCCTGTTATTGCTCTCCTACGTGGAAGCCGGATCTTGTCGACGATTAATTTTTGTAAAGCTCGATAAACCGCTGTTTCAGACCCGAGGGGTAACACCCCGAGGTGCATGATCGCTGCGGCGATACGATTTGTTTTGTTGTTAGCATCACGTTGTGCAATCTAGTTTATTTCTTTTTTTTTTTGTTTGAATAAATTTCTCTTATTTTGTTAAAATTTATATGGCACGAGTCGTTATTGTGTACGCTACTCCCTCATATGATCCCGACCCCTCTCCGCGGTACTGCAGCTAGTCGCCGCTTATTATTTCAGTATCTTTCCGCTTCTTAATTTCTTTTCATTTTTTTCTGTGTCTCGTGACGAAGAGAGTTCGTCTGGCGCCCAAAATTCAATTTAATTATTTTCTTTTAGATCTTTTGCCAGTTATTGTCGACTGACTCGGTCTCGAGGCCTAGTTATCCGGTCTGGACCCGAGGCCTAGATAAGGGTCACGTCACAATAGGAAGGTACCAGTTGAAGTAACTCACAGAAGCGTGCGATTAGAGAAATTTTCTGGCCTACGTACATTATCAAAAAGTTAACATGAAGTGTTTCAAATGCAATATACCTTTTCAAAATTCAAATCACTTAATATTACATCTCAAACACGACCATCACCTGAAACCGATCGATAAATATCAGTGCAGTACAGCTGACTGTGGTCGTACATACAATTCACTAAATTCTTATCGAAAACATTTAAATGCTATTCACGTGAATGAACCTCACACTTCTACGATTAACACTCCAGATGTGAACCGAGACGTTACCTGTAGTGTTAGTGAAAGTTTTGAATTCCATGAACATGTTATTGAACATGAAATTGTACCTGTTATCGACGAAACTAATTCTGATCGCTGTGAATTACAAGTACATAAAACAGCCAACACTTTGCAGCTAGAAGTTGAATCGTTAGTTATGACTCTGTATAGTGAACCTCACGTGCCGAGAAGAATCGTTCAACTCATAACAGAAAGTGTATCATCATTTTTCGAAAATGGCGTTATTGCGTCAATCAAAGAGAAATTACACACAAATTTTCATCTTCCGGAAAATTCGCAGAAAACTAAAATACTAGAGCAGATTGATAGTATCATAGATTCTGTAAAAAATCCGTTTATAGATTTGTCATCCGAGTACAGGAGATTAAAAATGATGGAAAACACTTATAAATATACTCCGTCAGGCACGTACACAATTGGCGAAGTTCTATTGGAAAAAAAGAATTGTGGTATAGAAACTGTCAAACCAGTGCTCGTTACAGGCAAAGATATCTCACTTCGAGTTCAATTAAAAGCGGTTTTAGAAATACCTGGAATACTAGTAGAAATTAAACAATATCTGCAGGATCTACAGAGCGATGATTTTAAACTTAGCAACTTTGTTCAGGGTGATTTATGGAAACAAAAATCACAAAATTTTGGTAACAAAACTGTATTTCCTCTTTACATCTACTTTGATGAATACGAAACAGGCAATCCTCTCGGTTCACATTCGGGTGTTAATAAACTGGGTGCAGTCTATGCATCGATCGCTTGCATGCCACCAAAGTACGCGTCAACTATACAAAGTATACTCCTGGTCTTGCTTTTTTTTGCTCAAGATCGCAAAGATCACGGCAATAAAGCTATTTTCAAACCGTTACTTGACGAATTACATCTGTTAAGAAATGAAGGGGTAACTGTTGTCACTGACAACGGTGAAGAAACTATATATTTCCTTCTCGGGATACTTTTAGGTGATAATCTTGGATTCAATTCAATGTTGGGCCTTACCGAAAGTTTTTCTAGCAATTATTATTGTAGATTCTGCAAAGTGAAAAAAGAGAGGTGTCAGACCTTGTGCAAAGAAGATCCCAATTTACTGAGGACTAAGAGTAATTATGCCAGTGATTTGGCACTCAATGATACAAAAAAAAAAAACGGAATAAAAGAATATTGTATTTGGAACGATCTTGAAGATTTCGATATGTGTGATAACCAATCTGTAGACCTGCCACATGATTTTGGGGAGGGTATTATCATCTACAGGGTGATTCAGTTTGACCGGGCCATTTTAGCTGGGTGGACTCCTCGCGAAATTCTAAAACTAAATTTCCTTTACTAGAAATTCGAGGGACTAATAATTTACGAGCTACGGAAGATCTTAGTTGACCAATCACAGAGCCTACAGCTGCTCCAGTTAGTGCCGGGTCAAAAGTATAAAATAAGCAGTGCCCGTAGCAAATCGAATTTCATTAAAATGAAAATAAATTTTTGAAACATTACTAAAATTGTTCGTGCTTCGTGGTTTTCGTCCTCCAGGTCCACTGCTACGCAGTTCTCGTCGTCCAGGTCCACCGCTTTGTAGTTTTGGTCCTCCAGGTCCACCGCTTTGTAGTTTTGGTCCTCCAGGTCCACCGCTACATAGTTCTCATCGTCCCGGTCGTCCGCTTCGTGATTTTCGTCCTCCAGGTCCACTGCTACGTAGTTTTCGTCGTCCAGGTCCTCCGCTTCGTGATTTTCGTCCTCCAGGTCCTCGGCTTCGTGATTTCCGTCCTCCAGGTTCTCCGGTTCCTGGTTCTCCGGTTCCTGGTTCTCGTCCTCCAGGTCCACCGCTGCCGAGTTCTCGTCGTCCAGGTGTACTGCTTTGTAGTTTTCGTCCTCCAAGTCCACCGCTACGTAGTTTTAGTCGTCCCGGTCGTTCGCTTCGTGATTTTCGTTCTCCAGGTCCACCTCTACGTAGTTTTCGTCGTCCAGGTCCTCCGCTACGTGGACGATGAGAACTACGTGGCGGTGGACCAGGAGGACGAAAACTACAGAGCAGTAAACCTGGACGACGAGAACTGCGCAGCGGTGGACCTGGAGGACGAAAACCAGGAAGCAGAGAAGCGGGACGATGAGAACTACGACGCGGAGGACCTGGAGGACGAAAATCACGAAGCGGAGGACCTGGACGACGAAAACTACGTAGCAGTGGACCTGGAGGACGAAAATCACGAAGCGGATGACCGGGACGATGAGAACTACGTAGCGGTGGACCTGGAGGACCAAAACTACAAAGCGGTGGACCTAGACGACGAGAACTGCGTAGCAGTGGACCTGGAGGACGAAAACCACGAAGCACGAACAATTTTAGTAATGTTTCAAAAATTTATTTTCATTTTAATGAAAATCAATTCGCTACGGGCACTGCTTATTTTATACTTTTGACCCGGCACTAACTCGAGCAGCTGTAGGCTCTGTGATTGGTCAACTAAGATCTTCCGTAGCTCGTAAATTATTAGTCCCTCGAATTTTTAGTAAAGGAAATTTAGTCTTCGAATTTCGCGAGGAGTCCACCCAGCTAAAATGGCCCGGTCAAACTGAATCACCCTGTATGTAATGTCATCTATTATTGATGCTTTGATATTTCTTTTGAAGTTATTCACTCTTGACACTCTGAACTTCAGAATTCAAGTTTTTGATTACGGACGTTTGGAGTCGTCGAATAAAGTAGGTACCATTAGTTTAAAATCAGCTAAAGAAGTTCGTTTAAAAATGTCGGCGTCTGAAGCTTTATGTTTTGTCAGGTATTTTGGTTTCATGGTTGGCGATTTAGTACTGAATGATAACCAATACTGGCATTTATATATATTATTGAGACGGATCATTGATCTGACAACTGCCCCTTATACAACCTCCGCACAGATAGATACCCTAACTGATTTAATTTCAAAACATCATGAGATGTATCTCACACTTTTTCCTAAAAAAACACTCACGCCCAAATTTCATTTCGCGACCCATTATCCACGTGTAATAAGAGCAGTAGGCCCTCCAATTCACTATTCATCCCTACGATATGAAAGTAGGCATCGTTTGTCAAAGCTGACAGCAAACGTTTCATGCAGTCGTGTCAACATAATTCATACACTAGCTATAAAACATCAATTACAGAGTTGTAATTTCATTCAGAAAAGTGGTTGGTCTCAGACAATAAAAACGGGTCCTTCACTAAATATTAATGCCAATACGTACAATACATATTTCAGATGCATTACGTCTCAAAATGCAATACAGCACGTTACGTGGGTAGAATACCACGGGACGAAATATTCAGAAAATTCGATATTGATTTTAGAAAAAACAGGTACTCCTGTTTTCGGTAAGGTAACCAATATTTTTATAGTTAGAAACATGCCTTACTTCTTAGTCATTACATTGCCATCGTGCAAATTTGACAGTCATTATTGGGGCTATGAAATAATTAAGGATTCAAGTATAGAGCCACAAACATGCTTGGTTTCTCTGAAAACATTAGCCAACTCACGCCTGTGTAGTTTGTTACTTATAAAGGAATCAAAGACATACGTAACCACACGCTACATTTTGTAATTTCATTCGTATAGTACATGCGTATATATAATAGATAGTACATATGGAATGTTTAAAAATGAAAGCAAAAGTGGATAAATAACTATATATCTTTCTGTGGATAAAAATCAACTAACTATAGTAGTGTCCCAGGGTTCCGGAGCACGGATTTTGTTCAAATTTGGAGAGGTGTTTCCTTGGCCCAAAATACTAGCCCTCTGATCTTCAATTCCATCTCATAGGCCTTTCTTCTCCTAAAAAATATTGTTATCGTGCAATTTATTGGTCCTCCGCCATGGCTTTAGATTCATGCAATGAACTTGAAAATATCACTGAAACTTTGTCATTCGAGCATGAAAAGGAATATTTAACGCATTAATTTACCATATCTTTTTTTCTGTTTTTCTTTTGTTTTTTTTTTTGTTATTAAGAAAAAAAAATTCGAATAAAAAAAAAAACAAAAAAGCAAAAAAAAAAAGATATGGTAAATTAATGCGTTAAATATTCATTTTCATGCTCGAATGACAAAGTCTCAGTGATATATTCAAGTTCGCTGCATGAATCTAAAGCCATGGCAAGACCAATAAATTGCACGATAACAATATTTTTTAGGAGAAGAAAGGCCTATGAGATGGAATTGAAGATCAGAGGGCTAGTATTTTGGGCCAAGGAAACACCTCTCCGAATTTGAACAAAATCCGTGCTCCGGAACCCTGGGACACTCCTAGTAAGTGTTACTATACAATCGGTTACTTTATTCTGAAGTAAGTTGTTACAGCTTAATGATTTGGAAAATTGAAAACAAAAATAAGAATATAAGATACAAACGTTGATGTACGTATATTATAGGCCAGAATATTGAAGACACAAACCTAAAAAAAAAAATTCATCACTCGGGCGGGGGGGATAGCTCTGAGATAATTTTGTGATGAATGTGATATAAATAATTTTATTTAATATATGAATAATTTTTTGATAAACCTTGTGTATATTTTTCAGGTATATCTTGTATACAAGTTATACCTGAAAAAAAAAATACTATTCTTGAAACGAAAACCAAAGTATATTATTAATACTCATTAAAGTATATGAGATTGGGATAGAAAGAAACAAATTCTATATGAATATAAAAGAAAAGAAGTAGCTTATTCAAAATATGATAATAATTTAATAAATAACGTGATAAATAAAATAACTTGAAAAGAACAAAATGTTGATATATATCATAGTATTTATGTATAAGACCTGTATGTCTCTGTTATACTGTACCTACTCATAATGTATGTTAAATAGGTATAAACGCATATCATAATTTTCAAATACAACAAAAATTAAGAAAAAATATTTAACAACAGATCTTTTTATTCCTATACCTTGCACGTGAAATCTACAGAACTTCTGGTACATTCTACCGAACTGGTGAAGTGCCTATATGGATAGAGTGTCTGTTCGGTTATTTATACCAAACACCTTGGTACTCCATACGGATAGAATATTTTTGCTAGGACTGCAGTACTGCACCCCGATCGGTAATCACAAACATATGAACAGGTTTATTGACCTGGTCTTGTAGTAGTAGTAGTTACTACACTGACTAGTACACGAGGCTTAAATTGAAGTAGCCCGATGAACCACATTACGGTAGTGATTTTAACTACATGGACTTCGATAAAGTGATCCGTAGACTTACAGTAGCATTCACCGCACTGACTAGTAGATGAACTTCCTGAAAGGGGTAAATAGTCCTTGTGTTGTAGTAATTCTGACGCCCACGTTAGTTTTGCCACCGGATTTTGAGCTACACATTTTACCAATCACATCAAGTGAGAGTTACCGCACAGGCACTCTATCCATATACGCACTAGTCATTTCGGTAATATTTACCTAAATTACGGTATTCTGAACCGGGGATTTTTCTCCGTGTATTCCCTCTCGGCTAGCATAAGAAAATGAGGAAGCAGGAGATAAAATTGCTATATTTTGTGCAGTGACATTACTTACAACTATACAGGGTGATTCAGTTTGACCGGGCCATTTTAGCTGGGTCGACTCCTCACGAAATTCTAAGACTAAATTTCCTTTACCAAAAATTCGAGGGACTAATAATTTCCGCGCTACGGAAGACCTTAGTTGACCAATCACAGAGCCTACAGCTGCTCGAGTTGGTGCCGGGTCAAAAGTATAAAATAAGCAGTGCCCGTAGCGAATCGAATTTCATTAAAATGAAAATAATTTTTTGAAACATTACTAAAATGTTTCGTGCTCCGTGGTTTTCGTCCTCCAGGTCCACTGCTACGCAGTTGGTCTTCGTCCAGGTCCACCGCTTTGTAGTTTTGGTCCTCCAGGTCCACCGCTACATAGTTCTCATCGTCCCGGTCGTCCGCTTCGTGATTTTCGTCCTCCAGATCCACTGCTGCGCAGTTCTCGTCGTCCAGGTCTATTGCTTTGTAGTTTTCGTCCTCCAAGTCCACCGCTACGTAGTTTTAGTCGTCCCGGTCGTCCGCTTCGTGATTTTCGTTCTCCAGGTCCACCTCTACGTAGTTTCCGTCGTCCAGGTCCTCCGCTACGTGGTTTTCGTTCGCTTGGTGGACGAAAATCACGAAGCGGACGACCGGGACGATGAGAAATACGTAGCGGTGGACCAGAAGGACGAAAACTACAAAGCAGTAAACCCGGACGACGAGAACTGCGCAGCGGTGGACCTGGAGGACGAAAACCAGGAAGCGGAGGACCTGGAGGACAAAAATCACGAAGCGGAGGACCTGGAGGACGAAAATCACGAAGCGGAGGACCTGGACTAACTCGAGCACTAACTCGAGCAGCTGTAGGCTCTGTGATTGGTCAACTAAGATCTTCCGTAGCTCGTAAATTATTAGTCCCTCGAATTTTTAGTAAAGGAAATTTAGTTTTAGAATTTCGCGAGGAGTCCACCCAGCTTGAATGGCCCGGTCAAACTGAATCACCTGTATGAACTATATAAACTGTAGCAAATGTTATTACAGTAATGATATCCCCTACGCAGAAGCACGTGAGGTAAAAATTTTCGAAAAGCATAAAACATATTGCATCAGGAGCAATGGAATAGTCGTTAGAAACTGTCATCTAAAACTTATGCATATTTAGTTCATTTTATATGTCATAAAGAATTATATCTCATTTCAGGCTTACGATTATATCTAAATCTAGTTTAAATAGATCTTTGAATAAAGTTCAGTCTACTAATTAAAAAGTTCAATATACTTCAAAAAAAGTCTAATCAACTTTAGTGTCTTATAGCTCAGTTTTTTTACAGTTGACGAGTGCTATTTTGATACATAGTTCATGATTTTTTGAAATTTTGTATCTTTCGCTGAACATAGATTTAGTTCATCGAAGAAAAAGTGGTTGTCGTAGGGTACAGGTTGCTGCGTTGCATAAAATTTCTTCAAATTTCGATGGGATGTTCTATATGAATGGAATTTAGGGCCAAGCCAATATTATCTCATGAATTCAACTTTTAAATATGAGAATTTTTATATTATAAGGCACTTTTTTTTAAAAACAATGGAAAAAAAAGTCTTACAATCATAGCTTTTTATGTCCAAAAATCAAATTCATGAATTATTATTTGATTGGCCCTAAATTACATTATCGTATGGAATATTTCCTCTGAATTTGAAGAAATTTCATGCAACACAGCAACCTGTACCTTACGACAACTAATTTTTCTTCAATGGACTAAATCTATGTGCAGCGAAGACCACAAAATCTTGAAATATCATGAACTATGTATCAAAATAGTACTAATCAACCGTGAAAAAAACTGAGTCAAAAAAATGTTTTCTCAGACCGTAGCAGTAATTTAAAAAAAATTATTCTCCAGGTGGGTATACTCCCTTAAATCAACGATGAATATCATTTAATCTCTAACATTTAATACAATAAATCTGAAAGATAGAGACAATTTTTATTGTCACTAGTAGACCAAGATTCATGAGTAAACTTATAGATATCTTCATTCGGAGACTACAAATACTATATGCTATCTTATGATTTTTGTTTCTATAGAATTACCGCAGTATTTTTTTCAAGTGAAAATTAATACTTTTGGCTCAAATTTTGATTCAGTACAAGGAGCTATAATCAAAATGTTGAATTTTCTAAACTCATGCAAAATTCATTCTGGAATATCTTCTGCGTACAGTTAAAGGGTGATTGACTGTTGCTTTCAGGTTATTTTAATATCACCGTGCTAGGCAAACCGCTCATATCCAGTGACAAGAATCGTTTATAAGAATCGAAAAATGTGAATTATGACCAATAGTATGACAAGGTATAAGGTTTTAGGGGCTACCTGAGTGCCATTTATTTCCATTGTAGCGAGCGATCAACATTCGACTGTCTTTTGTCTCTAATGTTTTGACGTAATGTATATTAAAAATATAGATAAATTTTCATTGTTATCAGTAGACTAAGATTCATGAGTGAATTTATAAAGACTCTGTACCACATTATAATATCTGATTTGATAGAATCGTCGCTGTAGTTTCTTCATGTCAAAACTAATCTTCGGTCAAATTTCGTCTCAATTCTACATTCATGTAAGGCTGATCTCCAGATATTCCCTGCGTCACAGTTACAGAGTAATTGACTCTACCTGGAATTCGAATCCACAGAGTTCAGAAGTATAGTGCATATTTGTTGTAAATAGAAGCTACTGTGTTAGCCAGTACCGCATTAATTATAGCTGTCAATATGGTTATTTTCTTGTTCATATCTACACATGGCTTATCAAAACGCATAGCAATGGAATGAACAAGCCCAGGTTTGTCAGCTGGCATAAGGTCCTAAGCGCCATCATACGACCATTTGCCATTTTCAAATTCAAAATGTATAATTTTTTCCTACGTATAAATTATACAATTCTTCGTACAATTCATTATGAACAAGACTTAGTACGAATCGGGATAGTACAAAAAGTGATGAATTCCCCCCAAAAGCACCTCTGGTGCAAAAACCTTTCGCCAAGTACATTAATGTGATATTTTCCACAAAAATAGTTTTGTAGCCATTTAATCTACAAAAGTATTGAAATCAATGGACGTTGCCAAGTACAAATAAATTTGCTCCCAATTAATTTCTGAATGTAATCTAGTCTTAGTTTTTAGTGGGAATTTACATTTCGATATGTATAATGTGCGTAACACGTAATAACATGGAACATACGAACTCATAAGATCAATTAAAATCAAAATTAGGAAGAAACAAAGACAAGAAAAAAAAATTTGGAGGTAGTGGTACTTGGCGGGCATTTTTGTAAAAATTAAAATTAAAAATTAAAAATGCCCGCCAAGTACCACTACCTCCAAATTTTTTTTTCTTGTCTTTGTTTCTTCCTAATTTTAATTTTAATTGATCTTATGAGTTCGTATGTTCCATGTTATTACGTGTTACGCACATTATACATATCGAAATGTAAATTCCCACTGAAAACTAAGACGAGATTACATTCAGAAATTAATTGGGAGCAAATTTATTTGTACTAGGCAACGTCCATTGATTTCAATACTTTTGTAGATTAAATGGCTACAAAACTATTTTTGTGGGAAATATCACATTAATGTACTTGGCGAAAGGTTTTTGCACCAGAGGTGCTTTCGGGTAACTATATAATATTACTAGACCTAACTAACTCCATAGAATATGAGAACTTCGTTATGATGTTCAATGATGGGGTCCCAGTGGCTCACTATTTTTTCTGGACCAAAACTAAAACGAGTTTCTATCTTCGCGAATTTCGTGTGCCTATGCCCAACGAAGCAGCAGGGGACAAACAATTGAACCCAATTGTTTGTTGGCTACTGTTTCTTTGAGCGTTGGCACATGAAATTCGCGAGAGTGAAAACTCGTTTTAGTTTTGGTCCAGAAAAAATAGTGAGCCACTGGGACCCCATCATTGAACATTACTGTACACTCTGAGCATTTTGTCCAACCTCCAACTCACTAGGAGTTGTCCAACTAAAGGATTCCTATCTTACCAACATTAGAGAACTCAGACCTTACCGACATTACCCAACGAAATTCTCTTATCCTCAATAGATATTACCTTAAGAACTTATATGATCCATCTTACCATGCAGGTATTACATACCAACCAATCATACCATATTATTCACTCTTAAGATATTAATCATTATAAACTAACAATAAAAATTTATAACCATTATATTGTCCACTATATCATGTACTCATTATTACCTTTCTTCCAGAATTACCAACTACGAAGTTAGCACTTCAATTACTACATTTATACAAAATAACTACACTAATTATTGTCTTCATCAATTACCAAGTTATAAATGTTATATGTTATAATACAACTTCGGATTCAGCTTTAAACACCTGATGTACACCTATTCAAACTCACACAGAAGATATTCTTCTAAGAAACACACACACACGCATACGTACACTCTACTCGCCTGCACACTTAGGCTACGCCCAGACCTTATTTTACGATACGTAAAAACCCTAAAAAATTACATTACAAAGCACATTAATAATGAGTTCATTCCCTTACTATATTATAACCGTTAAAATAACTAATTACACTATATTGATATGTACCAATACCATTATACTTACATTATCGACGAATTACCTCAATATGTACACGTACACACCAAACTAGTACTATAATAACATCATGTTCTAGCTTCTAAGCTATTCTAGATATAAGATATATATATAATCCATTACGAAAAATATTATACTTAACCTACACGTATCATACTCATATCTCAAGCTATTCCCCATAACATCTTATATGTTAAAGATATTTTTAATCACAAGTACTCTATATTATGATCAACCTTTGAATATTCATGTTATTAACTATCCTGATTAATCTTCAAATATTAATCCCTCATATAAATTCCTTTTATATTTGAAGGAAATATTTTCAACTAAGCCTCGTGGGCACACTAGCGATATAAGACACCGAGGACGAGACTGTTTATGCCTGGGACTTGGCGCCGTTGGGCACTTGAAGGGCGATACTAAACAGACGGCATCATCCTAGAGGCTCCTCGAGGAAGCGGGGGTAGTTCTTGCTGGACCTTCGTCAGGAATAGATTGTCCCTATACGTTGAGTCCTTACATGCGTTATACATACATTGTTCATTTATAATTTGCCTACATATTCATATTATTGTTAAACAACCTAGTACATTAAAAAGATTTACTACAGATCAGAAGTGGGATAGATCGCGTGCTAAGTGACGTGAGGTTTATCCGAGTAAACGAAGAAATCGAACACGAGTGTCGAATATAAACTTTCTTGCTCGTGTCTTGAAAGAAAGGGTGCTGTGTTGTGCTAAGCAATAGGGAGATAGTACAGGAAGGCACAAGATGTCATCCAAGTCGAGGAGAGGTGGTTACGAGAGATCCCGCAGATCGGAAAGCGAGGATGGACGATGGACGAGGTCACCTTTCTGTTGCTCAGGGAGACGGGACCCAGAGGATCGTAGTCATCGCCGATCCAGATCCAGCAGCCCTGAAGATCGCAGTCGAGGTCGGTCGAGAGCTGGCAATTGTAGGGATCGTTGTCGCCATCGAGGTAGAACGCCTAAAGCAGGTAGTCAGCGGCGGCGCGGAGAGCATCATCGATCGCACCACGAAAAGAGCAGGAGCCGATCGAGGAGTTGTCGGTCGCGAAGAAATGCCAGTAGGAGTCCGGTAAGAGGTACCATAACTCAGGGTGAGTCCGATTTTGCTAAATTAACTGAGGTGCTATCGGCAATCGTTAGGACAGGTTCGAAGCGCTCAAATCAGTATATGAACGAAAAGGTGCTGCCTGAATTTGATCCGGGGAAAAGAGATTTATCGGCGATGGAATGGTTAGAGAAAGTAAATATGTATGCTACCATGTATGATTGGGAGGGTCCGCATAAGATCTATCTAGCGTCATTAAGGGGACCAGTACAGCTTGGTTTGGGAGATTTGAAGTACTCCAAAATTCATTTATTTGTCAACCAAAGTTTATTTCACATCGAAACAAAATTTTCCTCGAAAAACTTTGTCGTAAGGTTTCAGGCACATCGTTGGTCCAATTCAACCTCTCAAAGTCTTGATTTCTTCAGACAGCAATTCTACATCGTATGAACGTAGGGATTGGTGAAAAAAAATTTATGTGAAAAGTTACGGCCAATTATAAAAAATTTCTAATATTTAGGCTACTAATTTGCAAATAACTTGGCTAAAACGATATTGTAAAAAAATTCCCTCGTTCACACGATGAGGATTTCTTTTCTGAACAAAATGAGCCCTTAACGACCTTGATCGGAACAACGATGTGCCTGAAACCTTACGACAAAGGTTTTCGAAGAAAAATTTCTTTTCGATGTGAAACAAACTTTGGCTGAGAAATAAATGCATTTTGGAGTACTCCGAATTTCCAAAACGAAGCTGTACTGGTCCCCTTAAAGTTGAGAGGGATAGCCAAAAGCTGGTATGATGGGCTTAAAACCGCTCCAGTCAGCTGGAACGCATTTACTATAGCGATTTTGAGACAGTTCTCGGGGGAGCAAAATTTCGGGAGACTCCTCGAATGCGCCGTGTTACATAAGAGCGTACCAGGAGAGTCCCTGCAAGCGTATTGCTTTGAAAAGGTTAAGAAGCTCAATCGGTTAAACATCGAGATCCCGGAGAAAAAGATCGTGGAATTTGTAATTCATGGGATTCATGACGAGCAATTGCGAACGAGCTTGTTAACCTCAAAAAGGGAGACGCTTGCAGAATTAAATCAATGTCTGGAATCAATAATAATCGAACGGCCTAAAGAAAATAAGGGATCGATGGACGGAAAAGCGAAGAAACATTCTCTTGAACAGGATAGGTCAAAGAGGCCGTTTAGTCGAGATCCTTTAGCATGTTATAATTGCGGGAAAAGGGGGCATAGAAAAGCAGATTGTCGACAGCCAGAGCGTACTCAAAGTAGTAAAATCGAAAGGAGAGATCAGGGCAGTTCACACTCGCAAGTGAGAAAAATGCAGATAGGAACACAAAACGTAAAGAAGTTAATCAAAAATGTAGTTTTTGCGGAATCATAGGGCATTCGGAGGGGAAATGCTATGAAAAGAAGAATAAGAAAAGAAAGGAAAAGGAGGCGTGACTAGAGGACAATGGGGCAACCTTACAGGAGGGGGCACCCTCGCTCGAAGTATTCGAGGTAGCGGTAAGTAAAATAAACAAGTCACTTAAGAAATGCATATTAGGTACCAAAGAACAAATATGTACGGTAGATTTGGGAAGTGACTGTTCTATTATACGAGAGAGCCTAGCTCGATGATTGGGGTTAAAATTTAAAGACACAAAAAAACACTGACAGGCTTTAATCATGCGATAGTTGTCCCTGTTGCTCGCTCGAAAATTAGAGTCAGTATTGATAAGATTCCTTTCATAATAAGGGTTTTCATTGTTCCGGACGACCAATTGTCGAATGAGATTCTTATTGAACGAGATGTTCTGCTAAAAACCGGTATCAAGGCCATATCAGATAGTTCTGGAGTGACGTTTGCCTTGAGCGAATCGATCGAGAAGGGTGAGGTACTAGGAGTCGACATGATAGATACTGGACAAGCACGAACGGTAGAAGAAGAGGACGTTTGGTGCGAGGAGCTTGGCGCGGGCAATAAGACGCAGTTGTTAATACTACTAAATAATTACCGACAGAACGTATCCTTTAACATGAAGGAATTAGGTAGAACTAGCGCGGCAGAAATGAAAATCGAGTTAACTAGCGAAATACCTGTATTTCATGGACCTCATCGTCTCTTCAAAGCTGATAGGGACAAAGTCAAGATCATGATAACCGAATTGGAAGGAAGTGGTATTATTCGCGAAAGTACATCGCCTTATGGGAGCCCAGTCGTACTCGTTAGAAAGAAAAACGGTGAGACACGGATGGCAGTAGATTATAGGGGTCTCAATAGGATCACTAGGCATATTCAATATCCATTGCCTGTAATTGACGACCAGATAGATCAGCTCTGCAACAAACGAGTTTTTACATCCTTAGATTTAAAGTCAGGGTTCTATCAGATTCCAATGCATCCTGATTCCGTGGAGAAGACTGCTTTCGTTACGCCCGATGGTCAATGGGAGTTTTTACGTATGCCCTTCGGGTTGGTTAACGCACCGGCCGTGTTCCAAAGAACTATGAACAAAGTATTGAAGGGTTGCGCATTGGTGTACATAGACGATGTCTTGATTGCTACGGAAACCATGGAAGAAGGATTCGAACAACTGGAAACAGTTTTAAAGGCTCTTCGGTCGAGCAATCTGACTTTAAATCTGAACAAGTGTAGGTTTTTTCAAAGTACAATCGAATATTTGGGTCGTGGAATTTCGGGTGAAGGGGTACGACCAGGGACTCATAAGGTCGACGCTGTTAGGAAAACTAAAGATCCTATGGATGTTAAACAAATTAGGCAATTTTTGGGACTCGCCGGATATTTCCGTAAGTTTATCAAAGATTTCGCGCGAAAGGTCGCTCCGCTAACGAATTTATTGCGAAAGAATGTACCTTGGGTATGGGGACCAAGGGAAAGCGAGGCAGCTAGGGAAATAAAGGCGATATTAACAGACAGGCCTATTTTAGCTATTTATGACCCTAAGTGTGAAACTGAAGTGCACACAGACGCGAGTTCAATAGGGGTAGGGGCAGTACTCATACAAAGACATGGGTCTGAGAGACGCGTAGTAGCATACTACAGCCGAAAGACGACTCCAGTGGAACAGAATTACCATTCCTATGACCTAGAGACATTGGCGGTGGTCATGGCGTTAAAAACATTCCGGGTTTATTTATTAGGGATTAAGTTCACGATCGTGACAGATTGTAGTGCCGTACGCGCGACGGCCAATAAGAAGGATATACAACCACGCGTCGCACGTTGGTGGGTATATTTACAGGATTACGATTTTGACATCGTGTACCGCCCGGGTGCTCAGGTAGCTCACGTCGACTATTTGAGTAGAAATCCAATTGATTGTGGCGTTATCGATATTACGGAGACTGAATGGATTAAGGTAGCTCAATTGCAGGATCCCGACGTTGAGGTAATTCGAAAAATTTTAGAGGCTAGAGAAGTGAAACCGGAAACGAAGCAATATTTTGACAAATATGTCCTCAAGGGAGGAGTGGTTTTCCGAAAAACTGATGCGGGTAATAGATGGGTTGTACCAAAAATGTCACGCTTTAATGTAGTACGATTATGCCACGACGGGCAAGGACATTTTGCTCTCGAAAGAACGTTGGCTAAGATACGGGAGAACTATTGGTTCAAGGGAATGAAAAAGTTTACCGCTAAGTACGTCAATGCGTGTTTGAATTGTTTATATTATAAAAACCCAGCGGGGCGCAAGCCTGGTTTGTTGCACCCTATAGAGAAGGTTCCCGTACCATTCCATACGCTACATCTCGACCACGTCGGATCGTTTGTGCGAAGCAAACGTAAAAATTCACAAATACTTGTGATTGTGGATGGCTTCACCAAGTTTTGCGTTCTCGAACCTGTTCGCGATACTTCCACGAAGTGGGTGATAAGAGCACTAGGTCAGTTATATGCAATATTCGGGGTACCTGCACGGATAATAAGCGACAGGGGGACAGCCTTTACGTCGCACTCGTTCAAGGCCTTCTGTGAGGAGTATGGTGTCAAACATGTACTCAACGCGGTGGCAACACCACGTGCTAATGGACAGTGCGAGCGGATGAATCGCACGGTATTAAGTTCTCTTGCAGCTACCTGTGCTGGAGCAGCGGAGGAGACTTGGGACGAAAGCGTGAAGAAGGTCCAGAGCGCCATCAATTCTGCTACGAACAGGACTACACGCATGGCCCCGACTCAGCTGCTGTTTGGTTTCAAGCCACGCAGCATGGCTGATGCCAAAATACTATCAGGGATCCAAGATACTTTGGATCGGGTGGACTTGACGGAGCTGAGGGAAGCTGCTAAAGCATCCACGGATGCAGAGCAGAGGCAGCAGAAGCAGCGGTACGATGCTCGCCGGTTTAAACCGCCTACGTATGCAGTGGGGGACGTCGTTATGGTGACCGCGAGTCCAGTTGCAACCGGAGAGAGTAGGAAGCTGGTCGCGAAGGTCAAAGGGCCCTTCAAGGTGACAGCTGTTCTGCATAACGATCGCTACGAGGTACGAGATCTTCGGGACTTGAAGAAGTCGCCGAATCAACGCAGTATCATAGCAGTGGACAGCTTGAGGAGGTGGGTCACGTTCGACGCCACGCAATGAGCTGTAAGTACGATTGGTCAAGCTTCTTTGGCGAGTTGCAGTCGGTCTTCCGGAAGCTACCATACACTCAGAAAAATAATTCGTTTCTGGTAACAAAATCGTTTTGTTAACCCGATTCACCAAATTTTTATTAGACTTGACTAGAAATTTCGTGAACCGAATCAAATCTGCTATTTTCCGTTTGTTACTAGTACAAAATAGTTTTGTTGAAGAATTTTTGTTACGCAAACAAAATTCTCAGTTTACTCTGCCTGTTAACTAAATACTTTGTTATCTGGAACCACAATTTGGTTGCGAGAACTGACTTTGTCCAGCGCGCATGCGCGTTACAATCTTCGCGTTCATCGGTTCATGCACGCTCTGGCACGACCGGGCACGTGTTGTTTGTTCGCCGGGTGTGAAGTGCAATTGTTGGCACGATATATATCACTGTAATATTAGTGCTTTTCACAATGGATAAAGAAACTGTGAATTTCTTAAAAAATTCAGGGATGGAAGAATACACCAGCCAATTCAAAGGTGAGTGAATACAATTTTCTAAAATAGGTTATAACTTCACCACGTGCAACTTCGCAGAATCCAATGCTGGGTATATACGCGGAATCTTTGTTAGAATATTTCACATGCATTCATTTCGAAATTCATGTTGGTCGTACTTTTTCAACATTTCATTGTTTACAGTTACAACAGTATTATAAGCGAGATTATCAGATATAATATATTCCAGTTAAAGATTTTATAGTAACACTTAGCAAATGTTTTGTTGTCGCAACTAAATATTTGTTTTACCGTATTATATATATTGTATTATATATATATATATATATATATATATATATATACATATATATATATATATATACATATATATATATATATACATATATATATATATATACATATATATATATATATATATATATATATATATATATATATATATATATATATATATATATATATATATATATATATATATATATATATATATATATATATATATATATATATATATATATATATATATATATACATATATATATATATATACATATATATATATATATATATACATATATATATATATATATATATATATATATATATATATATATATATATATATACATATATATATATATATATATATATATATATATATATATATATATATATATATATATATATATATATATATATATATATATATATATATATATATATATATATATATCACAGAGGAAGGCATTGATCATGATGCACTTCTGGCCTTGTCCCCTGGGTCCTCAACTTCTATTTTGCAACAGCTGATACCAAAAGCAGGGCCTAGAATTAAGTTCCAAAAAGCTTTAAAAAATTATCAGGCCTTATTTGACGGTGGCGACGCTAACTGTCCAACTACATCACTAACAGTAAGACAAAAAACATCATCACCAGTCTCTCTATCATCCTCATTTTCCGAGGTAAAATTTAAAACAATAATTTTGAATGTCATATTGATTCAATTTAATATTCTTCGTTGATGGTCTTATGAAATATCTTTCCATTCTGATTTAGTCAACGGAATAATTTTTAACTAGGGTTCATTGCTCTCACACGATCTGGTACTGGAGAATACATATACTTTAGAAAGACAAATAACTGGTCTGCCCCACGACATGGGATTATTACATGACGATGTTCACTTTGAATTGCTGCATGACATTGTCAGCCCACATGATATAAATGTAGCTTCTGCACTTGGAGATGAAAAGGAAAAAGTGTCAAACACACAACTGAATATATCAAAACCCCCAACCGTAAAATTACCTATTCCAGCAGACATCACTGAAAATAAGGAGAACTTAACAAAAGACCAGTTACAGTTGGTAAATAATTCTGTAGTTCTAATCACCAACAAGATCAAATCGGCGACAAAAACTGACACAACTTTTAAACGTCGTTTTCATTTCCATCGAGCCTAGCCATAATTAGACTTTATAATTCTATTTAATGTTGGGATGTCCTAAGCTTAGTGCACGAAGGCTAACACGTGTATATTAGGGTGGTCCTTATTTTTGGTGTTTTTGAAATTTCCTGCGGACAAGATGGAAAAAGTTTGCAAATAAATTTAAAAAAAAGTACCCAAAACTTGGAGTCTGTAGGTCAACTCAAAGTACTGCCTACAAGGCAGTGAAATTTGGCATACGTCTTCCTTACAGGTATAAACGTTTTTTTTTTTCCGAAAAATCACCCAATTTTTTGTTGAATACCTATGACTATAGGAAAGACGTATACCAAATTTCAGATTTTTCGAAGCACTATTTAGGCAGGAAAAAAAAAAATAATGGAGTGAGCCCGAATTTCCATGTAAATCGAATGGGGAAATTCGCTGCCTTATAGGCAGTACTTTGAGTTGACCTATAGACTCCAAATTTTGGGTACTTTTTTCTTAATTTATTTGCAAACTTGTTCCACCTTGTCCGCAGGAAATTTCAAAAACACCGTAAATAAGGACCACCCTAGTGTATATGTATATAGAGTGATCAGAAACAGGCAATAACGACTTCAACCGAAGTTTCCACCAAACCTGTTTGTAGTAGCGAAAACACAGTTTCCGAAGTGTTGGATGGAGAACATGTTCTACATAACTACTTATTCAACTAGGTAATCTACCGTAATTTTTCCAAATGCGCTGTAATTATTATAAATGACAACCTATTCATCGGCTCACATGCTACTTCTTCTGCAGAACTTGGAAACGATTTTAAATCAGACAATAACCGGAAAGGCCATCCTTGCTAGCTATGCAGCACAGTCAAGCCTCAATGAGAAAGATCGTAGAAAACTAGTTGATTTATTGATTACTCACCTTTTATCAAAAACCGACAGCACAGGTCATCCGTAAGAATAACATATTATATGACATATCCACATTTTAATTTCCCTAGATATTTTGATTGGTTTTTTACTTATCGATTTTTTTCAAGATTTGTACTAAGAAATATCCACTTCGATATCTTGGCTACAAAAGTTGCACAACTCTTCTCTAGTGAGGATAAAGAAGTTTACTATGTTCCACCGTTTGCCGAAGGGCGTGCATAGAAAATTTCTAAAGGGAAACTTCCAGACTGTTACCGAAACAGACTAATGCCCAGTTGCATAAACGTGGGGTACCATAGCAATTGTGTCCACTCTATGGCAGTAGAACTGCGCCTATGGTCAATTGTTCACACGTCTGACAATCACTGCGCGAATTTTGTAGAAACAACGCTGAATTAACATATGAGGCTTTCCATCCATTCTCGCTCACATTTGACCTCGACATTTTTTTTTTCGCTTAATTTCTTGATATGTTGTAGTACTATGATAAAAGATCGTCTATGATTTTTTTTTCATTTTTCAGCGAACGATTTTTTTTTTAATAAATAATAACACCTACGAATAAAATATATCCTTCGAAATTTTTGAAAAAATTCACCTATATTCTACGTCCAAAACTTGAATTTTTATGACCCATCTGATCGTGAACGGTGGAGATTTTCTATTTTTGTTTTCCCAGTAAAATGTGTTAATTCAGCGTTGTTTCCACAAAATCCGCGCGGTAATTGTCAGACGTGTGGACAATTGAACATAGGCGCAGTTCTGCTGCCATAGAGCGGACACAATTACTATGAAACTTTTGACAGATAACTCTCGGGGCAGAATTTGCCCCGTGATCGAGGGGCACCCCACGTTTATGCAACCGGGCATAAGGCAGTTGCGCAAGGTTGGCATAGTTACAACCAACAAACGAAAACTTGAAACAGATATTAGCGAGGGATCACGTAAAGTCAGCTGTACAAATGGTGAGCAATATTGAGATTGATGGATGTATATTCCATGTTCACAACATACTCTTTGGTTATTGTTGAAGTCTGTGTTATAAATCGATACGAGTGATGTATCTGAAATCTTGTAGCAATATTAGTTAGAATTTGACTTGTCTTTCAGACAAGCAATTGTGGCTAGTACACTCGGACTGGCTCCGTCACAACACTTCACCATGGACAGCAGTTGTTGAACATTGGGAAGCATCGCGTCCGTTAAGAATAGATGCATTAAACCAGGTGGATGGTACTATCAGTACATTCTTCGACAAGTGGCCTGTAGTAAAACAGCCGAAAGGGTACGCCTTGGTAAGCTTGCGCTGTGAAATATATCTTCAAGACATCATTTTTTGGCAAAACTAGAAGTACTTTTCTGTTATCTGATATTTAGTTCAAGTTTCATAGGAGTTTTCATTATATATTCCAGTTGGAGAGTGATTATGAGGAAGCATTTCAGGATAGCCTACGAATGTACTCTACTTGGCCAGAGGTTTCTCAAAAACTTTTAAAATTCATGGAAACACATATAAAAGATAAAGTATATCTCTCGATGCTCCAGGATATGAAAATTAGTAACTACTCTGCAGGTAAGCAGGTGAAGTTTGAAGTTAAGAGTATGAATTTAATGGCGAAATTCTGTATATTCTCATCAGACAGCAGAGATGCAACACTGTTAAGGCCCATCCCTAGTCGCCCACCTCCCTGTTGCCGAAAAAGGGGCGGGGGAGGCACATCTCGATTATTATCCGGGCCCAGGCGTCGAAGACGCAAAAATAAAATGCAGAGCGGCGATTCTATTTCAATTCCAAACACATACGTCCGAAAATATGTTTGTTTTATGCGAAAATAGAGCTGCAGCACCGCTTTTAGATTTGTCAAATGTCAATTTCCTCGGCGGCCATTATTATGTAGCTGTACGCCGAGTTTCGCTTGACCGGGAGGTAAGTGGCGCCACGAATATATTGCTCCGACGCAAGAATAGTACACTAAGAGAGTGATATCCTTGGGTCCGACGGTAAGTGTAGGAGTCTGTGGGCAGGACGCGCTTGGTATTCTGTGGGTAAGACCGCTCTGGCAGGCCGCCATGTTACACGGTGCGTGATCTCTCCGACTCACCGATCGATGTAGTCAGCTGTCAGTAATAAAGACACGCGGAGAGATCACGCACCGTGTAACATGGCGGCCTGCCAGAGCGGTCTTACCCACAGAATACCAAACGCGTCCTGCCCACAGACTCCTACACTTACCGTCGGACCCAAGGATATCACTCTCTTAGTGTACTATTCTTGCGTCGGAGCAATATATTCGTGGCGCCACTTACCTCCCGGTCAAGCGAAACTCGGCGTACAGCTACATAATAATGGCCGCCGAGGAAATTGACATTTGACAAATCTAAAAGCGGTGCTGCAGCTCTATTTTCGCATAAAACAAACATATTTTCGGACGTATGTGTTTGGAATTGAAATAGAATCGCCGCTCTGCATTTTATTTTTGCGTCTTCGACGCCTGGGCCCGGATAATAATCGAGATGTGCCTCCCCCGCCCCTTTTTCGGCAAAAAGGAGGTGGGCGACTAGGGATGGGCCTTAAGACTGCTACCAGTCATATGTCGGCCTACTTCAAGGGTAAGGATAGGTTCGAAAGCCATCTGGAGACCATCTACAGCTGAATCAGTTGATGATTTCATACTACACGTAAAGGTGAGATATTTGCTTAGTTCGAGTTTAATCTTCAGATATGAGAATAATCTGCAGAATCATATACGTCATGTATCTGTTACTTTTAATCATTTGAAAATTGTTTCCAATCATTTTAAGATACAATCGATTTATTTTGAATTTATTTGATCTATTGAGCACTATTTATTATAATTGTTTTTTATTTATTAATTAGACTCCGGGTTCACTTCAAGAAGCACGTGACAGTAAAAGGGATAACGCAGCTAAGAGAAAACTCACGTTGCAACCTAATGTCATAATCGTGGGATCTTCCTTGGAGTCGATAGAAAACTCATATGTCAGCATTGATGAAACCTTGTACCTGATGGATACACCACTCAAGGCAGTAGACATTTGTTATAAGAACTTTTAAGTCATCAATGCAAAATATCCACCACCATGCGAGCAGGTATGGCTTTTTATCCAACAATACATTTATGGGAGAACAACCAAGTGGGATAAAAAGTTGAAATCTGTCATAAATCTGATTTCCGAACTGGATAAACTATAAGTATCGAGAAGAACTTTTTTATGTTTAAGTGTTTCATCTTATTTTGATATATCTTATTTATGATCGCTGGAATCGATTATCCTTCGACTTACATTCTTATATTCTGAATTAAAACATTCTCTGATATCATAGCCTTCTATATCCTACAGAAATTATTAAAAGATTTCATTCATAATCTTTATAGTCCTATTGTTCGCGATCGGAAGATTAATTCATACATATATGTATATTAAACAGTTTCATATCGTACCTCATCTTAAGGCCCATCCCTAGTCGCCCACCTCCTTTTTGCCGAAAAAGGGGCGGGGGAGGCACATCTCGATTATTTTCCGGGCCCAGGCGTCGAAGACGCAAAAATAAAATGCAGAGCGGCGATTCTATTTCAATTCCAAACACATACGTCCGAAAATATGTTTGTTTTATGCGAAAATAGAGCTGCAGCACCGCTTTTAGATTTGTCAAATGTCAATTTCCTCGGCGGCCATTATTATGTAGCTGTACGCCGAGTTTCGCTTGTCCGGGAGGTAAGTGGCGCCACGAATATATTGCTCCGACGCAAGAATAGTACACTAAGAGAGTGATATCCTTGGGTCCGACGGTAAGTGTAGGAGTCTGTGGGCAGGACGCGCTTGGTATTCTGTGGGTAAGACCGCTCTGGCAGGCCGCCATGTTACACGGTGCGTGATCTCTCCGACTCACCGATCGATGTAGTCAGCTGTCAGTGATAAAGACACGCGGAGAGATCACGCACCGTGTAACATGGCGGCCTGCCAGAGCGGTCTTACCCACAGAATACCAAGCGCGTTCTGCCTACAGACTCCTACACTTACCGTCGGACCCAAGGATATCACTCTCTTAGTGTACTATTCTTGCGTCGGAGCAATATATTCGTGGCGCCACGTACCTCCCGGACAAGCGAAACTCGGCGTACAGCTACATAATAATGGCCGCCGAGGAAATTGACATTTGACAAATCTAAAAGCGGTGCTGCAGCTCTATTTTCACATAAAACAAACATATTTTCGGGCGTATGTGTTTGGAATTGAAATAGAATCGCCGCTCTGCATTTTATTTTTGCGTCTTCGACGCCTGGGCCCGGATAATAATCGAGATGTGCCTCCCCCGCCCCTTTTTCGGCAAAAAGGAGGTGGGCGACTAGGGATGGGCCTTAAAAAGCTCCTTCCAACAAGTGTTGCAAGTGATCGATATGATACCCATATAATTGTCACTTTACAAAGATTTAGCCATCAATTCCTATAATAGTAATAATTAATATTAGTAATAAGTAATAATTAACCTATGTTACATTTGTCATAACATATCACTTTACTGTACAAAATTGTACCAAGTATTGATAGAACTCAATCGTTTTTAGTGTTTTACGAACGTATAAATCGACACTATTGTGTCCAGTAAATTGGTTGCATTTCATGATGTTCAGGTGTTATATATGTAATTCAAGTTATCCAATAATTCCTATGCTGATGGCCCATTTTAGACTTCAACATCGATTTACTTTATACAATCGTTATGTTTGTAAACAAAGTGACTGTATACGGGAATTTTCAAGTATTTTTGCTTTCAGACGGCATTTAATGAATCAACATAATCCAAGTGCATTAAATATAGGTAATGTTAATTTAAACAGAAGAGGTGACAGGGCGAGTCCAGTAGACTTAGAAGTAAACGATATTGATGAGGGTGCAGACTTAAATGAGCAGCAGTCGCCTGATTTGCAAACAATTTCACCACCAGATTTACGTGGAAGGGTGCAATTTTCTGCTGCATCATTCGTCTCGCAAATGTATAGTAACTGCTCTATGACACGCCAACATGTCCAAAACGTGGTTGAACTGACTACCGAATTTCTCAATGGTACACTACTTTTCGAACTCCAAAGCAAAATATTGCCAATTTTAGAGAAAACGCAAATTCATGACGACGATAAGAAAGAAATAAAAGAAGTTTTCTCTGTGTGAAAATCCATTTGAAGACTTAGACACTGATTATAAAAGATTGAAGTATTTTAAAGACCGAGGTTATTACATAGAGCCCACAGCATACGTAATAGGTCAGAATGTACAGAGCAAGTACGTCGACGGAGTATTCTCAATGAAGCCCACAATTATTACGGGTCAATTTATTTCCATGAAACTTGTTTTAACCAAGTTATTTAAGACGCTAAATTTTTTGGAAGTCATGTTGAATTACACGAATGATTTGCGGCAAACGACTACTTCTATCACGAACATAATACAAGGACAGCTGTTTCAAAAAATTCTCAGATTTCCTGGCAAGACTGTGATACCTGTTATTATATACTTCGACGAATTCGAAGTCAACAATCCATTGGGAGGACATGCTGGCACACACAAATTGGGAGCAGTCTATTTTTCTTTACCATGTATACCGCCAGAATTTCAATCAAAACTTGAAAATATATTTCTCACACTTTTATTTTGTGATACTGACAGAGCCGAATTCGGGAATAGAGCCACATTTTTGCCACTTCTTAATGAACTGAAAGACATGGAACAAACTCCAATTTGCAACTTTAATAATTTAGATATTTATGTTTCTGCAGTTTTAATCATTGGAGATAATCTAGGAGTCCACGAAATATGCGGCCTGGTAAAAAGTTTCTCGAGTAATTTTCCATGTCGCGTTTGCAAAACGCCCCGATCAGAGATGAAAACACAAACGTCCGAAAATATGGATGCTCTGAGAGTTGTTGCGGAGTATGCGAATGATGTAGCAATGAATGACGTGTCCAAAACTGGAGTAGCAGAAGATTGCATTTTCAATGAATTGATATCCTATCACGTGTACGAAAACGTAGCCTTCGATGAAATGCACGATTTTGATGAAGGTTTACTATTGTATGATGTGTCTAAATTGATACTGCATTATGTGGATGTAGAAAAACTTTTTACACTTGAAGAACTCAACAATAGAATAGGCGGATTTGATTTTGGATTCGTAGAAGCTGGAAATAGGCCCCCATTTCTGAAAAAAGAAAAGCTTAAAATGGGTAGACTAGGATTTTCTGCATCTGAGACGAAAACGTTTGTTAAACTTTTAGGGCTGATTATAGGCGACAAAATTCCAGAAGGTAACTCACATTGGAACTTATACAATATACATATGTTTGACAAAAATTATGGACATACTCAACATGCGTTCATTTATTAAACAGGATACGATATACTTGAAAAATTTGATCACAGAACATCATAAAATGTATACCAATTTATTTGGAGACTTGAAACCTAAACACCACTTTTTATTACATTATGCTCGAACAATGATGTCCGTGGGACCTTTGATTAACATTTCTTGCATGCGGTATGAGGCAAAGCATAAGCAATCGAAGATAAGTGCGCACATTTCATGTTCGAGAGTTAATTTAGCATATACCTTGGCTGTAAGAAATCAATTAATATTGTGTAACCGGTTATTTAATGGTAATGAGCTTAAGCAGCAGACACTGTATGGTCGTGAGCTTAACACAAATAATATTAAATGCGTTCCGAATTTCGAACGATTTGCTAATCTCTTGCCTTGTTCTTATCGCGCAGTCTCTTATATAAAAATTGGTAATGTAGAGTTGAGAAAAAAAATAGTTATAAACGTGGCCATAGATGCTGAAGAGCATTTACCCATATTCGGTATTGTGGAAATGGTTTGTTTGGACTCTAATCAAGAGCCGTTTTTTATAGTGCGTAATTTGCAGACTGCGCATTTTTTTGACCATGTCATGGCTTTTCAAGTTGTCAAGCTGGATTCATGGGCTTTAATAGAATATGCGAACCTCGGCAATCGTGCCACATCTTATGTGCACCATAACATGCTTGGTGAACCATTTGTATTTCTTAATTACTTATGAATCTTCCTATGTATGATTGTTATTGATACCATATGCAATTTATTAATACTCGAAAGTTCTCTCTCTCTCTCTCTATATATATATATATATATATATATATATATATATATATATATATATATATATATATATATATATATATATATATATATATATATATATATATATATATATATATATATATATATATATATATATATATATATATATATATATATATATATATATATATATATATATATATATATATATATATATATATGTCCAGCGTATTATTTGAGGACTCAAAAAAAGGGTTCCATATTATTGTGGAAATTACTTTAGAATAGCGATGTAGATCAACTAGTACTATTTGAAAAATATACTTTCTATTATTTTCTGTTTTATTGCACATCTTCTAGGGAATGGCGTTTTTGAAGTCTTTCAATGTATCGTCTAGTATAAGGACAGTATTTTCGATATAATGACATGTACAGTCGGGCAATAAAGTTCTTGGAGGGTCGAAATTCAGGCTCAAACGTTTCAGTGTCTACGCTGTTGAGCAGCCCCCTCGCTCCGCACACCCCGTTCTCCGAGAACGCGAATCGGGCAGACTACCTACTCAAAGTAAAGTAAGAAATACTTCGTAAATATACAGGGTGTCCCAGAACTAAATGTCCAAAATGAATGGTGGCCTAGAGGAGGTCGAACTGAGTAAATTGTCCCGAAGAACATGGGGTCTGCGAAGTCGCGTTCGCGAGATATCACAAGTTAAAAAAAAAAGTATCGCTTTGCGCCGCGCCGCGCGCAAAGCGATACTTTTTTTTTTAACTTGTGATATCTCGCGAACGCGACTTCGCAGACCCCATGTTCTTCGGGACAATTTACTCAGTTCGACCTCCTCTAGGCCACCATTCATTTTGGACATTTAGTTCTGGGACACCCTGTATATAATAAACAACGCATCGATGGGCCTGCTCAACAGCGTAGACACTAAAACACCTGAGCCTAAATTTCGACCCTACAAGAACTTTATTGCCTGACTGTACAAGGGCATAATTGTATTACTTGCGACTTATTTGAGTACCTCTAATTATATTTAACAATACATATGAGGACACAAGTTCCAAAGTACTGTATACTATAAGGACACAACATTTAAAGTACCGTATGCTATAAGGACACAGTCTTAGACAGTACTGTATACTTTGAGGACAGAATCTTCAAAATAACGGCGTACCTTGAGAGTATCATTTTCAAAAGTGGGAATCTTCACTTTTGATTAGGTTATTGACGTTCTATCAACTTATTCGTCAATGTACCTACTACGACCCACGTACGGTGGTTCAATTGAAATGACGGTAAATCTGAGAAAAACAGACATATTCTTTTTTGAATTGGTATACGAATAAAATGATCTATTCGAGCGATACAGCAATAGAAAAAAAGAAATGCGTTCAGTCTGACCATAGCCAGCCTTCGAACTCCCTATTTTCAAACTCGTTTCGAGCTTGAATAATAATAATAATAATAATAACAACAACATCAACAACAACAGTAGAAGTAATGGCCTTATCTTATTTGAACCTCAGAAGCAGAATGCCAGATTCGTGATCAGTGACCCGAAAAACTTTAAGGCATCAATTTTTATTCGATCCGTACATCCATTCTCAAGATATCATCATTTTCATTTTATTTTTCAGAAGTTTCTAGTTTAAATAATTCGAAAAGTACTAAACCGATAGAAGCCAAGATTTAATCAGTTCTAAGTTTGGAAAAGGCGCGTCGATTGAGACTAAAATCGTCAGTAAGATCCGATAACTCTTCGTCGAGAAAGAGTTATCGGATCTTAATGATTTTAGTCTCAACCGACGCGCCTTTTCCAAACTCAGAACTGATTAAATCTTAGCTTCTATCGGTTCAGTACTTTTCGAATTATTTAAACTAGAAACTTCTGAAAAATAAAATGAAAATGATCATTGGACAAAAAATTTAACCACACATATTTATACGTACATACTGTAACTTTTTACGGATTTTTTATTGATCCGAAGATCGTGAAATATCCTTTTTTTTTTTAGTTCGCGTGAGTGTCCGCTGCGAATTAATGATCGGAGCTCCTCTTTAATTAATATTTCTAATCAAAAGATAAGTATTTTACTCGAATGTTCGGATGTTGATCACCAAGATCACCTCCCTAAAACACAGACTCGGTGTATGAAGAATAATAACAAAGCTGCTTTACACAGACTCGGTCTATTCCTCAGTGACACAAAGCTGCCTCCCTCCAGTCCTCCAGAGCCGAACTTTTCAGTCAAGCCTGTCTGTACAGACTCGGACTTGGTATAGTCTATCGCACAGCCAGACGGGGATAGCGATATCATCGCTGTCTTGTGTTGTGAACTATACCTTAGCCAAAGCTGCCTCTAGCTAATTGCTTGGTGTGACCTTGGCGATATGATATGACTAAGAATGATAGTTAAGGAAACAACAGCTGTAAAAGTTCGTATATATTGTAATTTTAACATAAAATTATACTTCAAATGTTTTGACAAATAATATGAGTGGTTGCAACCGTTAGATTTACCATAAATATCAATACACTGATGATGTTTTGAGTGTGGCTCGATACAAAAAAAGTTGTTTAATCTTGAATGAATAAGCAAAGAGTTAGTAATTTAATCTGTAGGGCTTTACTAGAATAAAAATGATTAATAATAATAATGTAATATCAACTATTTGACGTTGCGTCGATAGACGTGCTAAGACGACTTTTAATTGTATATTATGATTGAACGTTATAAAGAAATTATTATTTGAGTTTCATTGGATTTTGATTCAATCAATCGCTGTGATCTGATTAATAATGAGTGAGTCTACGTTACTGGTAACAGTCTGCTATAGCACTGTTCCGTATATTAAAACTAGGTGAGACACCGTGCACGCTTTGCCTACGAATGCTCTATACCTTAACGCCAAGTGAGACACCGTGGTCGCTCTGCCTACGAATGCTCCCGATTCCGCTGAGCACGGTCGTATTCATACCTATTTTCGGTATTTGCGTAATGCGTGAGAACGACGTAGCGGGCTACAGCTATTGGCTAATAGCCGAACATGTTAAAATACATACCTACATACACACATACATACATATGTACACACACAGGTGTCCATCTGAAAACGATTTTCTAAATCACAAAACGAGGAGATTTAGTGAAAACTCAACTCTTCATTTTTGGGGTGATAACAATAACTCCATTTTGTTCCTGAAAACGGAGAAACGGGAAATTGAAAATTAATTGCAGAGTGCCGAAAATCATGTTATCGAAATGTGAAAATTCGAAGGGTTTACGGTACCATTTTAAATTGAGCAATGAATCTTAGGTTTAGACTACATTTTTTTGAATGTTTTTAGACACATTTTGGCTCACGAGAGCATTGAAATTGAAATTCGACCGAAGTAAGGATTAATCTGATAGATATTCATTGCATCTTTAGTGACACGATTTCGAAAATAATGTATACTTTAGGGACACAATTCTTTAAGTACGGTGTACTTTGAGAACACGTTAATAGTCCCTGGCTAACAAACTAGGTAGACATCACGTGGAGTTTTCGCATCATACATTCGCATCGTTCATGTTCAAATTCTTCGGAACACATGAAACTACTAGCTTTCATGACCTATTGATGTTTTGGGAACCCCCGGGTCGAAATCCATCCTCAATCTCTCGAGTTCATACATCGTGTAGTTACAACGAATAAGTGGAAGATGAAGGCATGGTCACAAAAAGGTTGAAGAAGGAGGAAGATGAAGGCGTCAAAGAATATCAAGTCGACTACGCATAATACGATGGCGTTGGTGCAATATAGTGATAGCATTATTTATGCTTGTCAGTTAGCAGAAATAAGTGCAACGAAAAAATACTGTGCAGCCCGATATAAAGACCGCAAAAAATATGCAGCACGTGTCTCAATTTTCACTGGTGAGTAAAACTATGCAATTGTTTTTATTCAGTTTAACACACTATTTCACTCCACGAGTTGCTGAAAAATGAGCAGTGTAACATCAACAACAATCAAAATATTACATTTCATAGTGATTTGATCTTCTCGTTCTAAATTTACAGCTGATTCTGCATTGCTAAAACGCATAGAACATCATTTTAACGGCGATTCCCCTCATGTTTGTCTGAATAATCTGAAATATACCGGCAAACAATTGTCTTGCGCTAAGATACTAGAAGCTGACAAGATCACTCAAGGTAGATATATTGACAAATCAATCTTTGTTATCAGCCGCATTTATTTTGTGATTATTTGTATCATATAATTCTTGAATTTGTGTGTCATTTGTCTTGAAGAGAAGGCGAGAATTGAAATATTTTGGACTTCCAAGAATACATATTTCGCAATTATCTTTTTTCAATCTGTTTTATAAATTTAAAATCTCTCAGCAAACAGCATATTGAATTAGTTTACACGATATGCTTCAAGTTACCAATGTTTCCTATTTATTGAAAATGTTAGTAAACTTCGAATCTTAAGAAACTAGAAATCCTCAGAATGTTCTCATTCTTATAGGTAAAAGCAGGCTGTACATTAGTGATGGAATTTTACCCAAATGTGACGACAAAGATCCCCAATGTTATGTATTCGATTTGGGTGAAACTTCAACCAAAATGGGTACACATTTTTAGATATATTTTGTCAAAACTTATATATTTTGTCAAACGTACCTACCTAAACTCACCAGTTCCTTTTTACAGATAACGATTCATGCTTTCATGAAGCCATTCTGACTGAAAACGAAGGTGAAACTGATAACTTGGAAAGTAGCGCCAACGATGCAGACAAGATTGCAGCACAAGTACCGACTTTGCCTCCTGTCTGCTCGCTTACAATTACTGACAAGATCTACGATTGTCACACTGATAATGAAGGCATACCTCAAGTTGAAAATTTATCAATTCCTCCAGCAACCCAGAAGTGTAGCGATGGCTGTGCAGACGTCTTAACACAAGTACAGACTTTGCCTACTGTTTGCGTGCTTACAATTACTGAGAACATCGACCATTTTCATAGTCACCATGAATGTATATCTCAAGTTGAAAATCTACCAATTTCTCTTGCAACACAGGAAAGTAGCGCCAACGATGCAGACAACATCGCTGCACAAGTACCGACTTTGCCTATTGTCTGCTCGCTTACAATTACTGACAAGATCTACGACTGTCACACTGATAATGAAGGCATACCTCAAGTTGAAAATTTATCGATTCCTCCGGCAACCCAGAAGTGTAGCGATGTCGGTGCAGACGTCTTAACACAAGTACAGACTTTGCCTACTGTTTGCTTGCTTACAATTACTGAGAACATCGACGATTTTCATACTAACTATGACTGTATATCTCAAGTTGAAAATCTAACAATTTCTCTTGTAACACAGGAAAGTAGCGCCGACGATGCAGACATCGCAGCACAAGTACCGACTCTGCCTATTGTCTGCTCGCTTACAATTACTGACAAGATCTACGATTGTCACACTGATAATGAAGGCATACCTCAAGTTGAAAATGTATCGATATCTCCGGCAACCCAAAAGTGTAGCGATGGCGGTGCAGACGTCTTAACACAAGTACAGACTTTGCCTATTGTCTGCTCGCTTACAATTACTGACAAGATCTACGATTGTCACACTGATAATGAAGGCATACCTCAAGTTGAAAATGTATCGATATCTCCGGCAACCCAGAAGTGTAGCGATGGCGGTGCGGACGTCTTAACACAAGTACAGACTTTGCCTACTGTTTGCGTGCTTACAATTACTGAGAACATCGACGATTTTCATACTAACCATGACTGTATATCTCAAGTTGAAAATCTAACAATTTCTCTTGTAACACAGGAAAGTAGCGCCGACGATGCAGACATCGCAGCACAAGTACCGACTCTGCCTATTGTCTGCTCGCTTACAATTACTGACAAGATCTACGATTGTCACACTGATAATGAAGGCATACCTCAAGTTGAAAATGTATCGATATCTCCGGCAACCCAGAAGTGTAGCGATGGCGGTGCGGACGTCTTAACACAAGTACAGACTTTGCCTATTGTCTGCTCGCTTACAATTACTGACAAGATCTACGATTGTCACACTGATAATGAAGGCATACCTCAAGTTGAAAATGTATCGATATCTCCGGCAACCCAGAAGTGTAGCGATGGCGGTGCGGACGTCTTAACACAAGTACAGACTTTGCCTACTGTTTGCTTGCTCACAATTACTGAGAACATCGACGATTTTCATACTAACCATGACTGTATATTTCAAGTTGAAAATCTAACAATTCCTCTTGTAACACAGGAAAGTAGCGCCGACAATGCAGACATCGCAGCACAAGTACCGACTTTGCCTATAGTCTGCTCGCTTACAATTACTGACAACGTCTACGATTGTCACACTGATAATGAAGGCATACCTCAAGTTGAAAATGTATCGATTTCTCCTGCAACACAGAAGGATAGCGATGGCGGTACAGACAGTCTCTCAGCACATAATAGTAATGATGACCCACATGGTATCCCCGCACAAGTCCACGGCTTGACTGGTGCTTGCTCGTCTCATAAACCACGTATTAGGAACATTGGAAAAGTCGAATATGAGCTAGTGAGAACACGTCATTCTATGAATTCGACTGACGAAGGTGGTTTATCATTTATTGGTGCGTATCAAATTTTGTAGTAAATAAAAATTATGTTTTTTGCGCCAAATAGTCGTCTGCTTTACATTTTTTCAAGTCCTTCAATACATTCATATCAGGTAGTATGCAAGGAAACTTTTGCAGTGCTACGCAGGGAATCTTCTGCAAAATGTTCCTTGCGTCTCCACTTTCAGTTTCATTGTAGGAGATTGATGTTTTTTTTTCAATATGCATAATGATACAATATCAAATTTGACGCAAGGAATTTTCCATCAGATTTATTTAGTCATTTAAAAAGTTAAAAAACAAAAAACGGTTTCTATCGAAATCTCACTGAGATTTCCCTTCAAATTTACAACTTTCGATTCTTCTACCTCTACCTGAAATACATTCCCCACCTTGAATGCAAAGTTATTCAATTTTTGTAATTTTTTAGGAAATCTACTTGACAATGATCCTGCCATTCTAAACACCGTTGGAGACGATGCGTAAGTTTCGAAACATGAATGATGATTTATCATTCATATTCAATATTTATATGGGATATTCCATGCCAATTCGACCAACCCATGACCCTGACCCCCTCAGATTTTGAAATCAAATTTTTTATATGATTCGCCGGTCTTCAAAGTGCAACGTTAATTTTTTTCAGATTTTAATTATTTTTGGTTATTTTTTTAAGAATTTCCAAAGCTAAAAAAAAAAGCCAAGTTTTATAAATCTGAGAAAAATCAATAAAATTCTACGAAATAAGACCATTTTTTTCATATTAATTTTATAGTGGTGTTCTCGAGGGGACACCCGGGACAGGACTAACTAGAAGAGTCCCGGGGTTCCGGTGCACGGATTTTGTTCAAATTCTGAGAGGTGTTTCTTTGGTCCAAAATACTAGCCGTCTGATCTTTAATTCCATCTCATAGGCCTTTCTTCTCCCAGAAAATATTATTATCGTGCAATTTATTGGTCCTCCGCCATGGCTTAGATTGATGCAGCGACCTTGAATATATCACTGAAACTTTTTTATTTGAGCATGAAAATGAATATTTAACGCGTCAATTCACCATATCTTTTTTTTTTCTTTTTTTTTTCAATAATTAAAATTTTTTAACAATATATACGTATATGCAAATACTTCAAACATATTTATAAATTGCAATCCGGCAACGTCGCTCATTCCCTACCAGTCGATGTCTTGCATACTTACATGTTATTTACCTACGCTCCAATGGTATAAGGTATAGTGACGTACAGCGTTGCCAAATTGTTTCTGTTCAACGTGCCGGTATTTACATTCATTTATCAGATGTTCAAATTTGCGTTGTCGTATCTAAATAATGAGATGGTCAATAATTTTCTTTTTTTTTTTTTCAAAATATGCAGACCAAATTTCTTAATCTACAGCTATTTTTTTAAAAGAATTTGACTGTTAGTTTTTCCATTAAAAATAAAAAACTGGTATCAATACTAGCTAAAATGTACACTCTCCATTGCCTTCCATGTAAAATATCAGAACTTCAATTAAGTTTATCTCGAGTTTGGGATGGTCAATCGACTTCAAATTTTAAGGACGTTTGTATGATGCTATCCTGGATAAGTGTCAAAATCTTAAATTATTCTGATACTATGCCCATAGCACGACAACTACCCTAACGCGTGAAATATTCATTTTCATGCTCAAATGAAAAAGTTTCAGTGATATATTCAAGCTCGCTGCATCAATCTAAAGCCATAGCGAAGGACCAATAAATTGCACGATAATAATATTTTCTAGGAGAAGAAAGGCCTATGAGATGGAATTGAAGATCAGAGGGCTAGTATTTTGGGCAAAAGAAACACCTCTCCAAATTTGAACAAAATCTGTGAACCTGAACCCAGGGACACTCCTATACTGCGTTCAACGAGAGAACGGTACAGCTCCGCGCAGCTTTGAGCGGCCTGTCGGTCGGGTGGGGGTAGTGACGCATGCTACTCAGTATCGTAGCCTGATCTGGCTAGCTGCCGAGCTCGTTCGTCCGCGTGGAGAGGGTAAAGTGGGCGGCGCGTTGGGTGGGATCTGACCGAACTGGACGCATTTGGTTTCGGCAGCGTACCGTTCTCTCGTTGAACGCAGTATAGTAAGCCAAGGGATAAAGTCCAAGTCGGATACTGTCTTTTTTTTCAGACGTCAATTTATGTGCCTAGAATAGTACCGCATAGTTGAAAATGAAATTAATTTTTTTATTCTTCTTTTTCTTTCACTTTTTTCTCTGAATGAACGTAAAAAAAAAAGGATTTTATTTTCAACTATGCGGTACTATTTCGGGCACAAAAATTGACGTCTGAAAAAAAAGACAGTATCCGACTTGGACTTTTTCCCTTGGTTTAGTGATGCCCCGGGTGTCCCCTTGAGAACACCACTATAAAATTAATATCGAAAAGATGGTCTTATTTCGTAGAATTCTATTGATTTTTTTCAGATGTTTAAAACGTGGCGTTTTTTTTTTAGATTTGAAAATTCCTTAAAAAATAACCAAAAATAATAAAAATCTGAAAAAAATTGACGTTGCATTTTGAAGACCGGCGAAACAGATAAAAATTGATTTTAAAATCTGAGGGGGTCGGGGTCATGGGTTGGTCGAATTGGCATGGAATACCTCATATACATTGATAAATTTATATTTGAACAAGTATTTTTATCCTACAAATACTGTTGTTTTTCTGTACACGTTTAGGGCTGCTGGATTCTTCAAAGATATAGTATATCATGAAGTAATTTATGATAATAGTTATGAAAAAGATTCGAAATCATTAGAATCATTTGATGAGCTTGCCAATCCCGTCTTGAGCTCTACAGTCATAAACTCAACTTCCACACAAAGTACTTCAACAAACACCGTCGAAGGTAAAAGCCATGGTGAACATTTTTTGCTACAGGTGAAAGTTACTTTTAATTATTAGATGAGACAACATGTGAATTGATGCTTATTTGCAATTTTGATCCAGATTCACGTGAAAATAACGACAACGATGGAGATTATGAACCATCAAACAGCTACACTGGCAATAAAGACGCATCATCAGATTCATCATGTGACGAGTCCAAAAATGAGACTACATTGACCTTCCATGTGCCCGGCAAACCATTTTCAGCTCCTGATGATTTGAAAATGCAAGTTCAGAATTCTTCGACTCCGTCCTATACTAAAAGATACTTCTGTTTATATTGCCAAAAGCTGCAAACAAAATTAGCTCGGCATTTAGAACTTATGCACAATAACGAGGAAGATGTGAAAAAATTCATCAACCTACCGAAGAAGAATCTTGAACGCCAAAAAATCATCGCTACTCTCAGAAAGAATGGTAACCATTTATTTAATTCTGATCAAAGATTTAACGATGGTACCTTGTTAGTCTGCCGGCGACCTAATCAGAGAATGCAAAAAAGCGCAATAGATTTCATAGTTTGTGCTAAATGTAAGGGACAATATGCAAAATCTGTTATTCGTCACCACTGGCGTAAATGCACTAAACGTGTTAAATCAGATGAAAGAATTATCATGGTAAAAGGGCGCGCCATAATGGCCCGTATCAACGCAATTGCCGATGAACCTGTCAGGAATCACATTTTTTCTTATTTACGGGAAGATAATGTAGTACGCAGCATTCGCTACGATGAAGCCGTGATTCTCTATGCTAATAAGCAGTGCAATCGACTGGGCATGCACCAACATCAATATCAGGGAATTCGTGCTCAAATAAGATTACTGGGTCGGTTTTTGCTAGCTGTCAAAGACAATAACAACACAGTAACTGATTTTTCTTCGATATATACTCCCAGATGCTATGACAGTTGTATCGTAGCAGCAAAGCAAGTTGCAGGGTTCAAGAAAAATGATGGTACATACCAACATCCAACAGTTGCATTAAACATCGGTACACTATTAAAGCAGGTTGGTGAACTGATACGATCTAAGTACATAAAAACTGAAGAGCCGAAGAAACAGAAAAAAGTTGAAAACTTTCTGAAGCTACTGAACGAAGATTATGGTGCTGCGATAAATAGAGCAGTGGCTGAGACACATTCACAAAACAACAGACGAAAAAAGGTCGAGCTTCCTAGTGCTTCCGACATTAAAAAACTTCAAAAATATCTGAAAGCTGAACGTGAAAAGTATCAAAAAAATCTGATGCAAAAATTCTGTGACGAAGCCTGGCATAAGCTCGCTGGAAATATTCTTATTTCTCTTCAATTATTCAATCGTCGAAGAGCGGGCGAAATTGAGCGGATTTACATTGAAGATTTCGAATCCCATCAAAGTATAGATGCCATTGGGAACAAGGAACTATTTGAGTCACTATCCAAAGAGGCTCAAGAAGTTGCCAAGAAGTACGTCCGATTTATGATTCGTGGAAAGCGTGGTCGGGGCGTTCCTGTTTTGGTTCCCTGCCATCTTCTCGAATGTATGAAGTTAATCAGAAAATTTCGCCGAGAAGCCAGGGTTCCAGATCAAAATCCTTACTTTTTTGGTTTACGCTGTGGTGACCCGGCTAGACATAAGTATCTGCGAGCATGCAATCTTCTCAGAGAATTTGCATCATTGTGTGGGGCGGCGGTACCAAGTTCTCTTCGGGGTACAAAGCTGCGGAAACACATTGCGACGCAGTGCATTAATCTCAACTTATCCGAAACGCAAGTTTCTGACTTGGCAAACTTTATGGGACATCATGAGAAGATTCATAAAGAAATATATCGCCAACCTATAGTCGAGAGAGACATAATCAAGATCTCTAAATTATTAGAACTGGCACAAGGAACAGGAAATGATGGTGAACCAGAAATAGCTAGTGAATCGGACTCCGAAGAGGAAGCAGCCATTGAAAATCAATTAAGTAACAAAAATGTGAAACCCCAGCCATCCAAACAGGATATTAATAAAAAAGGTCCGAGGACTAGCTCCACAAACAGAACCACACCTAGGACTATGTCTCCGAACATGACTGTCCTGAGCACGAGATCATCAAACATCGCCACTCCGAGCACTAGCTCTACAAACAGGACCACACCTTGTAGTATGCCCTCAAACAGGAACACACCTGGGACTAGGTCCCCGAACATGACTGTCCTGAGCACTAGATCGTCAAACATCACTCCGAGCACTGGTTCTAGAAAAATGAGAGCTCCGATCAGTAGCTCCAAAAGTTGTAAGAGGAAAAGGCCTTCAACAGACACAGGCGCTGAAAATAAACGACATCATGGTAAGCAGTGAAGAATAAAACAATACTTTTCATAGTAATTGAATATTTGTTTGGTGAATACTAACATATAAAATATTTATCACTTTATCCCATTTTAGTATCCGACATGAGACGTGCATGGAGTGATGCTGAGAAGTGTGCAGTTCTCAAAGCTTTTGAAAAATACTTAGAAAGTACAAAATTACCATCACTGCCAATAATACAGGATGTTATTGCGAAACAAAAGTATCTGCAACGTCGCACAGCTGCGCAAGTGAAATCTTGGATATACAACGAACGAAAAAAGAGATGTGTCTAGGGCTGATCAAAAAAGTTTTGCTACTCTTCTTCAAAAATACTGCAATACGACTATTGCTATTCTATAAAAGTAATGTTCTATTCCCACCAATTTTTATTTTTTTTGATCCTCGTTATGTATAGGTGATAGGTGTTAGGCAAACACATGTGCAATTATTTTAAGTTATAAGGTTATTATTATACATTGTTAGTTCAAGCAGTAATATGAGGCTACAATTTAGGATGTGAATAGAATCTCCATGTTGTTTATTTTTTCACTGCTGACAATCTAAATGATAGATTTTTTTGAGATAAATAAGCTCGATATCTTAACTTTTATTCAAGTTAGAGTTTTTTGAATAAAATATTTTTTACCTGTGTTGGTCTTATGGAGAATAAAAATCTCATTTTACATGAAAATCAACTATCCGAAGTGTCAGTAACGAAATAATAAACAAAGGTATCAACTTTGACACACCCTAAGCTATAATACTGTATTCAGAGTGAAAAAAAATTCTCTAATAAAAACTACATAAGCACGTTCAAATTACTTGAAATGATTACGAAATAAACACTTGTATTTGGACATATATATGTTGTAATAAAATGTGATTTATAGTTAAAACATTTTCATGATATTGTAGTACTAGGACACCCATTTTATCGCATTCGCGAAAGTTCTCACCATTTATCAACAGCTACCTGCATTGGTGAGGGGAAGTCACCAGTATTTGTATAAGAGGAGTTCCATACGAAAACGGATATTCGTTGTCCACTACCCTTGCAATTTTTTTCTAACTTGGTGAGTTTGAAGGTATAGTCGAAAGAAAAATTCCTCTGAATCATGAAAATTCTACGTTCCACAGACTTCGAGAAGCAGCGGACTCAAAATTTGCGCATCCCGTTTTTAAAACCGCTGCAGTTCCTAAACGACTTACGGTATCGGAAAAGTCAAGAAGGGTAAAAGTGGCGTAATTGAACGTAGTTTTGGAAAATTTTAGAGAATTGTTCAAATTTTGAAGGTTTCATGTCAAAAAATGAAAAACTAGACGAAAAATCAAATTTTGAGTTCGTTCCCCAAACTTTTTGGAGCTCAAATTTTGATCGTAAATGTGGCAGTCTATAACCAAAATATTCATACCAAAAAAAGTTTGGGCACGTAAGTGGTTCAAAAGATATAAATTTTTTAAAGTCGTTCCGCGCCTTAAAATCCCGTATAACCCAGGTACTTTACGTATAAGCTGAATATAATTTGTAAGAAACTTACCATCGATTATTTCATTGAATATGACTGCATAAAAACGATTATAAACAATTAGTGTAAATTTTTTTTATTCGCGAAACTTAGGATAAAAAAACATTAAAAGAATTTTTTCTTGAGTGATAATGGATTGCTACTGTACGGCTTTACGTACATGTACTCTTTTGAAAAACTTTCAAACATTCAATCTTTTCAAAAAACTCTTTTAATGTTTTCCTATCCAAAGTTTCGCGAATGAAAAAAATTTCCACTGATTGTTTATAATCGTTTTTATCCAGTCATATTTAATGAAATAATCGATAGTAAGTTTCTTACAAATTATATTCAGCTTATACGTGAAGTACCTGGATTATACGGGATTTTAAGGCGCGGAACGACTTTGAAAAATTCATATCTTTTCAACCACTTGCGTGCCCAAACTTTTTTTGGTATAAATATTTTGGTTATAGACTGCCGCATTCACGATAGAAATTTGAGCTCAAGAAAGTTTGGGGAACGAACTAAGTCATCGCTAAGTCATTATTGTTCCTGAAAATTTTTCCCCAACACCCAACTGTTCTATTTGTTGAAAATCGAAAATTTTTCACTCATTTACAGCAAGAAAATGAAAAAATATGATTGGAAAATATTGGTTGAGTTGTCACTAATATTATAGGTACGTCAATTTTTGTTCAAGCGATTGATGTTTTTTCATAATTCGAGATCAACGCCAAAGTACCGATAATACTCCGACTGCGGTTCTCTGAGTGGGCTGCAAGCGATATTCTTTTATGGGTCTTACCTCCGCAACTACAGCAGGTACATAATTTAAATACAGAATTGTGAAAATGGTGCACACTTTGGGGTGATGATTTCAAACGGACAGTATTCTTAGGGGTTACAATGTTGAAAATTATGTATACTACGGACTCGATTTTACATTGATCGTACCCGAATCATACGATCATTGCAAAATTGAGTCCCGGAAGTGTATATTATTTGCAATATTATGGCCCTGAAGAATACGTTCTGTTCAAAATTACGTCCGCAAAGTGTGCAGTACTTCCAAAATTTCGATTCGAAATTATCCACCTGCAGTTGTGATCGCGAAGGAAAGAGGCATGAGAAAATATCGTGACGTATCTCAAATACCTTCTCATTACAATTCTTTGCTGTGAATAGCGAAAACTTCTTGATTTGCGACAATCAGAGCATTCGGATGGTGACGAAAATGTTCAACTCCGATGTTTTTAGGACGTGAAACATTTTTCAGAATTTTATGATTCGTATCAAACTGTACCTGCTACAGCTGCTCACGTGATTCGAGATTCGTTGAAGGAATTTGGGAAATAATACCTATCGCAAATACATCTTTTGGTATCACTTTCTCGTTCGACTTGTTTCGAAAGAATAATCACCAGTGATCATGTCATATTTGAATATATATCACCGTAACAAAAATATAGTAAACACATCGTATACTTCGAGGACACAATATTCAAAATAATGTATACTTTAGCGACCCGATTTTGCAATGATCGTATGATTCGGGGACCCACTTTTCCAAGTATGGTGTACTTTGATGACACAGTGGTAATTGATGAAAATTTATACGTCAATGTTAACAAAACGGTCTGAACACACAATTGTGTCCCCGAATCATAAGATCATTCCAAAATTGAGTCCCGGAAGTGTATATTATTTGCAATATTATGGCCCTGAAGAATACGTTCTGTTCAAAATTACGTCCTCAAAGTGTGCAGTACTTCCAAAATTTCGATTCGAAATTATCCACCTGCAGTTGTGATCGCGGAGGAAAGAGGCATGAGAAAATATTGTGACGTATCTCAAATACCTTCTCATTACAATTCTTTGCTGTGAATAGCGAAAACTTCTTGATTTGCGACAATCAGAGCATTCGGATGGTGACGAAAATGTTCAACTCCGATGTTTTTAGGACGTGAAACATTTTTCAGAATTTTATGATTCGTATCAAACTGTACCTGCTACAGCTGCTCACATGATTCGAGATTCGTTGAAGGAATTTGGGAAATAATACCTGTCGCAAATACATCTTTTGGTATCACTTTCTCGTTCGACTTGTTTCGAAAGAATAATCACCAGTGATCATGTCATATTTGAATATATATCACCGTAACAAAAATATAGTAAACACATCGTATACTTCGAGGACACAATATTCAAAATAATGTATACTTTAGCGACCCGATTTTGCAATGATCGTATGATTCGGGGACCCACTTTTCCAAGTATGGTGTACTTTGATGACACAGTGGTAATTGATGAAAATTTATACGTCAATGTTAACAAAACGGTCTGAACACACAATTGTGTCCCCGAATCATACGATCATTGCAAAATTGAGTCCCTGAAGTATATATTATTTCCAATATTGTGGCCCTGAAGAATACGCTCTGTTCGAAATTATGTCCTCAAAGTGTGGAGTACTTCCAAAATTTCGTCTTGAAATTGTCCACCTGCAGTTGTAATTGCGGAGGAAAGAGGCATGAGAAAATATCGTGACGAAACTCAAATACCTTCTCATTACAATTCTTTGCTGTGAATAGCGAAAACTTCTTGATTTGCGACAATCAGAGCATTCGGATGGTGACGAAAATGTTCAACTCCGATGTTTTTAGGACGTGAAACATTTTTCAGAATTTTATGATTCGTATCAAACTGTACCTGCTACAGCTGCTCACGTGATTCGAAATTCGTTGAAGGAATTTCGGAAATAATACCTGTCGCAAATACATCTTTTGGTATCACTTTCTCGTGCGACTTGTTTCGAAAGAATAATCACCAGTGATCATGTCATATTTGAATATATATCACCGTAACAAAAATATAGTAAACACATCGTATACTTCGAGGACACAATATTCAAAATAATGTATACTTTAGCGACCCGATTTTGCAATGATCGTATGATTCGGGGACCCACTTTTCCAAGTATGGTGTACTTTGATGACACAGTGGTAATTGATGAAAATTTATACGTCAATGTTAACAAAACGGTCTGAACACACAATTGTGTCCCCGAATCATACGATCATTGCAAAATTGAGTCCCTGAAGTATATATTATTTCCAATATTGTGGCTATGAAGAATACGCTCTGTTCGAAATTATGTCCTCAAAGTGTGGAGTACTTCCAAAATTTCGTCTTGAAATTGTCCACCTGCAGTTGTAATTGCGGAGGAAAGAGGCATGAGAAAATATCGTGACGAAACTCAAATACCTTCTCATTACAATTCTTTGCTGTGAATAGCGAAAACTTCTTGATTTGCGACAATCAGAGCATTCGGATGGTGACGAAAATGTTCAACTCCGATGTTTTTAGGACGTGAAACATTTTTCAGAATTTTATGATTCGTATCAAACTGTACCTGCTACAGCTGCTCACGTGATTCGAAATTCGTTGAAGGAATTTGGGAAATAATACCTGTCGCAAATACATCTTTTGGTATCACTTTCTCGTGCGACTTGTTTCGAAAGAATAATCACCAGTGATCATGTCATATTTGAATATATATCACCGTAACAAAAATATAGTAAACACATCGTATACTTCGAGGACACAATATTCAAAATAATGTATACTTTAGCGACCCGATTTTGCAATGATCGTATGATTCGGGGACCCACTTTTCCAAGTATGGTGTACTTTGATGACACAGTGGTAATTGATGAAAATTTATACGTCAATGTTAACAAAACGGTCTGAACACACAATTGTGTCCCCGAATCATAAGATCATTCCAAAATTGAGTCCCGGAAGTGTATATTATTTGCAATATTATGGCCCTGAAGAATACGTTCTGTTCAAAATTACGTCCTCAAAGTGTGCAGTACTTCCAAAATTTCGATTCGAAATTATCCACCTGCAGTTGTGATCGCGGAGGAAAGAGGCATGAGAAAATATTGTGACGTATCTCAAATACCTTCTCATTACAATTCTTTGCTGTGAATAGCGAAAACTTCTTGATTTGCGACAATCAGAGCATTCGGATGGTGACGAAAATGTTCAACTCCGATGTTTTTAGGACGTGAAACATTTTTCAGAATTTTATGATTCGTATCAAACTGTACCTGCTACAGCTGCTCACATGATTCGAGATTCGTTGAAGGAATTTGGGAAATAATACCTGTCGCAAATACATCTTTTGGTATCACTTTCTCGTTCGACTTGTTTCGAAAGAATAATCACCAGTGATCATGTCATATTTGAATATATATCACCGTAACAAAAATATAGTAAACACATCGTATACTTCGAGGACACAATATTCAAAATAATGTATACTTTAGCGACCCGATTTTGCAATGATCGTATGATTCGGGGACCCACTTTTCCAAGTATGGTGTACTTTGATGACACAGTGGTAATTGATGAAAATTTATACGTCAATGTTAACAAAACGGTCTGAACACACAATTGTGTCCCCGAATCATACGATCATTGCAAAATTGAGTCCCTGAAGTATATATTATTTCCAATATTGTGGCCCTGAAGAATACGCTCTGTTCGAAATTATGTCCTCAAAGTGTGGAGTACTTCCAAAATTTCGTCTTGAAATTGTCCACCTGCAGTTGTAATTGCGGAGGAAAGAGGCATGAGAAAATATCGTGACGAAACTCAAATACCTTCTCATTACAATTCTTTGCTGTGAATAGCGAAAACTTCTTGATTTGCGACAATCAGAGCATTCGGATGGTGACGAAAATGTTCAACTCCGATGTTTTTAGGACGTGAAACATTTTTCAGAATTTTATGATTCGTATCAAACTGTACCTGCTACAGCTGCTCACGTGATTCGAAATTCGTTGAAGGAATTTCGGAAATAATACCTGTCGCAAATACATCTTTTGGTATCACTTTCTCGTGCGACTTGTTTCGAAAGAATAATCACCAGTGATCATGTCATATTTGAATATATATCACCGTAACAAAAATATAGTAAACACATCGTATACTTCGAGGACACAATATTCAAAATAATGTATACTTTAGGGACCCGATTTTGCAATGATCGTATGATTCGGGGACCCACTTTTCCAAGTATGGTGTACTTTGATGACACAGTGGTAATTGATGAAAATTTATACGTCAATGTTAACAAAACGGTCTGAACACACAATTGTGTCCCCGAATCATAAGATCATTCCAAAATTGAGTCCCGGAAGTGTATATTATTTGCAATATTATGGCCCTGAAGAATACGTTCTGTTCAAAATTACGTCCTCAAAGTGTGCAGTACTTCCAAAATTTCGATTCGAAATTATCCACCTGCAGTTGTGATCGCGGAGGAAAGAGGCATGAGAAAATATTGTGACGTATCTCAAATACCTTCTCATTACAATTCTTTGCTGTGAATAGCGAAAACTTCTTGATTTGCGACAATCAGAGCATTCGGATGGTGACGAAAATGTTCAACTCCGATGTTTTTAGGACGTGAAACATTTTTCAGAATTTTATGATTCGTATCAAACTGTACCTGCTACAGCTGCTCACGTGATTCGAGATTCGTTGAAGGAATTTGGGAAATAATACCTATCGCAAATACATCTTTTGGTATCACTTTCTCGTTCGACTTGTTTCGAAAGAATAATCACCAGTGATCATGTCATATTTGAATATATATCACCGTAACAAAAATATAGTAAACACATCGTATACTTCGAGGACACAATATTCAAAATAATGTATACTTTAGCGACCCGATTTTGCAATGATCGTATGATTCGGGGACCCACTTTTCCAAGTATGGTGTACTTTGATGACACAGTGGTAATTGATGAAAATTTATACGTCAATGTTAACAAAACGGTCTGAACACACAATTGTGTCCCCGAATCATACGATCATTGCAAAATTGAGTCCCTGAAGTATATATTATTTCCAATATTGTGGCTATGAAGAATACGCTCTGTTCGAAATTATGTCCTCAAAGTGTGGAGTACTTCCAAAATTTCGTCTTGAAATTGTCCACCTGCAGTTGTAATTGCGGAGGAAAGAGGCATGAGAAAATATCGTGACGAAACTCAAATACCTTCTCATTACAATTCTTTGCTGTGAATAGCGAAAACTTCTTGATTTGCGACAATCAGAGCATTCGGATGGTGACGAAAATGTTCAACTCCGATGTTTTTAGGACGTGAAACATTTTTCAGAATTTTATGATTCGTATCAAACTGTACCTGCTACAGCTGCTCACGTGATTCGAAATTCGTTGAAGGAATTTGGGAAATAATACCTGTCGCAAATACATCTTTTGGTATCACTTTCTCGTGCGACTTGTTTCGAAAGAATAATCACCAGTGATCATGTCATATTTGAATATATATCACCGTAACAAAAATATAGTAAACACATCGTATACTTCGAGGACACAATATTCAAAATAATGTATACTTTAGGGACCCGATTTTGCAATGATCGTATGATTCGGGGACCCACTTTTCCAAGTATGGTGTACTTTGATGACACAGTGGTAATTGATGAAAATTTATACGTCAATGTTAACAAAACGGTCTGAACACACAATTGTGTCCCCGAATCATAAGATCATTCCAAAATTGAGTCCCGGAAGTGTATATTATTTGCAATATTATGGCCCTGAAGAATACGTTCTGTTCAAAATTACGTCCTCAAAGTGTGCAGTACTTCCAAAATTTCGATTCGAAATTATCCACCTGCAGTTGTGATCGCGGAGGAAAGAGGCATGAGAAAATATTGTGACGTATCTCAAATACCTTCTCATTACAATTCTTTGCTGTGAATAGCGAAAACTTCTTGATTTGCGACAATCAGAGCATTCGGATGGTGACGAAAATGTTCAACTCCGATGTTTTTAGGACGTGAAACATTTTTCAGAATTTCATGATTCGTATCAAACTGTACCTGCTACAGCTGCTCACGTGATTCGAGATTCGTTGAAGGAATTTGGGAAATAATACCTGTCGCAAATACATCTTTTGGTATCACTTTCTCGTTCGACTTGTTTCGAAAGAATAATCACCAGTGATCATGTCATATTTGAATATATATCACCGTAACAAAAATATAGTAAACACATCGTATACTTCGAGGACACAATATTCAAAATAATGTATACTTTAGCGACCCGATTTTGCAATGATCGTATGATTCGGGGACCCACTTTTCCAAGTATGGTGTACTTTGATGACACAGTGGTAATTGATGAAAATTTATACGTCAATGTTAACAAAACGGTCTGAACACACAATTGTGTCCCCGAATCATACGATCATTGCAAAATTGAGTCCCTGAAGTATATATTATTTCCAATATTGTGGCCCTGAAGAATACGCTCTGTTCGAAATTATGTCCTCAAAGTGTGGAGTACTTCCAAAATTTCGTCTTGAAATTGTCCACCTGCAGTTGTAATTGCGGAGGAAAGAGGCATGAGAAAATATCGTGACGAAACTCAAATACCTTCTCACTACAATTCTTTGCTGTGAATAGCGAAAACTTCTTGATTTGCGACAATCAGAGCATTCGGATGGTGACGAAAATGTTCAACTCCGATGTTTTTAGGACGTGAAACATTTTTCAGAATTTTATGATTCGTATCAAACTGTACCTGCTACAGCTGCTCACGTGATTCGAAATTCGTTGAAGAAATTTGGGAAATAATACCTGTCGCAAATACATCTTTTCGTATCACTTTCTCGTGCGACTTGTTTCGAAAGAATAATCACCAGTGATCATGTCATATTTGAATATATATCACCGTAACAAAAATATAGTAAACACATCGTATACTTCGAGGACACAATATTCAAAATAATGTATACTTTAGGGACCCGATTTTGCAATGATCGTATGATTCGGGGACCCACTTTTCCAAGTATGGTGTACTTTGATGACACAGTGGTAATTGATGAAAATTTATACGTCAATGTTAACAAAACGGTCTGAACACACAATTGTGTCCCCGAATCATAAGATCATTCCAAAATTGAGTCCCGGAAGTGTATATTATTTGCAATATTATGGCCCTGAAGAATACGTTCTGTTCAAAATTACGTCCTCAAAGTGTGCAGTACTTCCAAAATTTCGATTCGAAATTATCCACCTGCAGTTGTGATCGCGGAGGAAAGAGGCATGAGAAAATATTGTGACGTATCTCAAATACCTTCTCATTACAATTCTTTGCTGTGAATAGCGAAAACTTCTTGATTTGCGACAATCAGAGCATTCGGATGGTGACGAAAATGTTCAACTCCGATGTTTTTAGGACGTGAAACATTTTTCAGAATTTTATGATTCGTATCAAACTGTACCTGCTACAGCTGCTCACGTGATTCGAGATTCGTTGAAGGAATTTGGGAAATAATACCTATCGCAAATACATCTTTTGGTATCACTTTCTCGTTCGACTTGTTTCGAAAGAATAATCACCAGTGATCATGTCATATTTGAATATATATCACCGTAACAAAAATATAGTAAACACATCGTATACTTCGAGGACACAATATTCAAAATAATGTATACTTTAGCGACCCGATTTTGCAATGATCGTATGATTCGGGGACCCACTTTTCCAAGTATGGTGTACTTTGATGACACAGTGGTAATTGATGAAAATTTATACGTCAATGTTAACAAAACGGTCTGAACACACAATTGTGTCCCCGAATCATACGATCATTGCAAAATTGAGTCCCTGAAGTATATATTATTTCCAATATTGTGGCTATGAAGAATACGCTCTGTTCGAAATTATGTCCTCAAAGTGTGGAGTACTTCCAAAATTTCGTCTTGAAATTGTCCACCTGCAGTTGTAATTGCGGAGGAAAGAGGCATGAGAAAATATCGTGACGAAACTCAAATACCTTCTCATTACAATTCTTTGCTGTGAATAGCGAAAACTTCTTGATTTGCGACAATCAGAGCATTCGGATGGTGACGAAAATGTTCAACTCCGATGTTTTTAGGACGTGAAACATTTTTCAGAATTTTATGATTCGTATCAAACTGTACCTGCTACAGCTGCTCACGTGATTCGAAATTCGTTGAAGGAATTTGGGAAATAATACCTGTCGCAAATACATCTTTTGGTATCACTTTCTCGTGCGACTTGTTTCGAAAGAATAATCACCAGTGATCATGTCATATTTGAATATATATCACCGTAACAAAAATATAGTAAACACATCGTATACTTCGAGGACACAATATTCAAAATAATGTATACTTTAGGGACCCGATTTTGCAATGATCGTATGATTCGGGGACCCACTTTTCCAAGTATGGTGTACTTTGATGACACAGTGGTAATTGATGAAAATTTATACGTCAATGTTAACAAAACGGTCTGAACACACAATTGTGTCCCCGAATCATAAGATCATTCCAAAATTGAGTCCCGGAAGTGTATATTATTTGCAATATTATGGCCCTGAAGAATACGTTCTGTTCAAAATTACGTCCTCAAAGTGTGCAGTACTTCCAAAATTTCGATTCGAAATTATCCACCTGCAGTTGTGATCGCGGAGGAAAGAGGCATGAGAAAATATTGTGACGTATCTCAAATACCTTCTCATTACAATTCTTTGCTGTGAATAGCGAAAACTTCTTGATTTGCGACAATCAGAGCATTCGGATGGTGACGAAAATGTTCAACTCCGATGTTTTTAGGACGTGAAACATTTTTCAGAATTTCATGATTCGTATCAAACTGTACCTGCTACAGCTGCTCACGTGATTCGAGATTCGTTGAAGGAATTTGGGAAATAATACCTGTCGCAAATACATCTTTTGGTATCACTTTCTCGTTCGACTTGTTTCGAAAGAATAATCACCAGTGATCATGTCATATTTGAATATATATCACCGTAACAAAAATATAGTAAACACATCGTATACTTCGAGGACACAATATTCAAAATAATGTATACTTTAGCGACCCGATTTTGCAATGATCGTATGATTCGGGGACCCACTTTTCCAAGTATGGTGTACTTTGATGACACAGTGGTAATTGATGAAAATTTATACGTCAATGTTAACAAAACGGTCTGAACACACAATTGTGTCCCCGAATCATACGATCATTGCAAAATTGAGTCCCTGAAGTATATATTATTTCCAATATTGTGGCCCTGAAGAATACGCTCTGTTCGAAATTATGTCCTCAAAGTGTGGAGTACTTCCAAAATTTCGTCTTGAAATTGTCCACCTGCAGTTGTAATTGCGGAGGAAAGAGGCATGAGAAAATATCGTGACGAAACTCAAATACCTTCTCACTACAATTCTTTGCTGTGAATAGCGAAAACTTCTTGATTTGCGACAATCAGAGCATTCGGATGGTGACGAAAATGTTCAACTCCGATGTTTTTAGGACGTGAAACATTTTTCAGAATTTTATGATTCGTATCAAACTGTACCTGCTACAGCTGCTCACGTGATTCGAAATTCGTTGAAGAAATTTGGGAAATAATACCTGTCGCAAATACATCTTTTCGTATCACTTTCTCGTGCGACTTGTTTCGAAAGAATAATCACCAGTGATCATGTCATATTTGAATATATATCACCGTAACAAAAATATAGTAAACACATCGTATACTTCGAGGACACAATATTCAAAATAATGTATACTTTAGGGACCCGATTTTGCAATGATCGTATGATTCGGGGACCCACTTTTCCAAGTATGGTGTACTTTGATGACACAGTGGTAATTGATGAAAATTTATACGTCAATGTTAACAAAACGGTCTGAACACACAATTGTGTCCCCGAATCATAAGATCATTCCAAAATTGAGTCCCGGAAGTGTATATTATTTGCAATATTATGGCCCTGAAGAATACGTTCTGTTCAAAATTACGTCCTCAAAGTGTGCAGTACTTCCAAAATTTCGATTCGAAATTATCCACCTGCAGTTGTGATCGCGGAGGAAAGAGGCATGAGAAAATATCGTGACGTATCTCAAATACCTTCTCATTACAATTGTTTGCTGTGAATAGCGAAAACTTCTTGATTTGCGTCAATCAGAGCATTCGGATGGTGACGAAAATGTTCAACTCCGATGTTTTTAGGACGTGAAACATTTTTCAGAATTTTATGATTCGTATCAAACTGTACCTGCTACAGCTGCTCACGTGATTCGAGATTCGTTGAAGGAATTTAGGAAATAATACCTATCGCAAATACATCTTTTGGTATCACTTTCTCGTTCGACTTGTTTCGAAAGAATAATCACCAGTGATCATGTCATATTTGAATATATATCACCGTAACAAAAATATAGTAAACACATCGTATACTTCGAGGACACAATATTCAAAATAATGTATACTTTAGGGACCCGATTTTGCAATGATCGTATGATTCGGGGACCCACTTTTCCAAGTATGGTGTACTTTGATGACACAGTGGTAATTGATGAAAATTTATACGTCAATGTTAACAAAACGGTCTGAACACACAATTGTGTCCCCGAATCATAAGATCATTCCAAAATTGAGTCCCGGAAGTGTATATTATTTGCAATATTATGGCCCTGAAGAATACGTTCTGTTCAAAATTACGTCCTCAAAGTGTGCAGTACTTCCAAAATTTCGATTCGAAATTATCCACCTGCAGTTGTGATCGCGGAGGAAAGAGGCATGAGAAAATATTGTGACGTATCTCAAATACCTTCTCATTACAATTCTTTGCTGTGAATAGCGAAAACTTCTTGATTTGCGACAATCAGAGCATTCGGATGGTGACGAAAATGTTCAACTCCGATGTTTTTAGGACGTGAAACATTTTTCAGAATTTTATGATTCGTATCAAACTGTACCTGCTACAGCTGCTCACGTGATTCGAGATTCGTTGAAGGAATTTGGGAAATAATACCTATCGCAAATACATCTTTTGGTATCACTTTCTCGTTCGACTTGTTTCGAAAGAATAATCACCAGTGATCATGTCATATTTGAATATATATCACCGTAACAAAAATATAGTAAACACATCGTATACTTCGAGGACACAATATTCAAAATAATGTATACTTTAGCGACCCGATTTTGCAATGATCGTATGATTCGGGGACCCACTTTTCCAAGTATGGTGTACTTTGATGACACAGTGGTAATTGATGAAAATTTATACGTCAATGTTAACAAAACGGTCTGAACACACAATTGTGTCCCCGAATCATACGATCATTGCAAAATTGAGTCCCTGAAGTATATATTATTTCCAATATTGTGGCTATGAAGAATACGCTCTGTTCGAAATTATGTCCTCAAAGTGTGGAGTACTTCCAAAATTTCGTCTTGAAATTGTCCACCTGCAGTTGTAATTGCGGAGGAAAGAGGCATGAGAAAATATCGTGACGAAACTCAAATACCTTCTCATTACAATTCTTTGCTGTGAATAGCGAAAACTTCTTGATTTGCGACAATCAGAGCATTCGGATGGTGACGAAAATGTTCAACTCCGATGTTTTTAGGACGTGAAACATTTTTCAGAATTTTATGATTCGTATCAAACTGTACCTGCTACAGCTGCTCACGTGATTCGAAATTCGTTGAAGGAATTTGGGAAATAATACCTGTCGCAAATACATCTTTTGGTATCACTTTCTCGTGCGACTTGTTTCGAAAGAATAATCACCAGTGATCATGTCATATTTGAATATATATCACCGTAACAAAAATATAGTAAACACATCGTATACTTCGAGGACACAATATTCAAAATAATGTATACTTTAGGGACCCGATTTTGCAATGATCGTATGATTCGGGGACCCACTTTTCCAAGTATGGTGTACTTTGATGACACAGTGGTAATTGATGAAAATTTATACGTCAATGTTAACAAAACGGTCTGAACACACAATTGTGTCCCCGAATCATAAGATCATTCCAAAATTGAGTCCCGGAAGTGTATATTATTTGCAATATTATGGCCCTGAAGAATACGTTCTGTTCAAAATTACGTCCTCAAAGTGTGCAGTACTTCCAAAATTTCGATTCGAAATTATCCACCTGCAGTTGTGATCGCGGAGGAAAGAGGCATGAGAAAATATTGTGACGTATCTCAAATACCTTCTCATTACAATTCTTTGCTGTGAATAGCGAAAACTTCTTGATTTGCGACAATCAGAGCATTCGGATGGTGACGAAAATGTTCAACTCCGATGTTTTTAGGACGTGAAACATTTTTCAGAATTTCATGATTCGTATCAAACTGTACCTGCTACAGCTGCTCACGTGATTCGAGATTCGTTGAAGGAATTTGGGAAATAATACCTGTCGCAAATACATCTTTTGGTATCACTTTCTCGTTCGACTTGTTTCGAAAGAATAATCACCAGTGATCATGTCATATTTGAATATATATCACCGTAACAAAAATATAGTAAACACATCGTATACTTCGAGGACACAATATTCAAAATAATGTATACTTTAGCGACCCGATTTTGCAATGATCGTATGATTCGGGGACCCACTTTTCCAAGTATGGTGTACTTTGATGACACAGTGGTAATTGATGAAAATTTATACGTCAATGTTAACAAAACGGTCTGAACACACAATTGTGTCCCCGAATCATACGATCATTGCAAAATTGAGTCCCTGAAGTATATATTATTTCCAATATTGTGGCCCTGAAGAATACGCTCTGTTCGAAATTATGTCCTCAAAGTGTGGAGTACTTCCAAAATTTCGTCTTGAAATTGTCCACCTGCAGTTGTAATTGCGGAGGAAAGAGGCATGAGAAAATATCGTGACGAAACTCAAATACCTTCTCACTACAATTCTTTGCTGTGAATAGCGAAAACTTCTTGATTTGCGACAATCAGAGCATTCGGATGGTGACGAAAATGTTCAACTCCGATGTTTTTAGGACGTGAAACATTTTTCAGAATTTTATGATTCGTATCAAACTGTACCTGCTACAGCTGCTCACGTGATTCGAAATTCGTTGAAGAAATTTGGGAAATAATACCTGTCGCAAATACATCTTTTCGTATCACTTTCTCGTGCGACTTGTTTCGAAAGAATAATCACCAGTGATCATGTCATATTTGAATATATATCACCGTAACAAAAATATAGTAAACACATCGTATACTTCGAGGACACAATATTCAAAATAATGTATACTTTAGGGACCCGATTTTGCAATGATCGTATGATTCGGGGACCCACTTTTCCAAGTATGGTGTACTTTGATGACACAGTGGTAATTGATGAAAATTTATACGTCAATGTTAACAAAACGGTCTGAACACACAATTGTGTCCCCGAATCATAAGATCATTCCAAAATTGAGTCCCGGAAGTGTATATTATTTGCAATATTATGGCCCTGAAGAATACGTTCTGTTCAAAATTACGTCCTCAAAGTGTGCAGTACTTCCAAAATTTCGATTCGAAATTATCCACCTGCAGTTGTGATCGCGGAGGAAAGAGGCATGAGAAAATATCGTGACGTATCTCAAATACCTTCTCATTACAATTGTTTGCTGTGAATAGCGAAAACTTCTTGATTTGCGTCAATCAGAGCATTCGGATGGTGACGAAAATGTTCAACTCCGATGTTTTTAGGACGTGAAACATTTTTCAGAATTTTATGATTCGTATCAAACTGTACCTGCTACAGCTGCTCACGTGATTCGAGATTCGTTGAAGGAATTTAGGAAATAATACCTATCGCAAATACATCTTTTGGTATCACTTTCTCGTTCGACTTGTTTCGAAAGAATAATCACCAGTGATCATGTCATATTTGAATATATATCACCGTAACAAAAATATAGTAAACACATCGTATACTTCGAGGACACAATATTCAAAATAATGTATACTTTAGGGACCCGATTTTGCAATGATCGTATGATTCGGGGACCCACTTTTCCAAGTATGGTGTACTTTGATGACACAGTGGTAATTGATGAAAATTTATACGTCAATGTTAACAAAACGGTCTGAACACACAATTGTGTCCCCGAATCATAAGATCATTCCAAAATTGAGTCCCGGAAGTGTATATTATTTGCAATATTATGGCCCTGAAGAATACGTTCTGTTCAAAATTACGTCCTCAAAGTGTGCAGTACTTCCAAAATTTCGATTCGAAATTATCCACCTGCAGTTGTGATCGCGGAGGAAAGAGGCATGAGAAAATATCGCGACGTATCTCAAATACCTTCTCATTACACTTCTTCGCTGTGAATAGGGAATACTTCTTGATTTGCGACAATCAGAGCATTCGGATGTTGACGAAAATGTTCAACTACGATGTTTTTAGGACATGAAACATTGGAATATATATCACCGCAACAAAAATATAGTAAGCAGATCGTATACTTCGAGGACACAATATTCAAAATAATGTTTCAGGGACTCGATTTGGCAATGATCGTATGATTCGGGGACTCACTTGCCCAAGTATGGTGTACTTAGATGACAGAGTGGTAATTGATGTGAATTTGTACGTTAATGTTATCAAAACGGTTTGATCACATACTATGGCGATATTTCAACCATGGCATAATTATAGGTGATTTTTTTTTCGAAAAAAGTAGGACAAAAAGTCATTAAAAATGATGTAGTAGCAGTAGGCATTAATCGCTAAATGAAACCTTTTCGCCGCAAGTTCAGTGGGCGCAGGTATACTGTTTGAAGACATATTTTTGGAAATAATGTATACTTCTGGGACATGATTTGAATAGGATCGCATACTTCGGGCGCCCAATTATCTGAGCATGGTGTGTTCTGGAGACGCGATGACAAGGATCCTTAGTTCATAACTATATTACATAAATTTTCATGATATTTAATATACATACCGAAGTATTTGACCTCTCTAACTATTACATGAAGTTTAACGGAAATCAACAATAGGAATTTGAATGCAATGACCACCACTTGCTTATTTCATAGAATACCGAATGTATCATTCTACTTTAGGCATGTATAGAACTTACATTAAGTTGGACTTTTTATTCCACCAAATTATGAACTACACGAGCGAAAATTAATTAGCTTCCGAAAAACTGATTTTTGTTGTTTCATCAATGCGGCAAAATATTTCCGTGCTGCTCTTTTCCTTCTTTCTACGCTAAAGATATCTCATCTTGTGTGACATTCAAATCTACTGCTTATTTACCTGTTCATACTCTTAAGAGTGCTATTACTCTTATAATGCACGCATATCGAATGTTTTATTCATCATGGGGATTTCATCAGTGTGGAGGGATTTCTATACCCATAATATCATGTCCCCATGATATACAGTCTGTCTATAACTGAGTCCTCAAATTATACAAAACTGGTGATCCTGTTCTGAAAGTCACATTACTATCAATAAACATGATTAATTTTCAGTCCTCGATAAAGATCAGTCAAAGTACGTTTAGAATAACACTTGCCTAATGAACTGCTAGAAAAAAAATCAATATAAACAGAAAATAAGTGCATTCTAGTATTGATTATACCTATAGTAGATGTATCGTACTTTTTGAGGACTGCCCTCGAACTAGACGACTGATGTAGATGTATGTTATTCTGGGGACAGTCCTCGAAATGTCAAAATTTCATGGTGTCCTTAAAGTAGCTATATCACATAGGGTGTGTGATTTTGAGGACAGTCCTCGAACTGTACGTTATGTATGTAACTACTTTGAAGCCAGACCTCAAACTAGCCAGATGTCTCCGGAATAACGGAAACGTAAAAGAGTAAGCCCTGAAACTATACGCCATACATATATATATATATATGTATATGTATATGTATATGTATATGTATATGTATATGTATATGTATATGTATATGTATATGTATATGTATATGTATATGTATATGTATATGTATATGTATATGTATATGTATATGTATATGTATATGTATATGTATATGTATATGTATATGTATATGTATATGTATATGTATATGTATATGTATATGTATATGTATATGTATATGTATATGTATATGTATATGTATATGTATATGTATATGTATATGTATATGTATATGTATATGTATATGTATATGTATATGTATATGTATATGTATATATATACATATATATATTGTTACGAAATGGGGGTTTAAGTACTTCGTAGTTAAAGAAGTTAACAAAGTTAATAGTCGAATAAATGATGCTTAGAAATTGGTATTTTGGAGTAAGGTTAGTTGTATTAGAAATACGTGTGTTCAGTTTAAGGTTTAGAACAAGACTGTTATTACAATAATATCGTTGAGATTAGCAACGGTAGACAAATGATATATGTGAACATCTTCTATTTAAGATGACTACTAGATCATATGTGAACTACATATGAGGGGTGATACCACTTTCGTAACACAACCCCCCCCCCCTTAGGAAAAGAGTCGACCCGACTCTTGAAAAATGAAAAGTTAAAATAAAATTTCAATTGATAAAAATAAAAATGTCTAGTAGTCAAATTGTGTGTACGTGCTCTGATTGGGAAAGCCTGTGTGGTAAGTTAAGTTAAAGATTTGATACTTTCTCATAAGCTATCCGGCATTTGCCTTAATCTTCCAAGGGAAAAACCACACTAAAAGACCTTGGAAAGATAGTTGAGCATTGAAATTATCAAAATGTGAGTTTTTAGTATAAAAATTGTTCTTCGAAATATTCTTTCTCGAAAGAAGAATCCGGTAGGATGTAGTATCAGGATGCAGATTGCGAGCGGTAAGTGGTGAGCGGTAAAGGAGTGTCCTGTAACAAGGAGGCGAAGGGAAGGCGAATGGGATAGGAGCTCGGGAAAGAAGTCGGTCCATGGTCCCAAAATCGCTCCGATCAGAAACCTCTTCAACAAATCAGTGGGTAAAACGACCTAGATTGGAAGACAAATGTTAATTTTTGGATATAAGAGACATATTAAATTTATTTATTTATTTAATTAAAATAAATAAAATCGGAACGATCTTATCTGAGGTCTGGAAAAGGGGTGAAAGATGTCAGGATGGAAATTCCATCAGGTCAGGATAGGAATTCTGTCTTTTATACTCAGAATATAAGATCTACTTTAAAGAAATCTGAAATCTGGTCAAAAATTAGTCTCTTAAAACTAACATGTATATTTGAAATCCATTGGGATCTTCTATTTAAATGAAAAACAAAAGGAAGTACTTTCGTACAGGAGAAACCACGCCTATCGAAGCGTGGAAGTTAGCTTAGATACGGTAACTAAGAAGAAGAGTATTCAATTGTTTCAAACAAGCTAGATCGAAATATGTCGGGAGTAACCTTACTGTAAAGTTCTTAAGAGATTGGTGCAAGAACGAGGAAAAAATGCGAGAAAAGACTGAAAATATCGGAAATCTAGTACGATATTTAAATTGGGGAAAAATAATAGTAAAAGGATTTGATAAAAATGAATATGTATGCGGCAAAGGTTGAAGTTATTGCGATGGAAATTATCCGAAGAGCTTGTGTCGAAAATGCTCTTATAAATGGTGAGTTTTTTTTTTTTTGAGTACAAAATAATAAATATGAATCAATATCATTATTAATTATAGTCCGCAAAGGAGATTTCTCAAGAAAAAAGAAATACATCAAACCCTTTTAAGCCAGGGGGCATTAAACGATGAATCCAATTGCCGAGAATGTCTAGGCATTGTTCTAAAGATTGGGAAATGTGAAGAGTGTGAAGAGTACGGATGGAACCTAAGTCGCCTCGAAGAGATAGCAAGAAGAGCCATTGGGCAGTAACACTATTCTAATACACTTCTAACAAAATTTTTTTTTTTTTTTTAATAAAAATAAAAATAAATAAATAAAATTACTGTTGATTATTTATTATTTGTATGAAGTGTCTTTTTTGCTGACCAGAACTATAGGGGATGCCCAAGGACCGGAGGACGGTTCTATTACATCGTTGGCGAGCCTGTCTTCAACCAACTTGTTAACATCTTCCCTCCCGTTGAGAGGAAGCCTCCTGGCTGCCTGTTTAAAAGGAACGTTGTCTCCAGTGTTGATCTTGTCTTTAACCAGGGTACAACGTCCAATATCTCCTGAATTCTTGGCAAACACATCTTCAAATTCTTCCATTGAAGAAATTAAATCTTCGTTTTGAGGTTCTTGTAAAAGTTTCGCAGTTCTGTCTGAGAGTTCTTGAAAAGGAGTAGAAGTTAAATTCGTGGAAGTGACGTTTTCTTTTTGATTGTCCTGATTTTCATCCTCGGGAAAGGTTTCAGGTAGAACTTCGGATTCTTGAGAAGATTCAGTTAAATTGCGTAATGTAGGAGCGTCATCAAAAGGAGTGTAAAAGGAACGACGAGTCGTTGAAAGAGGGATCTGGTGATGACCAGATATCAACGAGTTGGTGACCGTAGAAATAAGGCACTCGTGTGCCGACAGAAAATCTAACCCCAAAATACCATCGTCCTCTATATTGGCTAAATAAACCTTATAAGGTGAAGTAATGAATCCAGCTACGTTTATTTGAACAGATTTCTGTCGTAAAATTGGAGTAGTTTCTCCTGTAGCTGTACGTAAAAAGGTAGAGTGAAAATCATCCTCAGTGGAATCCAAAAGATCCGAACGGACTACTGTAACTTCCGCCCCGGTATCTATAACCCAGAGACATTTAATACCATTTACGGTGCCCCAGGTGTATAGCCCGGTCTGACGGAGACCTCTTAATAAAAATTTGGTTAGACTAGAATTAATAATGGGGCCACCAACACAAAGTTCCTTTGATGATTCAAGCCCTACTGAATCATCAGAGTTTAGTTTTTTGGATTAGAAGGTTGAGAATTTGATGAGGCATCTCTATTTCTCCAAGAGTTCGGATTAGAATTATTGGATGAATTTTTATCATCAGAATTTTTGTTGTAGTTAGAATTATTATTATACTGACTTTGATTTTGAGAGTTGTTTGAGTTCTGTTCTTTCTTTCGTTTTAAAATAAAGCATTGATCAACTGTATGATTTTCTTTTTTGCAATAGAAACAGAACTTTGGTCCAGTGGAACTTTGTGATTTAGAGGCTCCATGTTGATCGCGTCGCTGCCAGGGAGTGGTTTTAGATCGGTTATTATAAGTAGACGGATTTGAGGTTTGAATCTGTCTTATTCGACCTACTCCATAACATTCTTTGTTGAGAGCTTCTAACTCTAAGGCCCTAACTATAGCTTCTTTGAGAGTAGAGGGTCCCGCCGAACTCAAGGCAAATTTTAAATTTGGGTTATGAATTGATTTGATGAAGCGACTACGGCCTATTTTGTCTCTCGTCTTGTCATCGCAAGTTGGTAAGGCTAATCTAGTCATTCTTTCAATTTCTTGCCCAAGAGTGACGAGACTCTTGTCTTTCAGTTGTTTTCTGTTTTCTAATTGTGTCAAATGTAATTCTTTTAAATGATCGTCTCCATAACGAAGTTTTAAGGACTCACTAAGCTTATTATAATCTTTAATTTCTTCTTTAGAAAGAGTGGTCAAAACAAACAGAGCAGGTCCTCGAAGACTTAGTGCTAGGTTAGAAGCCTTAGCGAACGGACCCCAGTTGTTTAATTCGGAACAGAGTAGGAATTGGCATTCATACTCTGCCCAAGGAGTTGAACCGTCAAAAGTTGGAACTTTTAGGTTATTACCCTGTTTGTTTTGAGGGTTAGATTGAAAATCTGATTGATTTGACTGATTTAAGATAGTGGTAGTAGGAATTTCAGTAATTTGGTTAATTTCGCGACCACTCTCGGCGCGAAAAGTAACGTTAGAACATAATCTTTTAACTTCGGATAAAATATTTTCTCGGAAAATTTCGTCGGCATTAATATTGTTACTATTATTGCTATTATTTTTGTTGTGTGTCGAACTCGGAATTTCAAGTCTCGAGGGTTGTTTGGCATACACCATTCTCAAACCTCTTTGTAATGTTTCATCCTGCGTCGTTAATTCGACGCAGTTGTTTTGTTCTACTGATCGAACGACCGGAACCAGAGTTGTTGGTTCGTTCGACCTAGGTCTGATAGAAATAGGAGGAGTTCTTCCTCCATGAACGGTTACAGACCTTGTTTCTGTAGGTATTTGAGTCAATTGATCTCGCACTAGGGAGAGTTTGCGAGGAGTAGGTATTGGGGAAGGCCTGGCGTCCGTGATGTGGCTTGTCAGGGTTTCCAAGCTTCGCTGTAAAACGGAGGACTGTTCGCGTTGAGCGGAAAGGATGGTAGTTAGGAGGGTCTCAGACTGCTGTTGGGAGGCCAGGACGGTAGAAAGGAGAGCCTCGGATTGTTCTTTTTGAGCTGAAAATAAAGTAGAAAGAATGGTGTCGCGGTCTTCGCGATCTTTTTGTTGGGTTTCTCGCTGAGCCTCGAGAAGAGTTTGTTGTGATTCTCGTTGTTCTCTCATCATGAGCTGAAACAGTTCCATCTGGAAGGCCATCGGGTCTTGTGGAGGTGTTTGGATGGAGGGCTGATCAGTCGGAATGGTAGAGGGAATCTCAGTCGAGGTTGAGGCAGTTGAGGTTGATCGAACTGTGGTTCGTGTCTTAGGCATCTTTTTCGAATTGATTTCACTTTATTTAATATCACTCAGAAATCCCACTTCTGACACCAATGTTACGAAATGGGGGTTTGAGTACTTCGTAGTTAAAGAAGTGGGTCTCTGAGAGTATTAACAAAGTGAATAGTCGAATAAATGATGCTTAGAAGTTAGTATTTTGGAGTAAGGTTAGTTGTATTAGAAATACGTGTGTTCAGTTTAAGGTCTAGAACAAGACTGTTATTACAATAATATCGTTGAGATTAGCAACGGTAGACAAATGATATATGTGAACATCTTCTATTTAAGATGACTACTAGATCATATGTGAACTACATATGAGGGGTGATACCACTTTCGTAACAATATATATATATATATATGGGGTATTCCAAGAAGTTTTGAACGGTTGTTTACCCCGACCCCCATCGATTTCCGAATAAATTATTCACGTGGTAACCCTAGACTCAAAAATAGTTGCTGAATTATTTCAGAATTTTTCGATTTCTTTTTCAGAAGTTACGATTTTTCGAAAATCGCACCTCAGGACAAGAGCTCATTTTTTACTTAATTCTCATTGGCAAGCAAAATATCTTAGGGAAAAGTAAGTGGTACAGAATGAGCCAGGTTTTGACGCACTTTGACACAAAAATATTTTTCGATTTTTCAGACACCGGAAGTGTCGAAATTGTCATTATAAAAATTAATATCGTCAATTCCAAAAAGTCGCCGTGATCAATCTTTTTGAAATTTTTACACAAAATTCTACATTGAAAGACGGATTTTTTAAGACGTTTCCGAAACTGGGCCGAGAACGGGTTCAGGAGATATGGTCATTTTAACCTCGCGAAAATTCACATTTCAGCGCATTTACGCACTGATATACTATATTATTTTAACTAAACATTACAACTAAACCTAAATTGAACATTATAACTAAACATACTACAATATCGCGTTACTAATGCCATAGGGTCGTAAACGCCAAAAATGCAATTTTAGTGCCAGAAGGTCGTATAATTTTTATTTTTTTTCTAAATTCGCTTCAGAATCGAAAATTACGTGTGAATCAATTGGAATTGGGAAATTGGAAAATGAAAAGCAGAAGGTCGTATGTGCTGAACACATACGACTATCTGGCTTTATTTTCAGGAAGAAATCGAAAAAATTAAAGTCAGAAGGTCGTATCTGCCTTTCTTTTTCTCTCTCGGATTTGCCATGAAATCGATGAAAACACGTAGATCCATCGAAAGCCGACAAAAATTTTTTTTTGCAGGATACGACCTTTAGCTTTAGTTTCACGAAAAAATCGCGAAACTGAAGTCAGAAGGTCGTATCCGCCACTTTTTTATTTTTTCTTGTAATCGTCTTGAAATTGACGAAAACGCGTATTTCCGTTGGAATTAAGGTTTTTTTTTTTTTTCTCTGGACGATACGACCTTTCCGGCTTTGGTTTTACGAAAAAATCATACAAACTAAAGTCAGAAGGTCGTATCCTGCAAAAAATTTTTTTGTCGGCTTTCGATGGATCTACGTGTTTTCATCTATTTCATGGCAAATTCGAGAGAAAAAAAGAAAGGCAGATACGACTTTCTGACTTTAATTTTCTCGATTTTTTCCTGAAAATAAAGCCATAGGGTCGTATGTGTTCAGCATATACGACCTCATGATTTTAATTTTCCAATTTTTCAATTTTAATCGATTCACACGTAATTTTCGATTCTAAAGCGAATTTAGAAGAAAAAAAAAAATTATACGACCTTCTGGAACTAAAATTGCATTTTTGGCGTTTACTACCTTATGGAATTAGTAACGCGATATTGTAGTATGTTTAGTTATAATGTTCAATTTATGTTCAGTTGTGATGTTGAGACAGAAGCGTTTTCTCCCTCTGTTAATTTTTGCCGAACCGTCAATAATCAATCGACAAATTAGACAAAATTACTTATTCCTTTATTTTAACGCTTCTACTCGACGCGGCACGGGTCAGTTGCTGTCGAGGTCCATATAATTCATAGACAATAATGATTGGGCGCCAGTTAATTATCAAAATTAACAAAACAATTCGGCTAGTCTCTAGTCGACTAATAACTAATAAATAGACTCTACTCGCAAGGGAGTTCGTTTGGGGAACCCAAGGTAGGGAGAATCTAAATTTCCAAGAGCAAATAAGGACAGAGTTAGACAGAATATTCAAGTTTATCACTCACAAATTGTTGTCAGAATCCGACTCTCGGGGAATAATCCAGAACAAATACACTTTTGTGTTAACAATTATATAAACAAGATTCACAATGACAAATAATACACTGAGTCGAAATGTTTCTTTTAGCGGTACGCCTACTTTATAATTGACAATTTGATAGCGTTATATGTGGACAAAGATTGACGCAAAAGTCGCACCTGTGTACACAAAATAACGTAAGAGATATATTTTACAAAATTGTCACGAAAGATGTACTTATTACAATGATTGAAACAAAAGTTACAAATTAGACGAGAAATAGTTAACACGTGTGTAGTCAAAATTTTAGCGTGAGTTCTCACTATGAGAGTTGTCACAAGAGTGATCTACGGAACGCCGGTCGATGGCTTGGCGCTTGCGCGCATCCCTTATTTCAAGTATCGATACATTATTCGTCTCGACCTAGATAATGGCGTAACGGCGGTTATTTTCGAATTATCAATTATGTATCTGTCTTATAATTAATTGGTAAATAACCTTAACTAAGGTTTCTGACGCGGACGTTGAGTTTATGAATAGAATCTAATTTTCCTGTTACACCCTCCCCCTTCGGAGCTCAACGTCAGTGGTTGACAATTTGCAAGATTCGTTAGTTTTCTAGCAATTAGGATCATTGTTCCATCTCTTTTCTGAGGATAAATAAATTTATCACTTACTTGACTCAGCAACTTGTAGTTCCGTCCAACCTGTATAGACTGAATCCAAATGAAATCATGCAGGCCAGCGGACGTGATGTTCCAGAATCGATCGGCGTTCAAATATGTTGTTCCTCATACAAAATGAGCCGACACGTATTTTGTTGTTTACCCCAAAAAAATTATCCAAGCCCGATATCAATTTTTTAAGATTTAAAGGCGAAAAACTTTCTTCGCCAATTTGAGGAACCAAATATTCGAAAAATAGCCGCCAAATCCGTAATTCTCGAGCTTTTTCGACGATTCTTGTTTTATGTGATTCGGAATTTCGTACTCCATCGAGAAAAGAAAAAAAATCCGAAAAAATTTGAAAATTGCCGAAAATATCAATGTTTTTTGGAAAACATAAGAATTCACTTTTCTCAAAAACCCCATTTTTTTTTTTTCTCAAAATTTGATATGTTTTTCGGGGTGATATCGACTACTTACCCTATGAATGGCGACTGGTATTTTTTCTTGCCTTCCCAGTAATTGACTATTTTATTCTCTGAATTCCTGCACGGCCGTATTTTCACTGTTTCCATGCTATATACTCGCGAGTTTGTATTTTCTGTAGAATCCCATTTGTATATTGTTCGGGCTACCGAATATCTTGTTGTTCAATTTTCTACTCGGTGTTTCGCTTACACAATACTTCAAATTACTTGTATCATGAACAAAAAGTAATGAAATCCCCCCCAAAAAGCACCTCTGGTGCCAAAACCTTTCGCCAAGTACATTGATGCGATATTTCCCACAAAAATAGTTTTGCAGCCATTTAATCTTCAAAAGTATTGAAATTAATGGACGTTACCAAGTACAAATAAATTTGCTCCCAATTAATTTCTTAACGTGATCCAGTTTTAGATTTTGGTGGCAATTTACATTTCGATGTATACCTATAATGTGAGTAACATGTAATAACATGCGACATACGAACTCATAAGAAAAGATCAATTAAAATTAAAATTAGGAAAAAACAAAGAAGAGAAAAAAAAAATTGGAGGTAGTGGTACTTGGCGGGCATTTATATTTTCTTGTAATTTTTACAAAAATGCCCGCCAAGTACCACTACCTCCAATTTTTTTTTCTTTTCTTTGTTTTTTCCTCATTTTAATTTCAACTGATCTTCTCTTATGAGTTCGTATGTCGCATGTTATTACGTGTTACGCACATTATAGGTATACATCGAAATGTAAACTGCTACCAAAATCTAAAACTGGATCACATTAGGCAATTAATTGGGAGCAAATTTATTTGTACTTGGTAACGTCCATTAATTTCAATACTTTTGTAGATTAAATGGCTGCAAATCTATTTTTGTGGAAAATATCGCATTAATGTACCTACTTGGCGAAAGGTTTTTGCACCAGAAGTGCTTTTTGGGGGGGATTTCATTACTTTTTGTTCATGATACAAGTAATTTGAAGTATTGTGTAAGAGAAACACCGCGTAGAAAATTAAACAACAAGATATTCGGCAGCCCGAACAATATACAAATGGGATTCTACAGAAAATACAAGCTCGCGAATATATAGCATGAAAACAGTGAAAACACGGCCCTGCAGGAATTCAGAAAGGAAAATAGTCAATTACTCGGAAAGCAAGAAAAAATACCAGTCGCCATCAATAGGGTAAGTAGTCAATATCACCCCGAAAAACATATCAAATTTTGAGGAAAAAAAAAAATGGGGTTTTTGAGAAAAGTGAATTCTTATGTTTTCCAAAAAACATCGATATTGTTGGCAATTTTCAAAATTTTGGGGATTTTTTTGTTTTTCGCGATGGAGTACGAAATTTCGGATCACATAAAACAAGAATCGTCGAAAAAGTTCGAGAATTACGGATTTGGCGGCTATTTTTCGAATATTTAGTTCCTCAAATTGGCGAAGAAAGTTTTTCGCCTTTAAATCTTAAAAAATCGATATCGGGCTTGGATAATTTTTTTGGGGTAAACAACAAAATACGTGTCGGCTCATTTTGTATGAGAAATAACATATTTGAACGCCGATCGATTCTGGGACATCACGTCCGCTGGCCTGCATGATTTCATTTGGATTCAGTCTATAAGAATTTGACATGCTTGAATTTAAATTATATGTCTACTTGGAAATTCAGATAAATGACAAACACAATTGGGTATAGGAGTTAACTTATCTTCTAACTATGTTTTTCTTAAGTTACACAGGGTTAAATGCTAAATTGACGATAGCAAGATCGTGATGGTAATGCAAGTTTTGACGTTACTGCATGATAACGTGATTCCGTAATGTGTGACAATTATCTAATAAGAAATTAAACAATATCGAAACTGTCTGGTCAGCAATAATATTGCTTGACAATAACAAAAATGATTTGTAGACGATAATCATATTATAGAAAGTTAGACAATATTCAACTGATCGGTTTAACGAAAGTTTTAGCTTAGGCTTGCTTTGGTTTAGCGATTGATTGTTTTTTTTTTGATGGGAACGAGGACCGGTGACTTCTTCTTCTTCGTTCTGTAGTTCTGGTTGCTCTTCCATGATCTTGTCCAGAGTTTCGACAATCAGCGGTGTCTGGAGGGCGACGGACTCGTTGTCGTTTTTCTTTCGACAATTGTAAAGCTGATTGAGCTCGCGGGTTACGAGGTCTCGATGTTAAGTGAGCATTTTCTCTGATCAGGAAAGCTCGGACTTGACTAGGGTGATCTTCCGGATCGGTGAACTTGGCTCGCACCTTCCGTTTCAAAATTTTATCGTTCTCGTCAAAGGGATAACGATGGTCTTGTAATATCAACCAGGTTGGCCAGGTGGCGTAATCTAAACGAAGCCAGTCACTTTGGCCTGCATGTCGAACGTTGCAGTCCGGGCACTCTTGGCAATAGAGATCTGAGTCTCGGGAACATCCGAGGTAGTGGTGGAGTGCCATCTCATGCTTTATTCCATGAGGATAGGGGCAATCACTGGTGTCGAATCCTTCTGGGCGACAGATTTGACAAAATTTGGGCCTATACGGCGGGGAACAGTCCTTGAAGTTATGTTCGGCCGATCGACAGTTAATACAACCAACGACGTGCTGCTTTCTGACAAAGGTCACGTAAGTCTGTGTGGCTCGGCGGACTTGCTTTGCTTCCTTCTTGTCAACCAAGACTTCGGCCCTTTTCATTTTCAGTTTCTTCAGAAGATTCTCGGTGAGGACTCTGTAGTTTGTGCGGAATCTCACTTCGGCGGTTGACTTTTTGGTAGGTTTTAACATCAAGAGACTCGGTAGAGTCTCGCGCCAAGTACATTAAAAAGAATTTTTAAACGCGCGGCGCGAGACTCTGCCGAGTCTATATACCCGAACGGGAACTAACCGCTGTAGTGGGGGGACAATATTTTCTTAATTTCTTACGCCTCGCGATATCTACGGATTTGCAATATTTATTGTAGAATGTAGCCATGAAAAGCTTCAATTTAAGCCCTATCTCGATGAAATCGATGAACGGAGACCTGAGATATGATTGATCAACGTTTTGAGAATACCCGTTTTCATCACGAATTTTTCACCGTCTCCTTCTTCAGTCAGATCGCTTAGACCAAAACCTATGCGCAAAAAATTAGTAGAGTCGCCTTCGCTAGGCTACAGCGAGAGCAGAGACCTACCACGTACGGGAGTCAGTTGCTAGATGGCGCATCGGTTAGCGCCAGCGTTGATTGAAGATATTCGAACATAGATCAAAAATCATAAAAATTTACAGACTTTTTTTAAAGTGCGGCGCGAGATTAGACAATCTTTTTTACCGCAAAGGCTATAAGGAGTGGAGAGATAATGTTTCCCACAGCTAGACGAAAGTTATACACATAGAAATAATTAAATAAAATCAAAGCGAGTTCGTCGGTCTACGATACAATAACGCTCTCCATGGCCCACAAGAGGCAGCATAATCGTGCTTTATTTGTCGTATTTTTGATGACAGTTGTGGGGAATGAGGACGAAAATCATATCAAATATAGAGTAATAACTAAATGTACTTTGAAAAAATTGGAAAGCGATAGTTGTTCATTATATTACAGTGGAGTCCTATGGAATAATAATCATATCCGTCTTCTCGTTTATTTCAAGAGATCGACCCTTTGAGGTTATGAGAATTATCTGTCAGGATTGATCGCGATTTACACAGAACAAAGGGTCAGCAGTGAAATACCCACATTTATTTGAATACTTATTTCTTTGATAATAGAAGGTGGTTTACATAAAATTGAATATTTTTGCAATGTCAAAAAAGTATTTACGGCAATAGAATAAAATTAACCGTATCTGCATATCAACCTATCTGTAGATAAATAAATCAGTTACGGAGCTTGTTACAGGCCTTGAGGAAATGTAAATGAATGTGATCAAAGAGAGAAAAACTATGCGATCTATTAGTTATCGACGATAAAGAGATGCTGCATGGTTCAAATGTCGTGTATGAAGTACTGACATATGTATTCTATACCAATACCTAGGCAGATAACATCGTTACTAAAAATGCAATCAGGCATTTGTAACTAAATGCCAAATATAATGAATAATGTGAATTAAGTCACCGTGCTCTGTGAAACGTCTTTTGCACTAGGAGCTATCAATGCATGCAATGTGGCTGATGATAATTAAATGAGCAAGATAAAGGACTAAGGACTAGAAATGTAACAAAAAAAGTTAATACAGATGTAATTTCGCTATGTAATTGTGATCATTTTGCTAGATCATTTTGATCAGTATTCGAGCCTTTGATAATGAGATTATAGTCCTACGTAGCCCATGATATTGTCTTTGAAAGTTGACCAAAGAGTATAAGCTTGAGAGTGCTAATTTGAAATGATGTTCAAAACGCATCAACACAGCACAATCTCAAGAAAAGTTTTCACTTTTATCTTCTGATTATTCAGCAACAGAAAGTACAGTAAATTGTTATAAAAATTTTTTTCAATAGAATGCTTCAAAATTTTCTTTCAACATTCTTTCAACTTTGTTCTGTCAGTTTAAAGCTTTTTGGACAACCCTTGCTACGCAGCGAATTTTTCAGAGCCAAAATCATAAGCTAAGAAAGTATAATTTCATCATCGGTGCGAGGCTTAAATGCTTATTAAAATCGAATCACTAAAATAATCACAATTACATATAGCCAAACTACATTTTTAACTCTCAAAGTGCTGGAATTTGTTTATTTTTTAACATTATCAGAAAAAATCAGGAATTGATCGGTAGTACCAGAACTTTGAGTTCACGAAAAAGACACGAGCTCGTTAGAATTAATAGAACGGCATGAGTTTCATGTTTTTATCTGACAAAATACCTAACTCTAGAAGTTTGATCGAAATCTATGACTCCCAGGTCTGATACTCTCCTTGTTAGTCTATCGATTACCTAATCACATTAACGTGACATTCAATTTTTATCGAAAGTAAGTCTACGATATCCACGATGGAACCTAAAGCTAACGGGGGTTGAGGCTTGTCATTACAGTTCATTTTTCAGTTATCAACAACAACACCACTTTATCACTGAAACACTTTCAATAGAACTCATAAGAGTTAGATCTATAGGAATGAATCATGTTCTGAAAAATACCATTTAACAGAAACGGTTAAGAAAATCAAATGGGTACAAAAAGTTATGAAATCCCCCAAAAGCACCTCGGGTGCAAAAACCTTGCGCCAAGTACATTAAAACGTAATAGTTATCAACAAAAGCTTCTTAAAAAAATTATCGTAGAAGTAGCATTTGATCCACAAAAGAATTGAAATCAATGGACGTTGCCAAGTACAATTAAATTTGGTTACAATTAATTTCGGACATCTCAATATAAACAACATGCGTAACACATGACATGCAGCATACGTACTCATAAGAACCGATCAATTAAAATTAAACTTGAGAAAAAAAAGAAACGAAAAAAAAATTTGGAGGTAGTGGTACTTGGCGGGCATTTTTGTAAAAATTACAAGAAAATATAAATTGAATTATTTCACAGCCAAAAATGCCCGCCAAGTACCACTACCTCCAAACTTTTTTTTCGTCTCTTTTTTTTCTCAAGTTTAATTTTAATTGATCGGTTCTTATGAGTACGTACGCTGCATGTCATTATGTGTTACGCATGTTGTTTATATTGAGATGTCCGAAATTAATTGTAACCAAATTTAATTGTACTTGGCAACGTCCATTGATTTCAATTCTTTTGTAGATCAAATGCTACTTCTACGATAATTTTTTTAAGAAGCTTTTGTTGATAACTATTACGTTTTAATGTACTTGGCGCAAGGTTTTTGCACCCGAGGTGCTTTTGGGGTACCTATTTCTCGAAAGACGTGGTCAAATTTTGATAGCGTTGGCAACGGTAATAGCGTTGTCGAGGCTGACGGAGCGGTCAAGGCGTTATGATCATCTGTTAACTTCAGCGGTTTTCCGGTGACGGTTGATTTCTCCATCGGATGATTGACGGAGGGAATTCGATTCCTCGTTGCATTTTCATCGTCGAGGTTCTTCCGAGTCATGACTTGCGGAGGTATCCAGTCTTTTAACGATTCTTCATTTAATTGGGGGACGCGGATATCGTTAACGACGTCTTTTTGATCGACTATTTCGTCAGACATTGTTGACAAATTTACTTGTTCATTTACTGACTGGCTAGAACTACTCATACTTCCATTCTCACTATTTTGTAACAAGAACTCAACTTCATCATCTGAGAATCCGTACTCGCTATCAGTTAGGTTGATAATATTTCGGTTCACGCGTTGTTCTATTTGCATTTCGCTTTGACTATCCGATTCACTTTCGTTATTAACGCTTGGCTTATCTACGTCTTCAGCTGGTTCAACATTACTCTGTGAAATGTTCGAATCTGAGTAATGACTTTCAGGTTTACCGCGAGGAAAGTAATGTGTTTCGGACTTGGCACGGATATTTGAACTAGATGCAAAATTAATCGAATAGCTACTCTGTTCATCATCGCTAGAGTCGCTTGACCTCCAAGAATGATTTTCTCTTGTTCTAGGTAATCGATTATCAACTAATTGGTATTGTGTACGCGACGCTGTATTACTCGGGTTGAAGGAGTATGTTGACGCGTGACCAATACTACGAGCTCGGTCATTTAAATTTGACTGTGTACTGCTTTGTCGACCTATAGACGGATTTTGAAAGTTTACTGACGGATTTATCATCTGTCAATACTGTTGTTCCGTAACAAAGATTTCTTCTTCGACTATTTACCCGTTTGGTAATGGTTGACCAATTTTAACTCTAATAAAGCATGGTACTGCGTACTGAAGATTTAGTGTCATGTTATTTCCTATATGTGATAACCGGGTGTTAGTGTTAGGTTGGCTAGGCCTATGCGAAGTATTCGGATTTGGATGGAATTGTACGTGGCGTAATTCCTTTTCGATCTGACCTTGTCTACCTATCGACGAATTTGACCTTTGGTCTTGCAAGTTTTGATTTGTTGACGCATTTTCAACTACGTGTGTATGATTTGAGGAATTCATTAGATCTCTACTATATGAGTACCGATTAAATGCGCTAGTTGACGGAATAGCTTGTTTAGCGTGGCTCGTGACAGGTGCTGATCCTTTTTTACGACGATTTCGGCGAACTTGTGTTACTTCTTCGTCATCTGCCGAATAGTTTGTTTCGTCGTCGTCCGTTTGGCTACTTATTTTTTTCCTAGTTCTTAGATTGTTTCTTCTACTCTAACGATTTTCTCCCGATTCTTTAACTAACATACTACTGAGTAATCCGATTCTATCTAAGAGAGTATTCGTTATACCTTCTATAGAGTTCATTCGATTGACAAGAGGCTGTAATACCTGACCAGATAATAGCGGTGGTATAATTTGTTCGTCTGTCGTAAAAGGAGATGTATTTCTACTATTTCCCTGTACTCTAACATCAGGTGGTGCTTGTCTTAGACTCATATTAGGGCCTTGACTATTGTCTCCTGGCATAGGATTAAAGATATTACTAATTCCCTATTGATTATAATTGTTTTGTTCTGATGCAGTACGCTCGTTTAACTCGTCAGTCAAGTCTGTTGGATTTTCTGCTCTATTACCGTCAGTTGTCTTTTGTTTACGTTTCGGCGGAGAATAGAACCTTACCGGCTATTTAATTTCTTTATTGGCAGTATGCTTCTTGCCAGTATCTAATTTGATAGGTGAATAATAAAATTTCTAAAGCTAGGGTGTTTGCCTGATTTGTTTCGTGTGTTCGGGTTACCCCGTGTTTGTTTCCTATACTATGCACTAACCTACTTCATCGATATGTTGAAGCAAGATCTCAACATATCAACTGCTTTTTCGTTTTCACGATATCAATGTTCTATGTTCTATGTTCTATGTACTAAACTATTCATCGGTACGTCGGAGCAAGATCTCAACGTATCGACTTCCTTCTCGTTTTTACGATGTACGATGTACTATGTTCAATTAAGACAATTTTCGTTTCGCAATTATCAACAGACGGGAGCAAAATCTTCATCTATTGACAATAGCTAACTTTGATTTCCACGAATCAACTATTTTAGAATTTTACAATTCAACAATTCAACAATTCAACAATTCAACAATTCAACAATTTTGACTCTGTGACTCTCACGCTAATTACAATAACTATGTACAATTTGATTTTCTTCGTCAACGGGTCAGAGCAAGATCTAGACTCGATGACGTTATTACTTTATCTACAATTTTTCCTAATGTCGTGAATTAGCAGACGTGCGTATTACAATATTACAAAGTTACAAAATAGATAATACGAAATAAATAGTACGAGAATACAAAATAAATAATAAGACTAATAGAAAGAGAACATGCAGAATAAATAGATAGAGATAGTATGAGAGAGAGAAACGATCTCCCCGATGGCTTGTTTACGTTTTAGACTTAGCTGTGTGCCTCGGCGTATGTTATTATACTGTTGCTATGCCGGGTCTCAAATTTCAACACTCTACTATTTGAATTCAGACAAAGGACTTTTCATAAATTCCGTTACTTATTAATTCGATTTTACGAATTCTACTCAAATTTTCTAATTTTTAATTTACTTTTCCCAAACTTGCCCCACTTCGGGCGCCATTGAGACAGAAGCGTTTTCTCCCTCTGTTAATTTTTGCCGAACCGTCAATAATTAATTGACAAATTAGACAAAATTACTTATTCCTTTATTTTAACGCTTCTACCCGACGCGGCACGGGTCAGTTGCTGTCGAGGTCCATATAATTTATAGACAATAATGATTGGGCGCCAGTTAATTATCAAAATTAACAAAACAATTCGGCTAGTCTCTAGTCGACTAATAACTAATAAATAGACCCTACTCGCAAGGGAGTTCGTTTGGGGGACCCAAGGTAGGGAGAATCTAAATTTCCAAGAGCAAATAAGGACAGAGTTAGACAGAATATTCAAGTTTATCACTCACAAATTGTTGTCAGAATCCGACTCTCGGGGAATAATCCAGAACAAATACACTTTTGTGTTAACAATTATATAAACAAGATTCACAATGACAAATAATACACTGAGTCGAAATGTTTCTTTTAGCGGTACGCCTACTTTATAATTGACAATTTGATAGCGTTATATGTCGACAAAGATTGACGCAAGAGTCGCACCTGTGTACACAAAATAACGTAAGAGATATATTTTACAAAATTGTCACGAAAGATGTACTTATTACAATGATTGAAACAAAAGTTACAAATTAGACGAGAAATAGTTAACACGTGTGTAGTCAAAATTTTAGCGTGAGTTCTCACTATGAGAGTTGTCACAAGAGTGATCTACGGAACGCCGGTCTTATTTCAAGTATCGATACATTATTCGTCTCGACCTAGATAATGGCGTAACGGCGGTTATATTCGAATGATCAATTATGTATCTGTCTTATAATTAATTGGTAAATAACCTTAACTAAGGATTTTGACGCTGACGTTGAGTTTATGAATAGAATCTAATTTTCCTGTTACAATGTTTAGTTAAAATAATATAGTATATCAGCGCGTAAATGCGCTGAAATGTGAATTTCCGCGAGGTTAAAATGACCACACCTCCTGAACCCGTGCTTGGCCCAGTTTCGGAAACGTCTTGAAAAATCCGTCTTTCAATGTAGAATTTTGTGTGAAAATTTCAAAAAGATTGATCACGGCGACTTTTTGGAATTGACGATATTAATTTTTTTAATGAAAATTTCGACCCTTCCAGTGTCTGAAAAATCGAAAAATATTTTCGTGTCAAAGTGCGTCAAAACCTGGCTCATTCTGTACCACTCACTTTTCCCTAAGATATTTTGCTTGCCAATGAGAATTAAGTAAAAAGTGAGCTCTTGTCCTGGGGTGCGATTTTCGAAATATCGTAACTTCTGAAAAAGGAATCGAAAAATTCTGAAAAAATTCAGCAACTTATCTTGAGTCTAGGGTTACCACGTGAATAATTTATTCAGAAATCGCAGGGGGTCGGGGTAAATAACCGTTCAAAACTATTTGGAATACCCCATATATATATATATATATATATATATATATATATATATATATATATATATATATATATATATATATATATATATATATATATATATATATATACATATATATATATATATATATGTATAAAGTATCGTTTGAAGACCGATTTTTTTTATTGCTCGAAATGATTCGGAATTTGTTTATGTTATGTATTTTATTCATATACTACATGTATATTCATTATTTGGGACGTCATCAAAGTTTAAGTATCGATCGTGTACTTTGAAGACATGCGAATAGTAATACAGTTTTTCGTAGCCATATATATACGAAGTATACTTCAAGGACCAGCCGCCAAACAAAACATTACATAAATTTTAGGGACTGTTTTACCGACGGTCCCCAAAAAATGCAATAGACATTCAGCTTGTTTATATACGTAATAGTTCGTTTCAGACCAGATTATATACCTATATGACATATGTTCCAAGGACCGATCCTCGATCGACGCCAAAAGTCTCTTGAGAATCAGCTATCAACTATCAACCCAGAAAATATACAATCAATACTAGCGATATGTGTATATTAGGGTGGTCTTCAAATTATACCACCTACTTGTTTAAATCTATGTTACACTGGGCGTGAAACACGCCGTGTAAGTGAATTTACCTGGTTCTTCTGAAAAGTTGTTAATTTTATACTTTCAGCAGAAAAAGCGAAAAGATTTGGATTGAAATAGAAGAAAATTATTTGATGAAAACAAAATTTAATAAAATCCACATATTTTGTGCTTCATAACGCTACTATTTTTAAAGTTAGTTCTCATAGTTAATCCTAATATTGTATATGTATAGGTCCTCACACATTTCTTAGGGCAACGAATAGTATAAGGACCGGTCCTTGTTCTATGCGAGAAGTAGTCCAGTCGCTGTCATTTTAAATCACATTAAATATCGGTTGCGATTTTTTCTTTCACATCTTTTGGGAGGGTAGTGGGTAGTCCAATTCCAGATTTTCGGGTCTCCAGCTCCGTTGCTTTGCCACCATTCAAATGCATTGAGAAAAAAAAATCTCATCCTCCACTCTGACTCCAAGTCTGTAAATATTGATTCTAGGATAAAAATGGTCATGACCAAAGTCGTAGGAAATTAAATTTTCTACAAGTTTGGTTATCACCATTTTTATTCAAAAGTTAAAAATAAGCGAGTTATTGGAAACCAAACCCTTGAATTGAAAATAGCGGCCAAAGTAACGGGACTGGAGTCCTGAAATTCTGGATGTAGACTACCCACTACCCTCCTGAGAGATGTCAAAAACAAAAATCGTAACCATTATTAAATGCGATTTCAGTGTTTTTGTTTTTTTTTTAAATTTTTTTGACATAGCAACTGGACTCAAGTGCCCAAGGAAACAGTAAACTAAAATGTGCTCGCAGGAGATCTACTCAAATATTTGTGTTAATTTCAACGTCTCGTTCAATCAGTCCAAGCATACAAATTTGTTATTTTAACTGAAAGATTTGTTGAACTGAGTGAAAAAGATGTTGTTTTTAGTAGGAAAAATGTTGACATCAACACAAAAATTTAAGTGGATTTTCTCTAGCACTTTTTTTTCTTACAGTGATCGTTAGCAGAGAAGGTCCCGGAATTAAACGTTAGATACCGGAAATATATGTATAATTGGTATATGTATAAGTATATATGCATTCGAGTGTATAACGGATAGTATGAGGACTAGTCCTCGTTCTATGCGACAAGTGTCCATAGTTGGCAGAGAAAGTCCGCGAATTAAACGTTAGATACCGGAAATATATGTATAATTGGTATATAAGTATATATGCATTCGAGTGTATAACGGATAGTATGAGGACTAGTCCTCGTTCTATGCGACAAGTGTCCATAGTTGGCAGAGAAAGTCCGCGAATTAAACGTTAGATACCGGAAATATATGTATAATTGGTATATAAGTATATATGCATTCGAGTGTATAACGGATAGTATGAGGACTAGTCCTCGTTCTATGCGACAAGTGTCCATAGTTGGCAGAGAAAGTCCGTGAAGTAAACGTTAGATACCCGAAATATATTATTCGTAAATGTATACATTAGGAGCGCAACGCGTAGTGTGAGGACCGGTCCTTCTTCCCTAGCAGGTTCCCATATACGCCAGATATACCATAAGACAACGTATGAGTACGCGCTTACCGCTAGTTATGCCTAGATAGTAAGACGGTAATCATACGTTGCCTTATGGTATATTTGCGCTCAGAGCAGACCGTGCGCATACCGTATGTATACTAGGGTGGTCCTTATTTAGGACTTGGACGAATTCTTCAGCAGACGCCCCCCAAATCGGCTCAAAATAATTCAAAAACAATTCTCTATTTTTTCAGATTTTTATCTCAACTCTAACCCCTCCCACCAATTAGAGAGTGGATCTCCCCATTTAAAATATACGTGTTCCGGCTGTATTCTCAGTATATATTTTATGGTAAGGGTAATAATTGTTGAAAAAATCTGTAACTACGAGATTTTAGTGGGCATTGATTCTACTATCTGACAAAAAATTCACATCATCATACCAGGCAATCTAGACGAATTGGACGCCCTCTAAATCTGACGAACAAGGGGTCGACGGATTTCTGTAATTTTTTATACTTACCCTAGCGGGCTCTCATATACGCCAAATATACCATAAGACAACGTATGAGTACGCTCTTAACGCTAGTTATACCTAGATAGTAAGACGGTAATCATACGTTGTCTTATGGTATATTTGCGCCCAAAGCAGACCATGCGCATACCGTATGTATACAGTTCATGAATAGATTTGATACGGTATAAAAATAGGGAAACATGTCAACAATTATTTTTGTTTTGTCGAAAGCGATTACTATAAACACTGATTTGCATGATATTCACGTATGTGTAAAGTAAATTACGTTAAAAAAAAAAAAAAAATGAAAAAAAAAGATATACTACTATCGGGATTCGAACCACCCGTCACACGGTTACGCGGTTACGAAGCAGAGCGATTACCCACTGAGCCACGAGCTTCTTAAATATCATTTACTATTCAAAGTATATAAAGGCACTTAAATTTATTTAAACTTATTGTCTCAGAAACGACTGAAAGGCAAATTTTACTATACTTGCACCTCTTGGAAATGAATCAAAACGGTGGGGTAAAGTAGATAAGATCGAGCATTACGCATATAATTTTACATCTCACACTCAGTAATACGTGATTTACAAGTTTGGATAAATGGTCGTCCGAAATATATAGCTCGATACATCTGATAGTTTTACTACGATATGTATCCGGTCTGATTTGAGCGCGAAACTACTGTATTTGGTTATACCAAGTAAATACCCATATCATGTTCATACCGTGGAAGTGAAGGGTACTCAGCGTATATGAAAACCCGCTAGGGTTCTATGCGACTAGTGACCGGATATACTCAATAGTTAATGTACCTATTCTAGCAACCAACTAATTCTTTTGCTTCTTTTTCTTTCCTGCGATTTATTCTGCTCGCAATTTATGAAGACAGTTCACGTACACACCTTCAAAATAATCAATTTTAAATACGTACGCATTCCAGAAATATTTCAATAAGTCAGTTAAATTCGAAGGCGCTTCAGCCATCGGAGCACTAGCAACGGAGGTGCTTCATAAAAGTGTTTATGTTGATCAAATCGTGTACATATAAATGTACTGCAGCTATCAGAGTGTCATAATCAGCTACAGGAAAAAAATTCCGGAAAATTTCTAAAATCTATTGTTGAGTTACGATAAAAATATACTCCAACACAGTCTCGAATATAAACTATACTTTATTGAATAAAAATAGAAGAACTGTTTAGATTACATACATCAGTTCACCTTTCAGAATGTGAACAATTTTCCCGGTAAGTAAGGTAAGGTAAGTATCCCCTTGAAGTTCTATCATATATTAGTTATACACTTTAGAGTGGTTCAAAAAAATTAATTATTTTTTTTTTTCAGTTCTGACACAGAAAAATTGGTTGCTAGGCACCTTTAGAAAGTACTCATCAAATATGAGCTCTTAATATTGATAGGAAGATCCTCCGCATCAGAGTTTTCCATTTTTACTTCAGTCTCATATAAAAAAAACCAAATCTCATTATTTATCAATTATTCAGCAAATGTCTACCTATACATGTTTTCGTAGGAAATTGAACGTTCTACGAAAAAGGTCTCTGATACTTTTTTCATACATCTAACCATTCAAAAGATAATCAAGGTCAAATTTGGAAAAATTTTCAAAGGTTTTTTTTTTTTTATCAATTTTGTAACTTCCTGAAAAGTAATCATTGTCAAATAAACAAGACATATTATAGTAGGAAATTGAACGCTCTACAAAAAAGGTCTCTTGTGTTTAATCGATTGCTCTAACCGTTTAGACGATATTCGTATCCGAATTCCAATGCGTAAAAAAATTGATTAAAAAAAAAATATATTCTCGAACAAAAAATTAAACATAAGTTAAGAACTTTTTTTCTATCGATATGAACTCAAATTTTTATGAATATTCATAAAATTCATAAATTAAATGGATATATTCGAAATAGTTATGAAAAAACTATGAAAATCAGTACGCATTGGAATACAAATACGATATTTAGAATATCTTCGAAACGGTTAGGGCAATCGATTAAACACACGAGACCTTTTTTGTAGAGCATTCAATTTCCTACAAAAATATGTCTTGCTCATTTGACAATAATTACTTTTCAGGAAGTTACAAAGTTAATAAAAAAAAAATCTTCAAAGATTCTCCAAACTTTGACCTCGATTATCTTTCGAATGGTTAGATTTATGAAAAAAGTATAAGAGACCTTTTTCGTAGAGCGTTCAATTTCCTACGAAAATATGTATAGACATTTGCTGAACAATTGATAAATAATGAGATTTGGTTTTTTTTATATGAGACTGAAGTAAAAATGGAAAACTCTGATGCGGAGGATCTTCCTATTAATATTAAGAGCTCATATTTGGTTAGTACTTTCTGAAGGTGCCTAGCAACCAATTTTTCTGTGTCAGTACTAAAAAAAAAATAATCAATTTTTTTGACCCACCCTAATACACATCGCATAATCTACGAATTTTTTTTTTTAGAGTTACATATGGAATATTCCCTGTGACTTCATCCACCCAGAAAATGACTGAAACTCAAAAATTTTCTACAGATTTGGGTATAAAAGTACAATACTTTCGCAAAGCATTACAGCCAATGTGCTGAGTTACATGCATTGAGATTTTTCCTTTTCAAACGGAGATATCACGAAAAAAGTGCTTCATACCGGAAATTATTAAGAATGAAAAGTTTGAATAAGAATAATGAGAAAATTTGCCCACTTTCTCAACTACAATAAACAAATTTATTCAGATTTTTTTCTAACCGTCGTATGCCAATTTTCGAGGGGCAACCAATGAAAAAAAAATTCGCGCTGACCAACAACCCATCGTTATTTGTATGATTAATTTTTTCTCATATTCTGTAAGTGAAGCAGAAGTTTTGTGAAAAATTACATTATGGAGTAACCGGCCGTTTCAAAATAAATTTCGAAAATTGAAAATTAATTTTGAAACAGCCGGTTTTTCCATGATGTAATTTTTCCCAAAACTTCTGCTTCACTTCCAGAATATGAAAAAAAAAAATCATACAAATATCGATAGGTTTTTATTCAAGGCAATTTTTTTTTTTTTTTTATTTTGTTTCCCTGGAAAATTGACTGTTCGAAAAAATATGAATAAATTTGTTTGTTATAGTCGATGTAATGACCGAATCTTTTCATTTATAATAATTTCCGATATAAAGCACATTTTTCGTGATATCTTCGTTTGAAGAAATAACGCTAAATGCTTGTAATTCTGCGCATAAATCACTATGGCCGTAAAACTTGGCAAAAGTATTCAGTCATTTTTCGGGTGGTTTAAGTCACATGAAATGTCCCACATGTATCCTCTCAAACTGACTATGATATTAATAGTAGTTACAGCTTGCATAATCTACGAAAAGTTTTCTTATAGAGGTAAGTATCCCCTTATAGTTACTATCACACATAAGTTATTGATTACATAATACAAAGAGAGGTAAGTATAATAGAAAATGATAACAAAAGAAATAAAATGCAAGCAGGAAAAGGTACAATCAAATGACGTTCTCTTTTTCTTTTACTGTGCGCATTAAAAAAGAAATCTGAACTAGTCGAATCTTCGAGCACGTAAAGATATTTCAACATTTGTTCTAACGACGGTTCTTCAGATTTACATTATTAATGTAAGCCTTGAGTTGCTGTGGTGTACGGCTCTGCAAGATGCTTTCTTTTGCAATAACGTCTTGACAGACACCTAATGTCGGCAAGTTGTTCCCACTATTCAAATATTCCTTGAGATGTCGTGTTACTGCGGCCTTCTCATCTACTGACCATCTCCTTCTCATTGTTTTACCATAAGGGGAAGCTAAAAACGAAAAGCAACAGGAATGAGAGCACTGTGATTGTTAGTATTACTAGAATGAATAATATATATTCAGAGGATTGCTCAGTCTATAAACTATTTCTTAATCCCGTTAAACCGTAAATTTCCAAAACTGCAGCCATATAAAATAAAGATATATATATGAGGTATTCCACGCCGTTTCGAACGGCCGAAAAGTTGACCGATCCCAAAAAAATCATAATTTTGTCTCATCACACAAATATATCGAAAGCATTTATGAGAATTTTTTTAGAATTTTTGGATCACATTTTTTGAGTTTTTCCAAATTCCAATTTCTTTCTACGAACCTCCGTATGTCAATCGTACAAGAAAATTTATCAGACAAAAAAGTTGCAGTTGTGAATCCATTTTCTGAAAAATTTTTTTTGTGAATTTCTCGAATCCCAGAAATACCAATTTTTATGAAAATTACACAAAAATACTTTTTTTCAACCAATACGTCACTTTTGATTTGCTTCAAAAATTTACAGAAAGTACTCTCAAGTGTTTACAGCAACCATATATTTGTTTTAAGATGGTTGGCTCAATCGTTTGGAAGCTATGCTTTATTAATTCTTTTATTTCTTTATATTTTTCGAGAAAAAAAAAGAATTAATAAAGCATAGCTTCCAAACGATTGAGCCAACCATTTTAAAACAAATATATGATCGCTGTAAACACTTGAGAGTATTTTCTGTAGATCTTTGAAGCAAATCAAAAGTGACGTATTGGTTGAAAAAAAGTATTTTTGTGTATTTTTCATAAAAATTGGTATTTTTGGGATTCGAGAAATTCCCAACAAATTTTTTTCAGAAAGTTGATTCAAAACTGCAACTTTTTTGTCTTATAAATTTTCTTGCACGATTGACATACGGAGGTTCGTAGAAAGAAATTGGAATTTGGAAAAACTCAAAAAAAGTGATCCAAAAATTCTGAAAAAATTCACATAAATTCTTTCGATATATTTGTGTGATGATAAGACAAAATTATGATTTTGTTGGGATCGGTCAACTTTTCGACCGATCGAAACGGCGTGGAATACCTCATATATATACCTATGTATATACATGTCTTATTACACAAATATATCGAAAGAATTTATGTGAATTTTTTCAGAATTGTGGATCGCATTTTTTAAGTTTTTCCAAATCCCAACTTGTTTCTACGAACCTCCGTATCGCCAAAGGATAAGATCATACAAGAAAATTTATACGACAAGAAAGTTGCACTTTTGAATCAACTTTCTAAATAAAATTTTTTCGGAATTTCTCGAATCCCAAAGATAGCAATTTTTATCACAAATACACAAAAATATTTTGTTTCAACCAATATGTCACTTTCGATTTGCCCCAAAAATTTACAGAAAATATTCTCAAGTGTTTACAGCAACTACATATTTTTTTAAGAAGATTAAGATTCCACATCCTGTAAAATTTCTATACTGCTTATAAAACTTACTGCTTCTACGGCGAGGGCTGGTATCCTCCGTACTGTTTAGGCTCGTTTTGGTTTTATTGCTTCTGCGGCGACAGCTGAAATTCTTCGGAATATTTACGCTGGTGTTGCTGATAAGAGTAGAGTTACAATTGTCCGAACTGTTCAATTCGGTATTGTTGATGAGAGAGTTAGATGAATCGAAGTATTCGTTTGTACGTGGCATATCATCGTGATTTGTTCTTGGTTGTTCGACGTCTAGCTCCTCATCATCATCGCTACGTTCTGTATCCGTGGATTCATCTTCATTGCAGCCCTGAACTTTTTCCAGTAGTCGAGAAATTTGTAAAATTTCTCTATGTGGTACTGGCTGCCGATATATTTGGCGATGAATATTTTCACCGTGTCCCATGAAATTAGCTAAATCGCTAACTTGATTGTCTTCCAAATTCAGCATCGCTGAATAGGTTGCAACATGTTTCCGTAGCTGCGTACCACGTAACGTAGTGGGCAATGTTGCACCACATGCCGTTGAGAACTTTCTCATCAAGTTACATGCCCGAAGATACCTGTGGCGGCTTTTATTCATATGAGGAATTCCAAACAAGTACGGATTCGATTCGCTGACACCAGCAGCCTTACGATGTTTTAGGAGCATCTCGATTGCTTCGGCTAAATGGGAATGCATCAATACTGGTACGGGTCTTGACAACTTTCCACGTATTGTCAGTCTTACATATTTTTTTGCGATTTCTTGGGATTCGAGGGATAGATCTTTGAATATATCCATGTGTAGCCTTTCGTCGATTGAATCTCGATTATCGTAGTCCTCTATTAAAAGACGCTCGATTTCTCCAGCTCTGCGTCGGTTAAACATTTGCAGTAAAATTAGCACACTCTCTGCTAGACAAAACCATGTCTTAGACGTGAAATTTTGTTGAAGTTCACCCATACAGGTTTTTCTTTGGTCTTTTAAATAGTCGTGAAGTAATTTGATATCACTTTTGTTCGGTAAGATGACCTTCTGTTGTCGTTTACTATGTATTTGATTTTCAATTACTGTTTTATTTATTGTCGCGGGGACGTCTTCCTCAAATAAAGTAAGAAAATCCTCAGCCTCTTTTTTTGCCAGCTTTCTTTTATTTTTAATGCACTCTGCTTGGAACATCTTATTTGTTTTTTTGATTAAAGTTGTAAGGGCACTTGCGACAGATGGTGCTTTGTAAACATGTTTACAACTATCAAATCGTGCAGTCAGATTTATTGCAGCAATCATGTTATCGTAGTGCTTCGGGTCAAAAATAGCTTGAAACTCGTGAATTTGTGGATTCAATGAACTCATATGTTTTTTAAAACGACCAAGTAGTCGTAATTGTGCTCGTATCATGTCATGTTGGTGTTCGTACGTATATTTACGACATAATTTATTGCCATATAATATAATTAGTTCATCATACCTGATCAAACAAGTAACGTCATCCTCTCTCAGTACTGGGAATACAACGAATCTCAATATATCACTGGCCTTTGAATGAATTTTACCTATGATTTTACGGCTTAGGATATTAATTTCACGCTGACCGTGACGTGGTTTTTTATTGCATCGAGCAAAATGTAATCGTAAAGTCAATTTCGAGTAGAAGCCCTTACAAGAAGGACATGGCACGAAGTGATCGACAGTTCTTTTATATTTTGCTTGAGGTCGTCGAGTGACCAAAAGATTTCCTTTGTTATAGATTTCTTGTGTATTATACAAAAAACCACCAAAATTCCTCAAGGTGTCAATAATTTTCCTTCGTTCAGGATTTTTCATTGGTAAACCCATGAACTTTTTAACATCTGACTCATTTTTATGTATTCGTTCCAAGTGCCTCGGAAATTTAGATTGCAAATTTTTACAATATGGGCAAAAATATTTTTTTCTTGCCCCATTATCCTTTGATGGCTGAACAGTAAGGTTTCGATCATCGAAAGGTACCTTTGGTGTGACATTTAGAGAGACATGTAGTGATTCATGACCATTTGTTAATTCTTCTGGGGATACTTCAATTTCTCCTACATCTTCAGTGTCAGAATTGGTGGGAGTATCAGGTTCATTGCAGATATAATCCAAATCGCTCAAACGGTCCTCGTCGCTCGATTCATCGTCATTAATATCAGATCTGTCTGAAGTTGGACTTTGCCTGGTTTTGTCAGATGATTCAACATTTTGCAGAATTAATGGACATTCTTTATACCCGCCTTGGGGTTTGACTACTGCAACAGCAATAGATACACACATAGAGCACAGATCAGGCTAAATTTGTTAAAATGACTAGTGAGATTAACGAACTGTAAATAAAATCAAGTGACGACTATTGTCTATACTGTCATACTGATTTGAGAAATATTCTATGCAAAAGTTGAGTATCTATGGAAAAAAAATTCTCAAATTTTCAATGAGCCTCAGGAAACAACAATAAGTCACTTCTATCATCCATCCAACAATGATAATTAAATAACTTTTTTCATGTGACAGATTACTCAAAGTACGACAATTCAATATGAGTGATCTAAAATAAAATACAGTAGTGAACAGTGAATTACAAACTTATAATTACCCACCGTCAATGTTAGTTAAAACTTCATAGTCCATGACGATTTTTGCATTCAATATATCGACATTTGTAGTGGGGAATTCAATACTCGTGTCACATACTATTTCTTTCAGGTGATTGCAGTTCACGTCACCGAACTCATTGGCATTGAGTGTGGAAAGAAGTAATCGTTTCTCAGACAAGACTGACTCGGTATGATCTTGAATGTCAGACACAACGTCGATCCCTCCGCTCTCTGGTTCCACGACTAAATTTCTTTCGACTGTATGGATGAAGAAGAAGAGCAGACATGAAGAACATGAAATAATGGCAATTTGGTACGACAGTCTGGGTATTTGATGTGTAACACTAATTTGAGAGAAATTATATTCATTGTGTATAATAGGTATACCGCCATAAGTAGGGTTTCGATACACTAAAAGACAGTGTCGATCGAAACATTACGTATCGTTGCTTACCACCAGTATTTATCGAAATTTCAGAGTCCATGTCGAGCTCTACATTTGATAATCCGCTCATATCAGGAATAGGGGATTCAATGCTAGTATCATATACTACTGCTTTCAGTGGATCGCTACTTACGTCACCGAACTTATTAGTATTGGGTTTGGAGTAGAGTAATGGTTTCTCAGACAAGATTGACGTGGTACGATCTTGAACGTCAGATACAATGTTGACCACTTCTGTATCTGGTTCCATAACTGAATCTCGTTTGCCTGTGTGGGCCAAGACAAAAAGCAAACACGAAGAAGATGAAATGATAGAAATTTGGAGCGAAGATCTAGATCTGCGATAAGTAACAATGGTTGGAAAGAAATTATATTTGGGGTAGATAATAAAATAGGAAAATGAACGAATTAATATTAGGGTGGTCCTTAATTAGGGCTCGGACGAATTTTTTAGCAGGCGTCCCCCAAATCAACTCCAAATAATTCAAAAATAATTCTCCAATTTGTTAAGATTTTTATCTCAACTCTAACCCCTCCCACCAAGAGCGTGGATTTCCCTATTTAAAATACACGTATTCTGGCTATATTCTCAGTATATATTTTATTGTAAGAGTAATTATTGTCAAAAACATCTGTAATTACAAGATTTTAGTGGGCATTATTACTACTATCTGACAAAAAATTCACATTATCATACCAGGTAATCTAGACAAAATGCACACCCTCGAAATCTGAATGAATTGTAAAAAAAAAAATAGATTAAGAGCGTGTGCAATTCTTTTAAGTTGCCTGGTATGATGATGTGGATTGGATCAATGCCCACTAAAATTTCGTAGATACAGATTTTTTTGACAATTCTTACTCTTACAATAAAGTATGTATGTACATACTGGGAATATAGCCGGAACACGTGTATTTCAAATGGGAAAGTCCATCGTCTGGGTGGGAGGGGTTAAAGTTAAGAGAAAAATCTGAAAAAATTGGGGAATTAGTTTCGAATTATTTGGAGTCGAGTGGGGGGGAGCCTACTAAAAAATTTGTCCGAGCCCTAAATAAAGACCACCCTAATAAATATACCCCCCACAAAGATGGTTTTGTTCTACTAGAAAACAGTGTCGATCGGATCATTGCTTACCATCAGTGTTCGTCGCAGCCCCATAGTCCACGATGATCTCTGCGCTCAAAGAACTAATGTTTGGAATAGGCGATCCAATGATTGCATCAAATCCTTTATCCGGAAGATTAAAGTTTATATCGACACACTCATTAGCATTGGGTGTAGAATGCAGTAATGGTTTCTCGGACAACATTGACTTGGTATGATCTTGACCATCAGATACAATACTGGCTTCTCTATCTGCTTCCAAGACTGTATCTCGTTGGCCTGTGTGGGCCGAGAAGAAAAGCAAACATGAAGAGGATGACATGATGGAAATGGCCTAGCCGGGGTTGCATATGAAATGTGCCCCTCAACCGATTTGGATTTGCTATATGCCACATTTTAGAGTTACCTCAAAAACCTGGTTCGCCCAAGTTTAAACCCTCTATCTTCATTATTATACTGGAAACTCAAAATAACATAGATTTTAGTTTTTTCGCGATTCCTATGCTGTTTTTACTTTAAAAGATATGAAAAAATTTTAGTTTTGGCGGATATCGTTGTACATGCTGGAGGATTTTTTCAAATTTTTTTCTCGCCAAACTCGAGCTGTGAAAAACCTATGGAAGTTTAAATTGTCGATTTTTAATTGAGTTTAAAGAGTGACTAACTTTTTTTTGTCACAGTATGTACATCGCGTCGTACTTGATTTTCTGTAATTTTTTCAGATTTTTCCGAAAGGGCGCCATTGTTAAAAAAATCAAAAACCGATTTTTTAATCGTTTTTTAGGAAAAAGAGTAACTCAACCATCGGGAGGACACATTTTCGTGATCTAATGATTCTTTGACATATAGTATAGACATAAAGTATGTCAAAGAATCATTAGATCACGAAAATGTGTCCCCCTGATGATTGAGTTATTCTTTTCCCCAAAAAACGATTGAAATTCGGTTTTTGATTTTTCTAACAATGGCACATCTTTCGGAAAAATCTGAAACAATTACAGAAAATCAAGTATGACACGATGTCATATTGTGACAAAAAAAAGTTAGTCACTCTTTAAACTCAATTAAAAATCGACAATTTAAACTTCCATAGGTTTTTCACAGCTCGAGTTTGGCGAGAAAAAAATTTGAAAAAATCCTCCAGCATGTACAACGATATCCGCCAAAACTAAAATTTTTTCATATCTTTTAAAGTAAATACAGGATAGGAATCGCGAAAAAACTGAAATCTACGTTATTCTGAGTTTCCAGTCTAATAGCGAAGATAGAGAGTTTAAGTATATCATCAAATAGAGGGTTTAAACTTGGGCGAACCAGGTTTTTGAGGTAACTCTAAAATGTGGCATATAACAAATTCAAATCAGTTCAGGGGTACATTTCATATGCAACCCCGGCTAGGCCGTTTGGTCCGAAGATCTGGGTCCTTGATTCGTAACAATGGTTCAAAATAAATATTATTCGTGTATAATAAAATAGGAAACTTGAGGTATACATAAAATAAAATAGGAAACCAAATTAATAAATATACCGCCCCAAGCACGGTTTTGTTCCATTGGAAGACAGCGTCAATCGAATCATTGCTTACCGTCAGTGTTTGTCGCAACACCATAGTCCACGTTCGGAACAGGGGATGCAATGATTGCATCACATCCCTTATCCGGAAGATTGAAGTTTATGTCAACACACTCATTAGTATTTGGTGAAGAATGAAGTAATGGTTTCTCAGACAAGATTGAGTTCAGTTGAGGCTCAACATCTAGTGCGTCATTGGCCAGTCCGAGCGATGAGTCCGCCAGTAAATTATTTTGTACGTCTTTTAGAAAGTCGCACGAGTCTGTACCGATAAATAAATTCGAATGAGGTTGATGTGTATTCATTTTTTTCGACAAGATCATACTACCTTAATTTAAATTTTGTAGAAAAAAATCTTTAATTAGTTTTTTCGAGTAACTTAAAAAAAAAGAAACGATTTGTTTTTAACAAAATTTATCGAGTCCTTCCTTGAATTGGTATTGCAACTGCAAACATACGATTTTGTTAAAAGATTGTTCAACACAACTTTGGAAGTAAGCGGCGTCGATATGAAAGTCTTAGAAAAAAATAAGGAATTGATGCGAATTGATTTGCGATTCAAGTTTGGTTTGTGTATACAGTAGAACCTCGATTAACTGAGCTGTGGAACCGTGCCGAGCTTCCGCCAACTATTTTCGCGTACATATTAACATGTTCGAACACGTCGTTCTCCTAATACTTGCACGCTTCAATCGAGGCAAGCATAAGCTTGTTAAAACTACATTAAATTTACATGGAAGTCTTATTAGACTACATAACAGCTCATACATTTATTGTTTTTTTTGTTCATATTACTGTGCCAAATAAAAACTTATACAAATTCAGATTATCCATCGTTTTAGATTATCCGTGAACTCTCTAATCCCATCCTGCACAAATAATCGAGGTTCTACTATAAATCTAGTTTAGTAAAATATGGCTAGGTTGAGAAAATCAAAGTAAACATGAAATGACTAGCGTCTACTTACCACTAGTTTGCAACAATATTGCGTCGTAATGTGCACCTTTATATTTCACAGTACACTGATCTCCTCGTATAATTTTTACTTGGTTATTATTCGCAATAAAATAACTTTCGTCACTAAATTTCACAAGCGCGAACGTCGATGGGGGTCCACATTTCTGAAGCCTTTTCTTCTTCCCTTGATTTATCACTTGATTCTTTTTTTGTTTCTTCATTTTTATTTTTATACGTCCACTCGGCAAAACATTCGAAGATCGACTGCCGCAAAGCACGTGCGGACGTGTTACATCTAAGTTCGTTGCTACGCGTCTTGCGTTCGGCAAGGGCGGGTGATGTTATTGCTTCTTCTCTCTCTGACTTGAGCACTCAAATAGGTTCAACCCACGCGTGCGAGTGAGAGCAACGGGCTAGTCCACGCTCTTGCGGTGTCAGTTGTTATTGGCACAATCTTAGCCAATCATAGCGGCGTATTTTAAAAGTTTCAAGATATCGAGCCAGGAAAATTTATGCGCGGCAAACTTCGCATGGTTTTATGTATTATTGGCTAATAGAATGAAATTTGGCAATGTAAGAAGACTTGCAATGTAAGATACGCAATCACAGCAGGTTGAGCCTGGTGAAAATTCCCGTACCAAAATTGCTGAAGAATTTTGTACAAACTCGTTATGGCCTAGCGAATTTTCAAGAATACGACGTGGGGAATTCTACGTCAACTCGATGAACCGAAAACATTGACCCTTTTTGATTTTTTCAGCGAATTTTTATATGATAGTTCTTGGTTTAAAACCATTCTATGATTTTTTTGAAATTTTTGAATTTCTGAAATTCTCAAAAATACTATGGCTAACGACGAACATTTTTCGGTTATCAAAAAAGTGGACAGATTTTTTCCCGATTTTTTCTCTTTTTTTTTGCCATCACAAACATTTGTTCTTTCAAAACTTCAATTGGTCATTCATTTTAGAAAGGAAACAGCGGTAGAAAATGAAAATCAGTTCAAGAATGAAACAAAATTGTGTTAGAACAGAAAAAAAAACAAGCAAAAAAAAATTAAATCAGATAAAAAATAAAAGAAATGAAAAAAATAAATATTTTCGTTTTCTTTTGCTGTTTCCTATCTGAAATAACTTACCAATTGAAGTTTTGAAAGGAAGAATGTTCGTGATGGCAAATAAGAAATAGAAAAAATAGAAAAAAAAATCTGTCTACTTTTTTTATAACCAGAAAATTTATATTTCAGGACATTTTTATTGAACACAAACTTCAGATCAAATGTATCCGATAATTTTTTATGCAAAATTTAATTCTTCAATCTATTTTATTCTTAAAGATATGTGGTTATATTCGTCAAAGAAAAAAGAAAAAAAAAGACAGTTCACCTGAATTAAGCTCCGCACGGACATCTCGAGAACATTATTGATGCAGTTAACTGTTTGCCCCTAAATAAATTCCAGAATTGTTTATGAAATTCTTTTTCTGTGCCTTGTTTCAGTTTCAAGATACCGCCCTGGATTGATCAAAACCAATCACATTGTAAATCATCTTAACCCTCATGTTGTCCTAGATGGAAGTGGAAGTTGGTGATTGATAAGTATACAGTAAGAGGGATGGAATTATTTCAGGTGACACTTGGATCGCAAGACAAAGTTATGAGAATCAAGTTAATTGCGGTTTCGGCCTTGGTCCCCATAATATACGTTCGACCTGCTATATACACAAATACCTATATGTATATGGGGCATTCCATGTCAAAACGACCTGACCAAAAGCCTTTCAGAATTAGTTTAAACTTTGTGAAAACTTTCTGTTACTTGTCGAGAATATTTGTGATTTTTTTTAGATTTTTATTCGACGACGGTTAGACGTTAGCATTCGACATAATATATGCGGAAATCGAGAATGTCCGAAGTTCAATTGAGTATAACTCGAAAACTATTGATTATATAAAGAAAAGTTGCCTATAAAAAAGTTTCAGTTTTGAGTGAACTTTAACGCCAAAATATGCCAAATTTTATCGAGGCCACTGAAAGTTCTTAAAAACTCAAAAAATATTAGTTTTTGAGATTTCTTAAAAACGGTTTAATTTTTTTCGCTGAAACTTTTAGAGGATATTTTTCTCTTACTCTTCAAAAACTTATGTAAATTTCATCATGGGCCGGGATTTGGTTTCGTAGCTATGCTCTTTTTCTGAATTGTTTTCGAACAAAAAAAAACTTTTTCAGCACATGAAGTGTAGAATCTACGCAAACATAATACAAATGATGAGATTCCGGTTATTTTTTTTTTTTTTTTTAAGACTTTGAAAATCTAGAAAAAAAATTTTTTTTTCGACAATCACAAATACACAAATCACAAAAAATCACAAATATTCTCGACGAGTAGCGAAAAGTTTTCACAAAGTTAAAACAAATTCTGAGAGGGTCAGGCTTTTGGTCAGGTCGGTCTGACGTGGAATTCCCCATATACAACCATAATCTCTAAATTCTAGGAAGCCTTTCTTGATTAGATTTTATTTGTTAATTTAGGATAATAAAAAACATTTTTCTTAAAAGTTTCAGCATGGAGTCTTCCCCTAATCATGAACATATGTGACTTTGAAGTTTTAATTATTTATTTTATATGTATATTAAGCAAAACAATGCATAGAATGTACATTTAGTCACTAATCGTAAAGTCAGTCAAGCCTGTTCATTTTTATAAATATTTCTTCTACACATGACGCGTACAGCTTCAGTCAACACGTACAGTGAAAAAAATATTCGTGGCATATAATACGGATATGGTTAAACCATGATTGATATGTGTATTAAGTGAAATTTTGAATTATACGTGTGTTAGTTAAATAGTTTAATGCTACGGCAATATAGATTATAACTTTATCATACATACGATTTGTAGTTATTGACACTACATATGCGATAAACTTCACGTGTCCAATTCACAGTTAAGTTACGCTTTTGATAAGTTAAATCACATATCCATAATTTATGGACAGCTATATATTTCTTGGTTTATTTTATTATTCTCAGGTTAAATACAAATTAAATATCAACTTATTGTTAGTATTAGAATTACAAAATAAAAGAAAATATTCGAGGACCATGCAGTTATAATTGGAAGACGCATAGTTGATAACATTCAGTACAAGAAACAAAATAATGTTGATACAAGTTAACTAGCTGACTTCTTTTCAGCCTGTTATGAAATCAAATTAAATTATAAAAAAAAAAAACCTTTTTCAGCACATGAAGTGTGGAATCAAAGAAAGCATAATACAAATGATGAGATTCCGGTTATTATTTTTTTTTCTTTTTTAAGGATTTTGAAAATCTATAAAAAAAATTTTTTTTTTTTACAATCTTGAAAAAAAAAAAAAATAACCGGAATCTCATCATTTGTATTACGTTTGCGTCGATTCTACACTTCATGTGCTGAAAGTTTTTTTTTTCGAAAACAATTCAAAAAAATAGCATAGCTTCGAAACCAATTTTCGGCCCATGATGAAATTTACACAAGTTTTCGAACAGTAAGAGAAAAACATCCTCTGAAATTTTTAGCGAAGAATATTGAACCGTTTTTGAAAAATCTCAAACACTAATATTTTTTGAGTTTTTGAGAACTTTTAGCGGCCTGGATAAATTTTTGCATATCCTAGCTTTGAAGTTCACTCAAAACTGAAACTTTTTTGTATGCAACTTTTATTTCTATAATCAATAGTTTTCAAGTTATACTTAATTGAACTTCGGACATTCGCGATTTCCACATATATTATATCGAATGCTAATGTCTAAACGCCGTCGAATAAAAATCTGTAGAGAATCACAAATATTCCCGACTAGTAGCGGAAAGTTTTCACAAAGTTTAAACATATTCTGAGAGGGTCAGGCTTTTGGTCAGGTCGGCCTGACGTGGAATTCCCCATATACAGGCACGAATAGCTGATAATCTTCATTCTGTGGTTATCACGCGCGTTATCCGATCTAGCTACTTGAACGTTTTCCTGATCAGTCGATCCCTATGACGTCATTGGCCATACATTGCATAAAAAAAAAAAAAAAAATGGAATTTGAGGCACAAGAAAGTAATGCGCGTGGATGCAACCACCTCTATTCAGCCTCGTAGTTACGGCTGCGACACAGGGTATCTCGGAAGCTCGATCTTATGCTGGCGTAATATAGAGGGTAGACTTGCTGGTTCACCGCAATACTATATTAGAAGCTAGGGGTCGAGATGATTTCTGTCGACATCTGATTCGCAAAAAGTTTTCGTATAATCAGGTTGATTCGCGATTTTAACCCTGGTCCTCACAGTATACGTTAGGCCCGTATCATATATACATGCACGTTCAGAAAATTTCGATTCCCAGGTCGTTCGGTTCCTTATTCGATCCAATAGCTACTTAGTTTTGCACGTTTTCCTGATCGATCAATCCCCATGCCATCTGTGGCCATCCAATGCATAAAAATATCAAATTTATAATTTTTGGCACGAGAAAGTGATGCGCGTGGATGCAACCAGCTCTATTCTGCTTCACCGTTACGGCTGCGAAACAGGGTATTTAGGAGGCTCAATCATATGCCAGCGTTATATATATATATGATGGGTAGACTTGCTGGTTCATCAAAATACTATATTAGAATGTGTCAAGATCATTTGTGTCGAAAACTAATTCGCAAAACGTTTCGTATATACAAGTTGATTCACGATTTTGGCTTTGGTCTTCAAAGTATATGTTAGGCCTGCGTAATATACATGCACGTAGAGATAATTACCGTTTCTAGGTCGTCCGGTTCCTTATTCAACCCAATAGCTACTTAGTTTTTCAGGTTTTCCTAATCGGTTGATCTCTATGACATCTGTGGCCATCCAATGCGTAAAAATAATGAATTGAGAATTTGACTAAAAAAAAAAAGTAATGCGCGTGGATGCAACCAGTTCTATTCTGCCTCACCGTACCCCTCTCGCAAAAAATTTATAAATTTGGACATAAGCAAATTTATATACAAATGTATAAAAAACGTGTATTTATATATTCAGTTTAGCCCGGTATATGTATACTGAAATTTAATAAAAAGTATATATAAAAGTATAATAAAAAGTATATAAACATAGAGATATATAAAATAAATAAACTAAAATATAGATAATGATTATAATCACAACTATAGATATTAGAGGATATAGATATGTATAAATGAAAATTTATAATTTTTTTTATGAGGAATAATTTTTGATCTTATTAATTTATAATTTTGTTATATACATTTTATATTTTTAATTTATAAATTTCAGTATATATACACCGGGCCAAACTGATTATATATAATTGATATATTGTAAACATATTTTTTATATATTTGGATATGAATTTTTTTTATTATTTCTTTATAGCCTATAATTTATATATTTTTCACATGAGGGGTTACAGCTGGGAAGCAGGGTACCTAAGAGGCTCAATCGTATGCCGGCGTGATATGATGGGTAGACTTGCTGGTGCATAGGAATACTATATTAGAAGGGGTCAAGATCAATTCTGTCGACATCTGATTCGCAAAACGTTTTGTATAAACAAATTAATTCGCGATTTTGGCTTCGGTCTTCAAAGTATACGTTAGGCCTGCGTAATATACATGCACGTACAGATAAATACGATTCTCGGGTCGTTCGGTTCCTAATTCGATCCATGAACATAGTTAATTTTGAATATTTCCCTAATCGGTCGAGCCCTGTGAGATCTCCGGCCATCCAATGCATGAAAAAAAAAAAAATAAATAATTAGAATTTGAGGCACATAAAAGTAATGCGCGTGGATGCAACCAGCTCTATTCTGCCTCACTGTTACAGCTGCGAAGCAGGGTATTTAGAAGGCTCAATCGTATGCCTACGTGATATGATGGGTAGACTTGCTGGTTCATCGGAATACTGTATTAGAAGGGGTCAAGATCATTTGTGTCGACATCTGAATCGCAAAACGTTTAGTATATATACATATACAAGTTGATTCGCGACTTTGACTTTGGTCTTCAAAGTATACGTTAGGCCTGCGTAATATACATGCACGTAGAGATAATTACGATTCCCAGGTCGTCCGGTTCCTTGTTCGACCCAAAAGCTATATATGTACTTAGTTTTTCACGTTTTCCTAATCAGTCGATCTCTATGACATCTGTGGCCATCCAATGCGTAAAGATAATGAATTGAGAATTTGAGTCGAAAAAAGTAATGCGCGTAGATGCAACCAGTTCTATTCTGCCTCACTGTTACAGCTGCGAAGCAGGGTATTTAGGAGGCTCAATCGTATGCCAGCGTGATGTGATGGGTAGACTTGCTGGTGCATCGAAATACTATATTGGAAGGGGTCAAGATCAATTCTGTCGACATCTGATTCGCACGACGTTTTGTATAAACAAGTTAATTCGCGATTTTGGCTTCGGTCTTCAAAGTATACGTTAGGCCTGCATAATATACATGCACGTAGGTACAGATAAATACGATTCCCGGGTCGTTCGGTTCCTTATTCGATCCACTATACATAGTTAATTTTGAATATTTCCCTAATCGGTCGAGCCCTGTATGAGATCTCCGGCCATCCAATGCAGTAAAAAAAAAAAAAATACAGAATTCGATGCATAAGAAAGTAATGCTGGTGGATCTAACCAGCTCTATTCTGCCTCATCGTTACAGCTGCGAGGTAGGGTATCTCTGAGGCTGGATCGTATATAGGCCAGCGCGCTGGTCCATCGAAATACTATATTCGAAGGGGTCAAGATCATTTCTGTCGACATCTGATTCGCAAAACGTTTTATATAAGCAAGTTGATTCGCGATTTTGGCTTCGGTCTTCAAAGTATACGTTAGGCCTGCGTAATATGCATGCACGTACAGATAATTACGATTCCCGGGTCGTCCGGTTTCTTATTCGATCCAATATACATACTTAATTCTGAATGTTTTTCTAATCGATCGATCCTTATGACAATTTGTGCCTCAAATTCTAATTATTATTTTTTTTTTCATGCATTGGTTGGCCGGTGATCTCATAAGGCTCGACCGATTAGGAAAACATTCAAAATCAACTATATACTATATTGGATCGAATAAGAAACCGAACAACCTGGGAATTGTATTTATCTGTACGTGCATGCGTATTACGCAGGCCTAACGTATACTTTGAAGACCGAAGCCAAAATCGCGAATCAACTTGTTTATGGAAAATGTTTTGCGAAGCAGATGTCCATAGAATTGATCTTGACCCCTCCCAATGCCATCCGATGCAGTAAAAACAAAAAAAAAAACAGAATTCGAGGCATAAGAAAGTAATGCGCGTGGACGCAACCAGCTCTATCCTGCCTCATCGTTGGAGCTGCGAGTAGGGTATCTCTGAGGCTGGATCGTAGGCCAGCGCTCTGGTCCATCGAAATACTATATTCGAAGGGGTCAAGATCATTTCTGTCGTCATCTGATTCGAAAAACGTTTTGTATAAGTAAGTTGATTCGCGATTTTGGCTGTGGTTCTCAGAGTATACGTTAGGCCTGCTTGATATACATACGTATAGATAATTTCGATTTTCACGTTCTCATTTATTATTTGGTCAGATTTATCATGAATCTCTTACTCACATCAAAACTTTCATAGCTAATCAATTTCAATGTTATAAGAGCTTTGAATGTGTCGGTCCTGGAACCATGCCTCAGATATATGGATGTAATTTCAAGCAATTTATTCACAATTAATTAATATTAACCTCGATCAACGACTTAATACACGATTATTTACTCAATTATTTACCCTCATTCACTGTACTTGTCCTTAATGAACCGAAATATGATGTAAACAATCGTTTGATTAATTCGTCTTATTCATACCATGGTGGCGCCATCTTATTGTTAGAACGTGGAACTTAGTCAAACATAATATTCCTCGAAGGTCCTTGAAATATATGCTACATATATATGGGTCTCGGTCCGTAAAGCATACGTTAGGGCGCTATCACTTTGAGGTCGGACCTCAATGTATACAAATGTCCTCAAAGTCAACGTCACATTGAAAATGTGTCCGCGAACGATGCCATATATATATATATATATATATATATATATATATATATATATATATATATATATATATATATATATATATATATATATATATATATATATATATATATATATATATATATATATATGTATATATATAGCATATGTATATAGCATAGGTATATATAGGTATCTACATATATATATATATGTAGATACCTATATATACCTATATATACCCATATATACCTATACATACTTATATATACCCATATATACCTATATATACCTATATATACCCATATATACCTATATATATATGTATAAACCTGTATATACCTATATATACCTATATATACAGATATATACTCATATATAGGGGAGGGGGGGTCAAAGTGGGCCCCTAGGGGCAAAGTGGGCCCCTAGGGGCAAAGTGGGCCCCTAGGGGCAAAGTAGGCCCCTTCAAATTGAGAGACTTTATGGAGGCGCGAAAAAAGTAATTTTTGAATATTTAATAATTAATTGTAAAAATATAAATACAGAATAAAAAATGTCATTTACGAAATTTTTTCGAGGGGCAACTTTGCCCCTAATTTGAGATTTTTCAATTTTAATGGATGCAGCATAATAATGTTAAATACTTATCAAGGGTCTAAAAAAAAATAAAGTATAAAGAAAAATTAATGATATTATGATTATTTTCCTTAAGCGGCCCACTTTGCCCCCCCCCCCCCCCCTATCTATATATACATATATATACTTATATATATCCATATATACCTATATATACCTATATATACCCATATATACCTATATGTACCTATATATACTCATATATATCTATATATACATATAAATGCCCATATATACCTATATATACCTATATATATCCATATATATAAATGTGTAACCGGTATAGATTGCGGACTTTGACTTTTTGGGCTCCTAGTTACAATCCTGCCTATACTCCGTTTGTCGTAGCACCCGGGTGCGTACTAGCACGTTGTTGGGTTGGGTTGGGTTGGTATATGCCAAATTGTCGGGGGCCCCAACATTGTATCAAGAAGTTGAGGTCCTCGAAATATACATTGAATCAAAAATTCTTTGAGGACCGTCCTCAAAATATGCACCGGTCCCCGAAATAGTCATTACATTAGATATTTCTATATCCTTGGGCTTCAAAGTGTCGGGAAAACATATTTATACCTATATATACCTATCTATACCCATATATACCTATATATACTTATATATACCTATATATACTTATATATACCCATATATACCTATATATACCTATATATACCCATATATACCCATTTATACCTATATATACCTATATATACATACATATACCTATATATACCTATCTATACCTAAATATACCTATATATACATACATATACCTATATATACCTATATATACATGCATATACCTATATATACCTAGATATACAAATATATACCTAGATATACAAATATATACCTATATATACATATATATACCTATATATACCTATATATACATACATATACCTATATATACCTATATATACCCAAATATACCTATATATACCTATATATACCTAGTATACAAACATATGCCTATATATACCTATATATACATATATATACCTATATATACCTATATATACCTATAAATACATATATATACCTATATATACCATATAGATATATTAGATATATATTTTGAATGATCCTTAACTTACTATTATATATATGTATATATATGCTCAGAGGGCTCTGCCCCTCGAACCCCCCGATCGGGGCTTCGACGCTGCACGGCATGTATACATATACATTATATACATAGTTATAGTAGATGGTATAGATATATAGATATTATATATATATATAAGTATTATATATAGATTATATATATAAAATATATAGTTGCATGCACTTCGCATATTGATTGGAGTATATCTTTTGATTACGTCATCGAATTTTAGCCAAAATCAATAGGGAGCGAGATATCGATAGAGAGAATCTCCCTTTCAAATTGCAAGTCGAACGGTGCATCGGTTCGACAGATATCGGTGTTCACAGAAAACGTCTGCGAAAAATTTTGCGCAGAAGAAGAAGAAGAAGAAGAAGAAGAAGAAGAAGAAGAAGATTGTAAAATTTCGTCAACTCTAGATGTCTATAACTTCGGAAATACTCGATCGATTTGGTCCCAAATTTTTTCGGAAACTCATTCAGACTCGGACAATTAGCCCTATAAATTTCAGCCCGAAATATAAGCTGGTTCCGAAAATATGACGCAATGTTTACAGGTATGAAAAGTTGGCCAGCGTAAATGATTCTCAGCTGGCGCTCGCCGAAGAGTACTTGGCGGCGATTCGCTGCCGCGAATCTTGATCTGACCTGTAAACCAACGTTTCTCATTTGTCAACTATTTATATATAATTATATGCACGCAACCATATACAAATTAATGTTTTATCATTTGCAATTTCAATTAATGCATGCTATGATAGCTAATATTAAGAAAGCCCCCAGAGCTTGCTGAGAGTCAGTGCTAAGTCACTACGGGGAAACCCTTCGCCCTACGCAAGTTTGCGACACCTCCAACTTGTCGAGGAAAGGCTTTGTAAGATTTAAGCATTAATATATAAACTATTATTAACGATAAGACAAGAAATTGAAAGCAAGAGCAGGAGTTATAAAGAGTTATAAAGATTATAAGTTTATAGAGCATTTAAGGGTTATAGAACCCACGGGAAAGATCACGTCATTTTCTCTTACATGCGACGGTAGAATTATTCATTATATCATTTTATCATTTGTACAAGTGTCACCGCGAGAATCGAGAAGAGGATACCTTCATGCATTATGCATTATTATCATCTATATAAAGATTTCTCTTAATGTAGGTTCTCTTCACGAACCCGCGTCGACACACACACATATAAACGATTTATAATCATATTCAGTTGATATTCACTGTCATATTTTATGTTCATTTGATTCAACCATTTACACAATCGTTCAAGAATATAACCTACTTTTACCAGTTAATTTTTCATATTTCATTTCATTTCATTCGACCTATTACATCCCTGACAAGATAATAAGGCCTTTAGTTTAAACAATTAACGCGAGCCCTGTATAGGACTAGCGGTGCGGGATCCAAAAATCGATCTATTGCAAGATAGTTCAAAATTATTTTTATTAGTTATCGTTGATAACGAGCGGTTATACGTAGACGCTTTGCGGATAGGTATAGTCGGATTTCGAAACGCACGTAACGCTCGTGTGTCCGCGGACTTTTCGATCAGTCAATATTTAAATCGCGGATCAACACTCACGTACGTAACATATTCATTACGTCAAAACATTAGAGACAAAAGACAGTTGAATGTTGATCGCTGGCTACAATGGAAATAAATAGCACTCAGGTAGCCCCTAAAACCTTATACCTTGTCATACTATCGGTCATAATTCACATTTTTTCGATTCTTATAAACGATTCTTGTCACTGGATATGAGCGGTTTGCCTAGCACGGTGATATTAAAATAACCTGAAAGCAACAGTCAATCACCCTTTAACTGTACGCAGAAGATATTACAGAATGAATTTTGCATGAGTTTAGAAAATTTAACATTTTGATTATAGCTCCTTGTACTGAATCAAAATTTGAGCCAAAAGTACTAATTTCCACATGAAAAAAATACTGCGGTAATTCTATAGAAACAAAAATTATAATATAGCAAATAGTATTTGTAGTCTCCGAATGAAGATATCTATAAGTTTACTCATGAATCTTGGTCTACTGGTGACAATAAAAATTGTCTCTATCTTTCATATTATTGTATTAAATGTTAGAGATAAAATGATATTCATCGTTGATTTAAGGGAGTATACCCACCTGGAGAATAATTTTTTTTTAACTTACTGCTACGGTCTGAGAAAACATTTTTTTGACTCAGTTTTTTTCACGGTTGATTAGTACTATTTTGATAGATAGTTCATGATATTTCAAGATTTTGTGGTCTTCGCTGCACATAGATTTAGTCCATTAAAGAAAAATTAGTTGTCGTAAGGTACAGGTTGCTGTGTTGCATGAAATTTCTTCAAATTTGGAGGAAATATTCCATACGATAATGTAATTTAGGGCCAATCAAATAATAATTTATGAATTTGATTTTTGGACATAAAAATCTATGATTGTAAGACTTTTTTTCCATTGTTTTTGAAAAAAGTGTCTTATAATATCAAAATTCTCATATTTGAAAGTTAAATTCATGAGATAATATTGGCTTGGCCCTAAATTCCATTCATATAGAACATCCCATCGAAATTTGAAGAAATTTTATGCAACGCAGCAACCTGTACCCTACGACAACCACTTTTTCTTCGATGAACTAAATCTATGTTCAGCGAAGGCTACAAAATTTCAAAAAATCATGAATCATGTATCAAAATAGCACTAATCAACTGTAAAAAAACTGAGCTATAAGACACTAAAGTTGATTAGACTTTTTTTGAAGTATATTGAACTTTTTAATTAGTAGACTGAACTTTATTCAAAGATCTATTTAAACTAGATTTAGATATGATCGTAAGCCTGAAATGAGATATAATTCTTTATGACATATAAAATGAACTAAATATGCATAAGTTTTAGATGACAGTCTCTAATGACTATTCCATTGCTCCTGATGCAATATGTTTTATACTTTTCGAAAATTTTTACCTCACGTGCTTTTGCGTAGGGGATATCATTACTTTAATAACATTTGCTACAGTTTATATAGTTCATATAGTTGTAAGTAATGTCACTGCACAAAATATAGCAATTTTATCTCCTGCTTCCTCATTTTCTTATGCTAGCCGAGAGGAAATATTATTACGGGTATTCACATAACCTCGAAGACTCGAGCTCGTGAGGTAAACGGTAAATCACATAGGTTAATATTTATTGTTGTTTAAAAGATATCGGGTCCATATTCGAACATGTTCACCTCCTACTCTGTGGAAAGTTTTCAATCAAACATTACTTTGTGAATTTTGCACAATTAATTAAGTCTTGTACATGCCGGCTGACTTGAACTGTCAGTTTGACAGATCGACGCGCATGCGCAATGGCCTGGAGCGATGAATTGTGCTGAAAAGGGAGAAAAACTGAGAACGTGAAACGAGCCACCTCAAAATTAAAAATAATCATATCTCAGCTATACGTGCACAGATTCTATTGATGTTGGGCTTAAATGAAAGCTCTTTCGATCCTCATTCTCACATTTAATCGTAGATCTGCATGATTTCACCAAATACGGTGGGACAGAGAAAACATTATTCCCCCACTCCGCGGAAAATTGCCGTAGCTGTAAAGAGACTCGGAGAGTCGCTCCGTACAAAAAAAAAATTTTTTAATGTACTTGGCGCGAGACTCTACCGAGTCTCTTGATATTTACGTTAGTAAATATAAGCTAGGTATAGGAGATATGATTTTGATTCCAAAATCATATGACACTTAAGATGGCTTATTGGAAATAAGATCGGTTAGTTATAAATGTCTTATGCTGAGTTAGTATATGATATTTGAATATTACATTGGCACGTTATATGTGTAATTATTTAATAATAATGACATGGATAGTATCGTTGTTATTACAGATTTGTATAATATAGGTAATTATTTCTGATTTCATCATAGTGGTACATGTTCTTATTGGGCGTAGAAAGATGATTGAGACGGCGGAGGTGTTTCAGGATTTATTGGGTTCGATGTTGTGTGAGTAGTAATGATCGCTGGCGGACTTGCTTGTTGAATAATTATATGTGTGTGTGGTGTTTGTGGGTTTAATGTTCGTTCGCATGATGATGTGGCATGTTCTAATGAATTGGGTGGTTCGATGAAAGTCTGATTGCCTTGATATTCGACTATTTCATTGTTAGGTTCATTTCGTTGGCAAATACTTCTGATAGTTGTGAACAAGTTGAACATTCTACTCACTAAGGAAAATTTGTTCATTAAATACATAAGTGATAGTGATCCAAATACGGAAGAAATGTAATATAATATGTTTTCCACGCGATTGTTGTTGTCTGTAGATTTTTATGTACTGTCATTTCATTGTCTTGTTTGACGTGTGTTATGTGTGGTTAGTGTTTTGTGTATTGTTATTCTATGGCTAATTTTATTTTATTTATATGAACTATTTTAGTTCTATGATCGTTTATTTGGAGTTCCGCGTTAATGTTATTGATTATACGAATTATTTCGTATGGTCCTTTGTAGTGGTCATCTAATTTCTTTTTCGTTTCATTGATTAGGTAGACGTATTGACCTGGCTCGAAAGTGTGTACATTTATGTGTTTATCGTATATCAATTTTGATTTTAATTTCGCATTGTTAAGATTTTTCATTGCGTCTTGACGAGTTTCTTTGAGACGAGTAATTATTTCGTGCAAGTAATCTTCGTATTTATTTGAAAGATTTTTGTTGACGCATATGCTTGACAATTGTCGCGCTATTCTACCGAATATTAATTCGTGAGGTGTGTAGCCAGTGCTTTCGTGTACTGACGTATTATACGAGAACATTGCGAATCTAATCCATTTGTCCCAATTATATTTATGATTGATGTAGTGTTTTAAGTATCCGATTAGGACTTGATGACTGCGTTCGAGAGTGCCATTGGATTGAGGATGGTAAGCTGTGGTTTTTATTTGTCTTATTTTGAAAATTTTAGCTAATTGTTTCATGACAGGACTGAGAAAGTTCGGGCCTTAATCTGTTAAGATTGATTGAGGGGCTCCGTAGCGACAAATAAAATTTTCTGCAAATGCTTTAGCGATTGTTGTTGAAGTCATGTTTTTTAATGGTATTGCTTCCGAGTATTTGGTTACATTGTCTTGAATTGTTAGTAAATATTTATTTTGTGAATTCGACGTAGGTAAAGGTCCGACTATAACTAACGAAATTTTCTCGAACGCGGTTGTTGGTGTATCCGTTATTACCATCGGAAGTTTAATTTTATTTCTGACAAGTTTTCGTCGTTGACAGCTCTCGCATGATTTTATAAATTTTCCGATATCGTCTTTCATGTTCGGCCAATAATATAATGCTCGGATTCTTTTGAAAGTTTTTGTTATTCCTTTGTGACCAGCTATGACGGATTCGTGGTTTTCACGAATTATTTCCTCACGTAGCTCAGGATTAGGTACATTGATTTCGTTCAGACAGATGTTTACTGTTATATTTGTATAATTGAAGACTTTTCTGAGAGTGTTTTTAATCGCGAACCAATTTAGTTTATCAAATCCGCTACCGATTTTGGAAATTGAGAAAGATTTCATCTTTTTAGCCTGCAGTATGTCACGGAGGATAATTAATGTGTTATGGATTCCATTAACTGTTGATTTTTCATAATGGTTCTCTTGTGTTACAAGACTAAAGATGAATTTTTTATTAATTGGTGTAATGATCACACTATTCATTTCAGGACTTTGGGATCTCAGGAAATTTGTATCTAAACTGCCGATATCGATTAAATGTTTACCAACTCCTTTTTTTAAAATACAATCTGCTGAGATACAGTGCACGTAATTATCTTTTCTCATAAGAATATCATCGTTTGTCTCTTTTATATTAGGTGCTAGTGGGGTTGGATCTGTATGGCTGAAGTGTGGAATCGGATTTTGAGGTTGAACTTGTTGCATATTATTTGTACTATTTTCTTCGATATCGTGTAAGAGTCGGTTGTCGTTTGATGGAAGAATATTATTCGAGGTACTGATTCTGTCTGTTTCTATGTGGTAATGGTGTAAACTTTCAGGTACGACGATATGTTCGGTTCGTATACGATTTTCATTATTTGAGTTTGAATTAGCAACATTATTTCCTGAACAGGGTACAATATTTTGACTTGGTTCAGAGTCGCAAATAGTCATTCTTATGCAGGAATTTTGAAAAACAAAGTATATCATTGATCGCACGGTCTTCCAATTTAGTTTATCTAGTCCACAACCGATTTTTGGAATCGATATTGACTGTACGTTGTCTGTTTCTAACTTTCGTCTGAGTTTACATAGGATGTTGTACATAATTTCGTTCGTAGGTTTGTCAAAAAATTCAGGTTTAGTTATTAAGTTATAAACTTTGATGTCATTGTATGGTGTTACTATAATGTCACCTACTTGAGGGTTTTTTGATTTTAACTCGTCGCGACTTATAATATTTCGTTCGATCATTTCTTGTGCTATACCTTGTCCAATTAGACAGTCGGCTGGGATGCAATGTGCCAAGTTGTCGTTTGTTGTAAATAAATCTTGAGTTACCTCAGTTATGAAACGGTTCTTTGGGATCGGTAAAAGTTTTGAGACTTCTCGGAATTGTTTATAGGATGGATTATAATACATGGATTTGGCTATCGGGTACGTGGATTGTCGCGGGGTGGTAGTTTTAGGTATAGTGGGTGGTTGTTTTCCTTTGACAGCGTCTGAATATAATTTCTTATGATTAGAACTGTGAGTCCATGATTCACTGGAAGTAGGTAATTTTTGTTCATAATAAGGGACATGGTTGTCGTCTGACGATAAAGAATCAGGCCGTTGTGAAGGGGATTTAGGCTTTCTTGGTCGTAGCTTATATTTGTATTCATGTGTTGGAGATTGCGTGCTGGTGCGTTTGCTGTATGTTGGTTTATTTTTAAGTGTGTCATTTGGTTCTCAGTTATCACTAGGCTGGTTTGAAGTAAGATCAGGTTTATCAATTGAAGCGCTTATGTTCGGTTGGCGTTCGATATATTGTGGATTATTATTCAAATTTTTGTTCAGGTACGGATCTTTCTTGAACGAAGTTGATGTAGGGTTCTGTCGGAGTTTACGTGATTTTTTATTTACGGGTAAATTATTCGGGGAAATGTCTGTGTACGTAGCGTTTCGTTTTTGTTGATATCTTTTAAACAATGGTAAATCGTCAATTGAGGTGTCAGTGCACGAATCGATTGTTATTGGTTTAGTAGATTTCGAGACGTTAATCGGTTTTTTAGGCATAGGAAAACTGTCTGTTGAGTCGTCTGAGGATAGATCTTTTGAGAAAGTGGTAAGGAGACTGTCCATTGAAGCGTCTGTAGATGAATTATGAACTGTGCGTCTGTCTGGTGGGTGAATTAGTCTTTTTGCTAGCGGTAGACTATCTACAGATGTATCGCCTGGTGAGTCAATTCTCATCGGTCTATTTGAAAAATTTGATATATCTCTTTCTGATGGTAAGCAATCCATAGAAATGTGACTAAGTTCATCATTGTCTGAATTTAGATTCATTTCAGCGGATTCAACGTCACTTTTGTATCGTTTAGTAGGAGCAGGATTGGTGACTCGTCTGTACTTTGTCGTGGGTGGGTCGGGAATTGGTGAGCTTCTTTTCTCCGTTTCGCGTCAAGGTTTGATATACTATCTGAGCTCGTGTTTCGATCGCGTTTTACGTTGATTGGTAATAGTTCATCAGTATCTACGGGTGGATTACGTGATAACGCGTCTGCGTTTAAATTAATTTGTCCTTTCTTGTATACGACGTCGTAGTCATATTCTTCGAGTTTGAATCTCCATCTTAGTAGTCGTGAGGTTGGGTCTTTAACATTGCTAACCCAAACAAGAGGTTTGTGATCCGTAACAAGTGTGAATTTATGTCCGTACAAGTAAGGTCTGAAGTGATGGACTGAATATACAATAGCTAGTAATTCTTTTTCGATCACAGAATAATTCAACTCTGCTTTGTTCAGTGTGCGTGATGTATAGGCTATTGGTAGGTCTTCTCCGATTTTACCTTGGCTGAGTACAGCACCGATAGCGTATTTGGATGCGTCAGTTGTTAAAATAAATGGTTGGTCAAATTTAGGATATTGTAGTATAGGGGATATGCATATCAAGTCTCGTAACGTTTCGAAAGCCAGTTGGTGTTCAGATGTCCAGAGGAATTTAACGTTCTTTTTCAGTAGAGTAGTTAGTGGTCTCGATATTTTTGAAAAGTTTTCGATAAATCGTCTGTAGTAACCGATAAGACCGATGAATTGTTTGAGTTGTTTGGCTGTTTTAGGAACTGGGTATGATTTGACTGCTGTTATTTTCTTTGGGTCTGGTTTTACACCGTTTTCTGTAATAATGTGTCCTAAATAGGCCACTTCCTTTCGAAGGAATTCGCACTTATCAATTTGTAGGTTTAAATTTGCTGATTGTAGTCTGTTAGCTAGTTTTTTGAATTTAGTCTCGTGTTTTTCTATAGAATGTGCATAGATGACGATGTCGTCTAAGTATACGAATGCAACGTTTCCTTCTAAACCGGATAAAACTTGGTCCGTGAGTCGCTGAAACGTCGCTGGGGCGTTTTTGAGTCCGTATGGCATGTCTTTAAATTCGTAGTGTCCGTGTGGAGTTGAGAAAGCTGTCTTATGCGCGTCTATTGGGTCCATCGGAATTTGATGAAACCCTGAAGCGAGGTCGAAGGTTGAGAAATATTTGGCGTTCCCTAACTGTTCGAGTATATCGTTTATATTTGGTAGGGGATATGCGTCACCTATTGTCTTTTCGTTAAGTTTTCTGTAATCTATCACCATTCTCCAATTTTTGTTACCTTCTGCATCAGGTTTTTTCGGTACAATCCAGACGGGGGAATTGTAAGGTGAGGATGATGGTTTGATTATATCTTGGTCTAGTAAATTTGAAACTTGTTTTTGTATCTCGTCTTTGTGGATAGTCGGATATCGGTATTGTTTTACGTTAATCGGAATATCATCTGTTGTTGGAATCGAATGTTTCGTTAAGTATGTGTGTGATAGTTTATCGCCTGGCAGAAAAAATAGGTTGAATTCTGTCGTGAGTGTAAGTATGGATTCTTCCTCTTCGTCGTTGAGGTGATCCAAACGCATTAAATTTTTAAGGATTGTTAATCTTTCGGAGTTATTATTAATATTATTATCGAGGGTTGTAGTGTCATTAGGCTCTATCGTGTCGTTCATTGTCAACACTTTTAGAGTTTGGTGTGTATTTTGAGTTTGGTCTTGAGATTTAGTATATATTTTTATTGGAATGTTTGTGTTATTGAAGGTTGAGATTATTATTTGTAAGATTTTATTCCAGTTTTGTTTGCCTAGTTCGTTGGATAGGTCAGGAATTGAGATTGATTTTGTGTTGTTTGAAATTAGATGATTCTTAAGAGCTTCGAGTGTTTTCGTAATCATTGTGTCAGCTGTATCGCTGTAATAGGTTTCCATAATTATTGAGTGGTATAATGCTTTTGAGGTTTTGGGAATCATATCTTTTATAGTATCTCCGACTATACTATTTTTCGCGTAGGCTATGAGCTCGTATTCGTTTAAATTGCAAGCTTCTAATAATTTGACTGAAATTCCTCTTAATATTTGGAATTTTTGCGGTATGAAGTGAATAATTGCGCCTGTAGATCTGCATATGTCACCGTGAGTTATTGAAAGTTGATTAAGCGTAGAGTGATTTGTAGTAGGTTCTGCAGGGGTGAGTGTACTGAGGATTTCGAGGACTGGTTGTAGAGTTACTGTTGGTACTCTTATTTCAACAGCTGATTCGTTTGAGTTTATCGCATATATGGACGCTTGACCGTTTCTGTTTGTTAAGAATGCCTTACCGCAGTGAATATTGGGGCCTAGATTAACTGTATCTACGTAGCCTTGATCGATTTCCGAATTTGAAATTTTAATAGGGATTACTTGAGCAGTACGACCTGGTATTGTAATGATAGTGGTAATACGTGAATTTTGGAGTTCAAAGGGAATTACCGTATCTGTCAAAGTTAGCGTATTAGATTTGTAGGAAATTAGAGCTTTTTCTTTGGATAACAAAGCTTGTCCGATAATGCCGTCTTGAGCTATTGGGAAGTCATCGTGGACAATGTGGAATTCGTAATCTTTGTCATTAATTTGCAATTTGGTTTCGGCTAAGGTAGTAGTAAATCCATCTGTGATTCCTGTCATTTTTCGCGTTTTACTTCTGTCGTGTTTAGTTTCCTCTTTTAAGCAACTGATTTTTACGATATTTAAGTCTGCACCAGTGTCTATTATGAATTTTGCTTTTGTTTCTAACTCTCGTATATCCATTTCGATGACTGGTAAAAGTCCATTTATTGATTCTGATTTTGTATCGAGGATGTGATTTGTTGTATCGTTGAACGCTGTTGTGTTTGATCTGGGTCCGTCGGCACGTTCTCCCGGCGGACAGTGTTCGAGTTTAAAGAACCCTGTGTTTGTTGTCTTTGTGCGTTATTATAAGCGCGTTTTCTACAGTTTTCTATTGTATGTCCCTGGCGTTTACAATAATTACAGGATAATGAGGAATATTGTGTGTTTGATTGAGTAGGTTGTTGCATTTGATCAAGTTGTTGCAATTGATTAGGCTGTTGTAATTGATTTTTGGCAGAGCGGCATTCATTCATAGTATGGCCCGGTCTCTGGCAGTGTGTGCAGTATTTGGCTTGTTTGGTATCGCGATTTTTCGTGTAACAGACGTCTTCTGTGTGACCTCTGCGGTTGCAGTAAGTGCAAGTTGTAGGGTTTTGATTGGGATCTGGTCGTTGATTTTGGATTTCGAGGGATTGATGGGTTTTGTGGGTGATTATTGAATCGTCTGTTTGGTTGTATGTTTGGAGGATGTGATTTGTTTTGTTGGGGTTTTTGGTTGCTAATATTTGGATTGCTATTACTGTTGTTTTGGGTGTTATAGGCATTGCGATTTAGAAATTCTTGTTCTTCTGTAAGAGCTATTTCAATTGCTTGGTTCAAAGTGGTCGGGTAAGTACCCGCTACTCTAAACTCTATATCGGGAATCAAGCCTCTAACGAAACATTTTAGTACATTGTCTTGGATTGCCGAGATCATGCTAGTGTTAGTGTGTGTATTGTTGATAGCTTGTATTGTGTTATAGAGAATATCCTCAACTTTGGTGCCGTAATCTAAGACACGTTGATCGCGTTGTTGTTTGACATTATTTAACTCGGTTTGCCATTCAAAAATGGTCTTCTTTGGTAAAAATGCTCGTTTTAGAGCTAGTAAAACCTCGTCGATGGTGTTATATTCTTTGTTCCCGAGATATGATTCTGCGAGTCCGTAGACTTTGGTTCGTAACATGCGCGTTAAAACTGGGGCTTGTGTTGGGTTAATGAGAGGTTTGGCATTTTCACAGCTTCTGATAAAATTGTTTATATTCACATTTCGACCATCGAAATACGGGATTGTGTTAAGTACATCTTTAAGAGACCAATATTTTCGTGGTTGTGTACCAAATGGGGATTCGTCGTCGGACATTTTGGCGATATTGTGTTAGGTAATTTCTGTTTGTATAATATAAAATTAAGGTTACTTACAAGCTGATGATCAGAATTATTATAAATTTCATTTCTATACGGATCTCAATTAGTTTTGTAGATGAGGTTGATGTGTAGAGCTGTCTCGGTGTCGTGATGGATAGAGATGTCTTGATGTGTGCAAAGTGTGTCTCTTATGGGCCTCGGTGGATTCAGATGAATCTTTGTGGGGCTAGGTGCCTTTGAGGAGTCGTTGGAATTTCGATTTTTTTTTTTTCCTTTTTTTTTGCTGAGTTATTTCCTTATGATTTTGTAGAAGTAGTTGAAAGGACACAGTATTTTATATTCACTCAATATTTATGCACTTTGTTTGTTCAATGTAGATTTATGAATTTATATGTTTGTGTTTAAGCATAGATTCAGTTTTTCTGAATTTCAGTTGATTTAGTTTTATGGATTTGGTAGCAATTCGATTATTTCTTATAGATTCTTGTCACTTAAGTCACGATGATTGTAGAGTTTGAGATGATTATCCTGAAGAGTACGGTGTAGAATTCGGTTCTTTCGACACTGAGATAACGTAACTTCTAGATTGATGATTTTGTAGTTTGTAGATCCTGATAGGATAATGATGTAGAATTCGGTTCTTTTGACACTGAGATACCGTCACTTCTAGTAGTATAGAATTGGTTTCACTTAACTTTTAGCACTTAAAATTCCGGTAAACAAGGAGTGCCGCTGCCACCATTGTTATGAATCAGGGAGGAGCTCCCACTGTTGATAAGAGTTGGAGAGGAGCTGCCACCGTTGTTATGAATCGGATTGTTGCTGATACGATAGTTATGAATTTGGGTTCTTTTCTCTTGTTTTTACGTCTAGGGACGACCGGATATTATTTGGGTGCTTGGATGAATAATGTGGATGAAACTTTATGTATAGTTGATAATACTGAGAGTGAGTTTATTATATAGACTTATTATCTAATACAATATTCTGTTTGAGTTCAGTGCAAGATTGAGTGTGTAGTTTATTATAATAGCCTGATGTGTAATGAAGTGATTGAGTTGAGAGTTTGTGGGCAAGTGTTTCTATTGTCTCATTGTTTCTCGGGGGTGAGCGCGTTCATGCAAGGTAGCAGTTTTAAAGGTAAGTAAGTAGGGATGAGGTTCTTCGGATTGAGATTGAGGCTTCTTCTGATTAGAGGTTGAGAGATAGGATGCAGCTGCAGGATGTTATGTCTTCAGTTGATATCGTAGGTAATATAATGTGAAATATAGGGGTGTGAGTACACGAGCACGTAACAATTTTTCTGTGAGACATCATTTTTTTGTGATATTCAGCTGAACGGCTAGAGTTTTTCCAACTTTTGAGATCATTTCACCTCTAAAATATCAAGTATGGAGAAAAATTTCAAGAGACAAAAAGTGCGTAATTTCATACGGTGATTCATGCAGAATAATTGCAGAATTTTTTCCAATAACTTTTTATTGCAGCTTTGTCAATCGCGTGAAACAAATAAAAAATTGATTAGAAAAAATCTGCAATTATTTTCATAAATCATCGTGTGAAATTACGCACTTTTTGTCTCTTGTGATTTCCTTCGAACTTGATATTTTGAAGGTGAAATGTTCTCAAAAGTTGAAAAAACTCTAATTGTTCATCTGAATATCATAGAAAATTGATGTCTCACATAAAAATATTTCATATAAAAATCGTTTGATTTTTCAGGTAGAACAAAATTACGTCATGAAGAATATAGGTTTCCATTCAAAAAAACCAAGTTGACCTTCATATCACTTTGGCGCCACCATTCACAAAAACGCCAATATCACTAATATCTGTCCCCCTCGGAACTCAACAAATTTTATCTGAAACAATTTTTCCTACAACCATTACTTTTCGAAATATTCAACCGTACTGTTTCAGATGGGACACCCTGTATATAATAAGGTGATTTTTTTCTCGACTATTTTTATTTGTTCACTCGCCACCTAAAATTTTGTTGGACATGTCGAACAAGAAATTCCCTGAAAGTTATAGCCCTTAATATTAATATTAAGTACTTCCCCAGAGCGTGAAAAGATTTTCCATCCAAAATACACGGAAAGCAAAAATTTTTTTTTTCAAAGTTCTATAACTCAGCGGCATGTTATGCTATCATATTGGTCTTGGTCTCAATTGACGCAGAATTGAACTATCTTCAAAAGTGTCCATGGCGGCGTAAGTGCAACTTAGACTGGTGAGATGGTACAGGTCACTAAAGTTGATTTTTACCCAAAATTCTCGTTTTTTCGCTGTTATCTCCGAAATGAATAACTTTACCGAAAAAATGTAGTGGATAATTATGTTGGAAATTTAATTTCCTACAAAAAAGGTCCTCCAGACCTAAATGCTCAGATTAATATTTCTTGAGATATTCAACTTTGACTTACTTGTGGTAAATAAAATTTGTATGGTTTATTGAATCAAACGTTTCAAATTGTTGATATTCCATATCATACTTTATGATATCATATGATATTTATGATATTCATCATAATTATGTAAACAATAAACCATAAAAATTTTATACCAAGTTGAGGTAAAATTTTATATCAAGTAAGTCAAAGTTCAATATCTCAAGAAATATTAATCTGAGCATTTAGGTCTAGAGGACCTTTTTTGTAGGAAATTAAATTTCCAACATAATTATCCACTACATTTTTTCGGTAAAGTTATTCATTTCGGAGATAACAGCGAAAAAACGAGAATTTTGGGTAAGAATCAACTTTAGTGACCTGTACCATCTCACCAGTCTAAGTTGCACTTACGCCGTCATAGACACTTCTGAAGATCGTTCAATTCTGCGTCAATTGAGACCAAGACCAATATGATAGCAGAACATGCCGCTGAGTTATAGAACTTTGAAAAAAAAATTTTTGCTTTACGTCCCGTGTAGAAATTATAAGACGGCGCAATATTGGGCCAATATTCTGTTCCATTGGCCCGTGCTTGGCATTTTATGCTGGGCCAGAATAGTAATGTAACGCCGGGCACTGGTGAGCCAACATTGGCACAATCATATTGGACCCAGCTTGTTCACCTACCTTGGACACATGGTCAGCGGGAGTGGTGGGCCCAAGATCGGCCAACAATATTGGGGCTACTATGGTCATGTAACGCCGGGCATTAGTGGGCCAACGTTGGCAAAGCAACATTGGACCAAGTTCGTATTCTTAGCCTGGTTCAGCAGTGAATGCTGAGATGGCTCGATATTGGCGATGTGCTTGGCCCAAGCTCAAGCAACAGGATTGGACCGCTATAGTCATGTAACGCCGGGCACTAGTGGCCCAATATAAAATAAATAATATTGGTCGATGCTTGGCTAACGAGATAACGCCAGTCGTCCTTGCTGAAACGGCCAAACATCAGCGATAGCTCACGGCCCAAGCTCGGTCAACAAGATTGGGCCGCTATAGTCCTGTAAAGCCCGGCACTAGTGGGCCAATATTAAATGAATAATATTGGTCGATGCTTGGCTAACGAGATGACGCCAGTGGTTCTTGCTGAAACGGCCAAGCATCGGCGATAGCACACGGCCCAAGCTCGGGCAACAAGATTGGGCTGCTATTGTCATGTCGCGCCGAGTAACGATGGGCCAATATTGCATAAACAATATTGGCTTATATAAACAATATAATGATATTACGCCTATACTGTGCTTGCCGGGACGGCCGAACGTCGGTGAAAGTGCTCGGCCCAAGCTCGGGCGACAAGATTGGGCAGATTATTTTATCATATAACGAATTAACGTCGATCAGCCATGGGCCGATATTGTAAAATGTCGCTGGACGAAGTATACCTACCTAGCTCGTGCCGGGCGAATATAAATTAATTTAAACATGGGATTTCTCAGACTTTATCAAAGATTTTCCAATGGTGCACACCGTCAGATTGACGCAAATATTATTTCATTTTTTCCTGCATAATGATCTCACGCGAAGCACCAATTCCGCGCGCAAGAGGAGCCCTTATTATATTACAATAACAACAATAGATAGAATTAATTTAAACAAAGTGTATTGTATCAAAAAATTATAAATATACTGTAATTGTAGGTATCAGTCTTTTTCGTGAGCCAGACATGCCTGCCACTTAAGGTGCAGTATTAGGAGACAGCTGTGTATTAGGAGCTGAGCCTGCAGTATTTGAAATACCGATATTCTCCCTAGGCTCAGTACTCTTTTCTTGATTTACGGCTATTACGGTCACTTTCTTCTGACCGTCAGCCGCTTGTCGGGCTTTTCGGCCGCCTTTGCGGTCATCAGCTCCTGCCAACCACGTGGTAGTGCTTTTCCTCACCTGTATTGAGGTGCAGTCACGATCTTTGAATTTGTTGACGACAACCACTGCAGGAAAATGGTAAATTATGTAATATACGGTTAGAACACATTTGGATTGAAACATTCGCTGTGCAGATATTGTGAAGTAATATCTGACAGTGTCAGATATACACGATGCGGGACTCACAAGGAACATCAGTTTGGTGTCCTCCGATTTCGTTGCAACTCGTGTATGTCGTAGAACATTGAAAACTATGAGACACGTATTTTGTTTTATCGGCAGAAGAACGGTTTAAAGGGGTAAAACCACCCCTCAAATTAAGGCATGTCAATGGGTGATTTGGCTCAATTTTTTTTTTCTTCTTTAAATACGTATAGTAGTCTTTGCATGGATTTACATGAGAAACATTTTCGTTTTTCATTCATTGAAATGGGTCGATTGCTTATAGGTAAAACTGCCACATTGCCCCTTGACAGGCCTTACTTTGGGGGGTGGTTTCATCCTTTTAAACCGTTTTTTCACCGATAAAAAAAAAATACGTGTCTCATAGTTTTCAATGTTCTACAACATACATAAGTTGCAACGAAATCGGAGAGAGACGCCAAAATGATGTTCTTTGTCAGTGATATAGGAGTAACAAGTAGGAAACAAACTCACATTCCATACATTTGTAGCACTGGGTATTTGAAAAATTTTTTTTGCCCCCCAGCTTTTCTCTCTTTCCGGCTCCACTATACTGAAGCTGCACTGCCTTGCCTATAAGCCGAGAAAGGATAGAGGCAACAGCATCGCCCGAGCTCTTGGGCGAGCACCAAGTTGACATTGAGTGTACCTGAAAGAAAAGTTTAACGCATAACAGAAATTATCTGAATCCGAGGCAGATAATGTGCACACCATTTGTTCATAACTATTATACATGACAAAGGTTCCGTATCACACTATTCATTTCAACTGTATCAATTGGGCAAATGATTTTTCGAAAATAATAATGTATGATCCTCTCACTGTCATAGGAAATAATTCTGAGACTCAATAGACAGTGGACAGAATTTCATCATACCGTATTTTGATTAGAGAATCACATTCGACTATTGGATACCATAAACATGAACGAAATAGAATCTAGCTAGGAGAATTAACATGGCGAAATAAATCAGTAATCAAAATTTTGTCAATGCTCATGCAAAGTTAACTTTGACAGAATCATAGGCATAAAACTATACTACAAGATCCAATTTGAAAGAAGTTTAGCGTATTTGACTGCTAGATTCTGCTTCATTAAACATGAGGGTATTCTCAGCAAAAATATTGTAGACTCTGACCAATTAACCCCCCAGACCTACTGCAAATAAACAAAAACTCTGTGCAAAATTTCAAGTTTTGTATCTATAAGCACAAAGTTTCTAGCATTCGAATAACATTCGTTATTGTGACGTTTCAGGTTATTATTTCGCTACTAACTGGCCGAAAATCCGAAAAATCAGTATCCGATAAAATAATTTATATTGTTGTTACCTGTAGAAAACAAAATAGGTCAGTAGGCAAATTCCTTAATATTTCTAATACTCGTAATCAAGACCAAAGTAGCAGTATACACTACTAGTACATGCTATTATAGGTATGCGTACAATTTGTATGCAAATATGATTGTATTTATATTTTATTACCATCAACCCCTGCTTTGATTCATCTTTCAAACCTTCATCAAATCTTTCGAAAGCCTCTAGGTCATTGATTGGAAACGTCATGGCTAATTCTTTCTCCGCGTTCAATAGAGGCTTTACACCAGCATTATCTAAGCGGTCCGTTATGAACTTTTTCATATTGTTACCCAATTGGGTTATGTCAAAATTTATGCTTCTCCTTTTCGTTTCCATTATATCTTCTACTTTTTTTGTGAACTGAGTCATCAATTCTTTCAGAAGGTTAGCTGAAACACATATTACTGTGACAAAATTTTGAGTATACAAGTAAAGCCTATACTGATAAGCCCGGAAATATGATTCTCTGGGACAGATCATTCAAGGATTGATTATTTGAAAACATCTGGACCCATATTATCAAACAAAATTATTCACCTGAACATGTACAGGAGTTACAAGCAGCTTGTTGAGAATTCGTGATAGTTTGATCAGATTGCAGTACATTATTCGTGGATAAATTATTTTCTGGGAAAGTGGAATGCCCACTATCACTGGGAGTTGACCATTCAATATCTTCCACTTGTCGACTATCTTTTTTTGCTCCCTTGGACGAACTGGAACTGCCCGTATTTTTAGGAGCTGGCATTGTTATAGTTTTCTCCACGTGTCGACGTTTTTTTGGAGGCGAATCAACTACTGATTCATCTGAAAAATTGATATTGCCTGTGAGTGGAATAAGTAAGAATCAATCCTGGAGTACTTAACGTAACCTACTGTGAAATAGGGAAAAGCACTGTACAAATCGGAAATTTTAAGGTGACAGGAATATAGACTTGAAGATTATTTTTTATCGCACTTTCAAAAAATTAACTTCACCATATACTCAATTTTAACATGTTTGTATGGAATCTAGTATATTTGAGTTTTGTTTTGAAATTTTCGAAACGTTCAAACATTGATTTTTGTTGATCTAAAAATTTCAAAGTGTTCGAAAAACCAGAGAAAAACTACTCCAATATAGAACAGCTAATACTTTCGGGTTCGACAATTACATGAATTTTCAAGGGGGATATAACTCGTTAAATTGACGTGCCAATAGCTCATTAATTGATTTTAATACACCTGAATTAATAAGAATTAACTGGATTGATGAGAATTAACTAAGGAATGACTAAAATAATGAGTATTAATTAATTAGAGTTGGATGAGTGATCTGAAATAACAGAAAATATGAAAATTGAATTGGAATAATTCAATATGAACTTGAATTAACTAGAATGAATCACTGTAAAAGGTAATTTAAATTAAATAAGTCAAAAAATTATTCTGAATTAAAAAAATTAAGTTGGATGGAAAAAATTAATTTGAATTGAATGGATCGATCCGAAATAACGGGTAATATGAAAATTGAATTGGAATAATCGAATATGAACTTGAATCAGAATGAATTACTCGTGTGAAAAGTAATGTGAATTGACTGAATTAAAAAAATGAATTAGGATTGAAGGCATTGTTTCAAATTAATCCCACCCAAAGAATAATTATTTCACTCAAATCTTGAGTTATTTCCCCCTCGTGAATTTTAGAAAACTGTTCAATATTCCAGACCTGAGTCTTCTGATGACGATGTTGATAGAACTATGTTTTCTGCCGATAATGTTGTTTTGAATAACTCTTTTTCATATTCTTCTGTAATCGATATTGGCACGACAGGAGCGTTTGGATCGGTATTTTCATCATCAGTAGTTTCGGTGATTTTAGCACTCTTTTTTAACCGATTTAAACGCCTGATAGCTTGATCATAGTTTTCTGCAAATTAAATTTCACTTTAAAATTGTTAGAATTACCTGTAATAGTGTATACGAGACTAACGTACTGTGGTAAATTCATGGGCAAATCTATATGAAATCGTAGTCAAAATGACTAAATAGTGAATCATGTGCTTAGAAGAATAAACCGATGACCGATAAATAAGAAGTGATTATAACTGTAGAATTGTGTAAAAACGTAGGTATATATGAACGATATCATTCCATCCTCACTATCACGTGTACAAGCCGTAACGTCTGTATATTTTATTTCGCGTAAATTTTAAACGCCACATCAATTATAATTACGGCTTCATATTCTCGTTGTCAACAAGAGACTATTGTTAATTTATAGAGTTTTTAGTGTATTCTTCCTTGCCTAATTTGGGATAGATCTATTTTTTATAAAGTCAAGAAATGAATGTACGATAGTATAAAAAGTTCTGACAAGTAGTTTTCCTCGAATATTTTCATAGAATAACTAACCAGCTTCCTGTAATACGAGAACCTTGTGATGTCTCCATGTTTCTTTAGCCGGGTCTTGTTGCTCGACCATTTTATGTAGTATTTTATAATCGCGTATTGGCGGATATTTGCAAAGTAGGATTCCCCGGATCGTCCTAACCCAAGAATTCGGCACGACGTCCAATAACTTTATTGAGTTATTATTTGAAGTCCCGACAAACTCGATGATGGAGTACATATTCGTTTGAACCATCTTGACCTGCGAGAAAAAATGTTATTGAGAAAGCTATCGTTATTGATAATAATGGCTTATACAAACAAAATCTAAGTTTTACGGGGATCATTTTAGGCTGTTTAGTTATAGTGAATTAAATTGTTTAAGAAGAAAAAAAAAACAGTTTTTCAAAGTAATTCTTGATGTCGGTATCTCTACTTGTCACGTTTTCAGAGCATCGCGTATTCAGGGTTATCTTACTGATTTATGAGTGTGCGTTGTGAATGTCATCACCTGAACAAGATTGGGCGAAGCGAGGGGGTGATTAGGTCTTAGCGTGCGACAAGCGTGCCTGATTCGTGCCAATATTGGACTCCCCGCCCAAGATCGCAGAGTCGATGGCTTGCGTACACATGGTTTTTTTTTTGATAATTCATTCATTGAACATGATACATATATCATCGTTTATATATTTTGTTTCAATCAAAAATTAACAATTGAATTTTTTTTTTAATCATTAAGAGGCCATTAGTCCACTTTCCCTGATTCTAGATGGCATATTGGCATATTTTCTCACTTTCCCCTACGTATAGTTACAATAACTATCATATAATTATTACTATGCACGATTATACCGATGCACTTGCATTATGAACAAAACTTGAGATGTTTATCTAAAATAGCAATCCCGTAAAATACAGTAAAATTCACTATAACTTTCTCTGCGTGTATTTACAAAAAAGATTAACGTATTCATAAGTCATAGGTAGAGTACCCTTAAAAATATTTTAACTCATACCACCAAATGGTATTGGAAATTCAACTTTACATGGCCACATGGTTCCGCCCAACGTTTTGCCGGGCCCCTCTGTGTTATGCAAGATTTCGCAACATTGTAGTCATTTTGTGCATTATTCTTTTAAAGTGTTACAATAGTTACGACATAGCTGAAGAATGAAAATCGAAATGAACTACCATGGATATGGCATACGCGACACATTTGCACATTTAGTAATGATTTCATATTTTCGGCTGTATGAAAATATCATGTTTTTCGATATTTTGGAAGAAATGTTTATATTCTCACATTATTATACTCAACATTAGACCGTTAACGAATTCATAAAAGCATTAACATAATGAATCGGAGAACTGTACTGTACTTTCGATTTGTTAACGTTATACCCTTTTCCTCATCCAGGAGCATGTTAATATATTTTCAAACACGTTCCTCTATACATATATACAGTAGAACCTCGATTATCCGAACCAATTGGGACCGGGCCTAGTTCGGATAATCGAAAATTCGGATAATCGAACAGTAATGTTAGGTGACACGAATATGTTCAGCGCTGGGAAATATTCAAGATATATGTAACACACTTACAAATATACATACCTATATGTTTCAATATTTATATAAATATATTATTTAATAACATTTATAAACATTTAGCACTTGGTTTAAAGTTTTTTTTTAAGTATCAAATGTCTAACTAACAAATATTTATGTAATAAAACACAAAAAACGCTCGCATAACAAAACAAAAAATACAACAGCAAGTTGAGGTTCGGATAATGGAGGGTTCGGTTAAAGCGATCGTGGTTCGGATAACAGAGGGTTCGGATAACAGAGGTTCGGATAATCGAGGTTCTACTGTACTACATTTGAGCTTATATATACCTAAATTGATTTTTCAATCCTATATTTCGATCATATATTTACTAATTTCATTTAGGGCAATCAAAAAGTTCGGCGTGAATATTAATACACTAATGGTTAAACGAGCTAATTTTATTTGGCCAAACCGCGGCCGACGTTCTGTTATTTTACCACCTGAAGAACTTACAAATATTGCTTTTATAAATGACTTCATTACCTGCAATTTTCTTGAAAACTTCGTAAAGGTGAGGACTACAGTCGTTCCGGACACCCGAACACAGCTTGACTACTACTGAGAGCTGCGATCTGACTGAACGTGTAACTGCAATTCATTGCTAACAGAACGAAGTTGTTGAGCTTGTGCCTGTATTGATGAGCCAATCACGGATCCTCCAATTCACCATCCGTAGGCCATCCTTCCGCCGATCTATGTCATATGTATAATATATAAGTACAGAGCCCAGCGTGGATGCACCGAGTTGCCATCTGTGTGCCATTGTACCGCCGATGTATGTTCTACAGGTTCATATAAATGATTAATTAAACAATATCTATGGCTGTATCATGGTTCGAGAGATAAAGTGTTTAAGAGGAGACCTCTATGAAATTTCGATATCGCAGATGCTTATCCCTAGTAGTACATTTATGATTTGGAGATATGTTTCGTGACGGTGAAGTTAGCTGGCACGCAAATAGCTCCCAGGTTCACTTAAAATAGGTTTGCGTCTAGAGTTTTCATCGTACAGGCTCCACGCTCTTTTCTATATACTTACACAACCTCCACCTCCCGGAAAGCCTTATCAGAAAATTTTCCGATACATTTATTTTTCATTCACTTTGTTTTTTAGTTTTTTGGATCTACGATCCTAATTGAGACACGAAGAAAAAAAATGATCATAACAGCAATAACAAACAGTTTTAGTGAAAAATGAGCATAACGGGAAATCCTCCAATAACTCTTTCCATGGGAGTTGTATAAGGGAGAGCCTATCCCTTATACACCCTTAATCACCCAGCCCGTGACTCGCATCACTTTTGATTTCGTCAAAATTTTTTCATTTGACATTACTATTATTAAAAAGAATTTTCATAAATATTTTGTGATTTTTATCTGAACCCCTTTTTTTTATTACTATCATTGGGGAAACACGGCACTCAGACAGAGATCTCAACCCCTTAAAAAGCTATGAATTTTCAGAACATTTCGCACCTAACGTTGTCAATGCCCATAGGACCATAGCCTTTCCAAAAATATATATACCGACACAAACTCAGAGGTCATTTATTTTTGTTTCGAATCGTACTTGAATGAAAAAAAAAAAAAATACAGAAAATTTTCTTGGATTGATTTTTATGTCATTATTTTAGTTCATAAACTAAAATATCATTTTGCACAACTTGGACCGGTTTATTTTATTTATTTATTTTTTATTCCCCCGAAATTTGTAACGGATTTTAACATGTCTCCTCTAATTCGCAGGATGTGATTTCGATCCCTTTTGGTTATTTCCCATTTTGGAATTCATCGATAACGCAAAAAAATCGGATGAATGACCACTGCGTCGCTGATTACCGCTGATCCTACATTATTTAGGTCGAGTACCTACTACTGTAGTGAAATTTTAGTTAAATTATTTTCGTAAATTTATCAAAGACCTATTAATATTTGAGCAATAATTTTTCCCGGTTCTAATTATTAGTTATTGATAATGCGCGTTAAGTAATAATAAGACTTCGTGTCGTTGTTGATAAAGTGAATATTGAATAAAAATTGTTGAAATACAATTTATAGTTTTCAACCTCCACAACTTCACAGCTATTCGTTTATTGAATATTTTATTCATTTTGAATACGCGATCGCGATCATGCCAAAGCTTTGTGAGCGATGTTGTAATGTGTTTAAACTTGAAGAACATAGAGTCACTAAAAATTGACGTACTGTATCTAAACGCCTACTTTTTCAGCAATGATACGAAGTCCTATTATCACTCAATGCACATTAACAATAACTAATAATTATCAACACGAAGAATTATTGCTTAAATATTAATAGTTCTTTGATAAATTCAAAAGAATAATTGAACTGAAATTTCACCAGAGTAGTACTCGACCTCAATAATGTAGGATCAGCGGTAATCAGCGTCGCAGTGGTCATTCATCCGATTTTTTTGCGTTATCGATAAATTCCAAAATGGGAAATAACCAGAAGGCATCGGAATCACATCCTGCAAATTAGAGGAGACACGTGAAAACGTGTCTTAAATTTCGGGGGAAAAAAAAATTAAAATGGTTCGAGTTGCGCAAAATGATATTCAAGTTCATAAACTAAAATAACGATATGAAAAGTAATCCAAAAAAATTTTCTGTATTTTTTTCATGAAAGTACGATTCAAGCCAAAAAAATGGCCCTGAGGTTTGTGTTGATATCTATATTCTTGGAAAAGCTATGGGCATTAACAATTTTAGGTGCGAAATTTTCTGAAAATTCATAACTTTTCAAGGGGTTGAGATAAAAATCTCAAAAGATTAATGAAAACTCTTTTCAATAGGTACTGAAAGATGAAAAATTTCGTCGAAATAAAAAACTGTGAGGGTTACGGGTAGGGGTATTCGAGGACTTTTTTGATGGATTTTCCCATTAGAATACATAAAAGAACCTAGATCCTGTATGACGAAGACCCTGGGCGTAGGACTATTTTAAGCGAGCCTGGGAGCTGTTTGCGTGCCGGTTTTTATCACTACCAAATAATTGTATTGATATGCTTCATTTTCGCTTCTCAGACATAGAAAATAAATCATCAAAACGTAAATGTACTGAGAATCGAAATTTCATAGCGGTCTTATCTTGCGAAGCTTCATAGGAGTCGTAGCACCTTTGACTCATGCATTTAAATGTTTGGCAACATTGGCTGCACTGTTGGCCCATGCTTGGGTCTTTGGTCTTATGTTTGGTCAATGCACAGATGAAACTATATTTGAAATTAATAAAACACTACAAATCTTATGGCCGTACCTTGAACAAATAATCTCAATGAAATGAAAAGCATGAAATCACAAGTTGTCTATACGAATCATTAAATTATGGAAATTTGTTAGAAATATACTTTATCTTTTGTATTGTGGATCTCCCACGTGTATTGTTAATTGTGCAGCAGAGGCATGACGTAGACTCGTATTCTATCTTCCGGGCTTCTACCTAACGAAAACTTCACCAGTTTCCGACGAATTAAGTTGATTGAAAACGTCTTCAAGATTAGCGATTGCCTATCTGCCAGTTCCCACATTTCTAGATCCTTTGCGTCACACGGAAATTTGAAGAGGGATTTTTTAACTTTCCATATTTTACCTTCCACGATAACTTCTTCGATAGATTCTCTGGCAGCATACATTCGTTCCACTTTCAAAATCGTTCCATCCTTCAGAAGTACCATATCATTGGGGGGTTTGGTGGTTATCACTGCCCCATTATATTTCATTTTATAAATAAAGCGGTAACCAGTATCCATATCAGAGCTATTCCCCTGTTTGAGCACTATTATTCTGGGTGGGATAATCGCTTTTTGTTTCGCTGCACCACATATACCAACTTCATGAAATCGACGACAAAGTTGTGCTACGGGTCGGTTCGGCGTGCGCAGAATTTTCTTCATCTTACCCAGCATATTTTCAAATGGAAATGAGGTGATCTCACTCAAACTACATCCCATCGTCTTAACATCATCAGAAACATGGATTAAGTTATGCATGTTCATGATTTGAGCATCCGGCCCATAGTATCGACTTAAATTCGAAAAAAATATATTGAGATATCTGTCGGCAACTTCGTTGTACTCGATTGCGAGCTCTCGAGTACAGAGGATTCTGCAGGCCACGTGTAGCAACAGAAAATGTTTGTACAGTTTTCGGTTCAGGACTCCTTTAAGTAAGATCGGAGCACAATACAATAAAAAAAATCTAAACTGGGTGGCTTTCCACTTTGCCACAAATGCAATGGATCCGGGTTTTCGCTGGAACTCACAAGGTACTTGGGGTTTAATGCACTCCATTCTCCGAGCCAATTCCACTTTCGACCTCCGACCTAATCTGGTTCTACGATTCCCACCAAGTAAAAAATCTACCAAGATCTTCTTCATAATTCCATAAAAAAGATGCATTGAGTCGAGCACACATACAGATATCATGTCTATCGGTAGTAATTCTAAAGGTGTATCACCATTGTGGTGTTCAGGTTGGTCTCGATTTCTAAATGAAGCGTCAGTTCGCTTAAGACTGTCCGTCGATGGATAAATCATTCTTGCATTACTTCGCTCTCCACGAACAACGCATCTTTCGCACGCATAGTAACCACCATGACCCTTGGTGCATTTGAGAAAAGCTCGAGCCGGTGTATCACAAATAAAGCACTGTATTTCCACTTGAAATAGTTTTTTACCGATCATTATACCCTCTCTCATTAATTTACTCATTTCCGTCACGAACTTGTCCAAGTAAATATGTAAACACTTTGGTTTGGCCGCACCCAAATACACCGCGATCGGAAATGGGTCATATATATTGGGGTCAAAGTGAACTTTACATAATATTGGCCACATTTGCTGTGCACTGGATTTAAATAGAGGCAACCCATCTATGTTGATTTGTAAAGAAATCGTATCGGTGGAATGCACTGTTTCATCCACGCATGCCTCAAGTCCTGTCGCAATGCCAAAATAAACAAACTCAGCGGTCATTTGTCCATCATAATCTTCCATTTTTTCAATGTCATATGTGGCGGATGAAGTTTGAAGGAAAGTTTTTAAAGATTTTGGTAGCTCAGGAAGGAGTCTTTCGCGTAAAATAATGAGCAGCTTATCGAGATGTATTTGACTAATATTACACTCGACAGCCCACGTCCGAATTCTCTGGACTTCATTTTCTGGCGGTACACAATCTTCCAAATTTTCTTGCAAAGAAAGTTCGTCAACCTCCCACCCACTCTCGGCGCTTTGATATTCTTCGGTTTGCTCCTCTTCGAAATCATACACAGTACTGGATTCTAATTCGTCGGTGTGAGCTTCTTGACCTGCAGTAGTCACATTATCATGTACTGCTTGGACTGCATCCAATTCTGGCAATGCACCTTCTTGAGGCTCTGCTAGTTCAATAATGCTATCGAAAGCAGCTGTTCTGCCTATAACGGCAGGGTCGCTTAGTACACTATCACCTGAAATTTCCCAGTGCAGTTCATTATATTTGGGATTTATGCGCACACAATTCTGAGTTATTATATCCCAATAAACAGTAACGTATAAATATAGTAACGTATAGTATAACGTAATAGGAGCAATGTCTGTCCGGAAAACTTATATTCTACGTATACGTGTTTAAAAACGTTTAATATAGGTGAAAGGTAACTAGCCCCGGATGACGGGTAGCCCCGGATATTGCAAGATTGTGGGACACAAACTTGCGCAGACACGATGAAACACTAATAGTAAAGACGCGAAAAATATACGCTCTTGCAATGTCCGGGGCTACCCGGCGTCCGAGGCTAATTATCTTTCCCCTACGTTTGTCGGAAAGACATTGCTCCTACTTTTATACGTCACTGTTTATAGGGATGCATAGGAATATATTCGCTTACTGTTTGTGTCTGAATACAGTAGAACCTCGATTATCCGAACCTCTGTTATCCGAACCCTCTGTTATCCGAACCACGATCGCTTTAACCGAACCCTCCATTATCCGAACCTCAACTTGCTGTTGTATTTTTTGTTTTGTTATGCGAGCGTTTTTTGTGTTTTATTACATAAATATTTGTTAGTTAGACATTTGATACTTAAAAAAAAACTTTAAACCAAGTGCTAAATGTTTATAAATGTTATTAAATAATATATTTATATAAATATTGAAACATATAGGTATGTATATTTGTAAGTGTGTTACATATATCTTGAATATTTCCCAGCGCTGAACATATTCGTGTCACCTAACATTACTGTTCGATTATCCGAATTTTCGATTATCCGAACTAGGCCCGGTCCCAATTGGTTCGGATAATCGAGGTTCTACTGTACTCAGATGTTGCACTTTGAGTCAGATTCGAACACTCACTAGAATCACTATTTAAAATCCGGTGTTTGTTGACTCGAGCACGCGTCAACGCTCGTCTTTTATCTCGATCCATAGCGACTTAAACCAGATAATAAAACTTGAATATATAATACCGACTATTGGTTACATATGGTGAAAAAAGTACAATAAACTAGGTTGGTACCCGATCACGAACTTTTGAGTATTGAATGATTGTAAATTTCACCGGTTGAGAATACATTCATCACACACTGCAAGTTGGCTTGCGACTGACATCTTGCCATAGCGCTTTCTTCGAGCTTGACCGGTTATGGATTGATTTCTCACAACGTATTGAAGAATATTAAATAGATGTCTACATGAGTGCAGCAGCCCCAAAAGCAACACTGTGTGTCGGCTTCGGGTATTTCGCCGAGCTCGGGCAAACCATACATGACCGGTACATTGACTACCACTAGGAATCCAACATTGGAAAAAGGTAGTACGGTGATGCTTGACTGCTGCATCGGCAGCTGTTCAGAGTCCAATATTAGACTAAAGCGGCATACCGATCATCAATGGCTGTATTGGGAGCCGAAATGAGAGCAATCTTAAGTAGATATAGCTCGCCGCATTTTTACCATTGGAACGGTAACCATTCTGAAAACAATCTTGGGCAGATATAGCTCGCCGATGCCTGAACATTGCAACGGTCGCTATTCTAAATCCAATCTTGGGCAGATATAGCTTGCCGATGCTTGACCGCTGCAACGGATGCTATTCTAAATCCAATCTTGGGCAGATATAGCTCGCCGATGCTTGAAAACTGCAACGGGTGCTATTCTAAATCCAATCTTGGGCAGATATAGCTTGCCGATGCTTGACCACTGCAACGGGTGCTATTCCGGATCGGATCTCGGGCGGATATAGTTCACCGAACCTTTACCATTTCAACGGTAACCATTCTGAAAACAATCTTGGGCAGATATAGCTCGCCGATGCTTGACCACTGCAACGGGCGCTATTCAGAATCCGATCTTGGACAGATATAGATCGCCGAGTTTCTACCATTGCAATGGTAACCATTCTGAAAACAATCTTGGGCAGATATAGCTCGCCAATATTTGACCATTGCAACGGCGGCCATTCTAAATCCAATGACGGACAGATATAGCATGCCAATGATTGATCGTTTCATGGATTTTCGATATTAGCCCACTGCTGGGCCGACCAAATCCACCAATGCGAGGCCGTTATATAGGCTTACCAATATTGGCTTGACCTTGGACCGGTTTATAAAAGTGGCTGCCAGTCTATAATTTCTGCACGGGGTGTATTTTGGATGGAAAATCTTTTCACGCTCTGGGGAAGTACTTAATATTAATATTAAGGGCTATAACTTTCTGGGAATTTTTTGTTCGACATGTCCAACAAAATTTTAGGTGGGGAGTGAAAAAATAAAAATAGTCGAAAAAAAAATCACCCTAGTATATATATATGGGTCAAAACGCCAAATACTGAACGATTTTGTACCTGGTGGTCAGCGGTCAAAATCGGCATTCAACCAGCTGGTAGTATACATCGAAAGATGTATCTCTGATTTTTTTCGGATTTTTTTAGTCATAACTTTGACAACAATGTTTTTCGAAAGTTTGCAGTTTTCCTGCAACATGGCCTTAAACATTCATGCCTATGCTGTGCTGCTTGTAAAAAATGAAGAAAATAAAGTACCATTTTTATGTGAAAACTCTCAGCTTTCCGATGAAAATATTTTCAATTCTCCCATTTGTCCAAAAAGTTTTGAAAATCCCGCTCAAAGTCAAAAAAATCACTTTTAGACATGAGTGTATATTTTGTTTGCGATGAAAATATTTTTTTCGGAAAGCTGAGACTTTTTTACTAAATACGTGTGAATTTCAATCTGGGGTTCCAATGGGGTCGAGTGTAAATAAATAAAGACTGTACGTAAGGGTGACCCATTTTGACCGACTATTTTTTGATTTTGATTCTGGTACGAAAATTCATTAGTTTTTTGCATTTGAGGAGCTCTTCTTAAATTCTAGATCAATGGAAAAAATTTTAGGGGCCGCTCACGAATTTTGAAAATTCCAAAATTGGTCAAAATTCGTATTAATTTTATTTTCAAATTTTTTTTTCGCCGCAGCAATTGTTTTCACACAAAACAAATATGACATCCTGGAGAATTTCAGTTCGAAATATAAATTTTTCAAGGTCAGTCAAGAATTTTGAATGTTGTGGAGTAGTACTACCATACCTATTTTCAGCCAAAATTTCCAAAATGTCATTTTGATTGAGTGTAAAAGCAATTGCCCCGACGAGAAAGAGAATTGAAGAAAAAAAAAAATAGTTCGATTTTTGACCAATTTTGGAATTTTCAAAATTCGTGAGTGGCCCCTAAAATTTTTTTAATTGATCTAGATTTTGGGAAGAGCTCCTCAAATGCAAACACTAATGAATTTTCGTACCAGAATCAAAATCAAAAAATAGTCGGTCAAGATAGGTCACCCTTACGTACAGTCTTTATTTATTTACACTCGACCCCATTGGAACCCCAGATTGAAATTCACACATATTTAGTAAAAAAGTCTCAGCTTTCCGAAAAAAATGTTTTCATCGCAAACAAAATATACACTCATGTCTAAAAGTGATTTTTTTGACTTTGAGCGGGATTTTCAAAACTTTTTGGACAAATGGGAGAATTGAAAATATTTTAATCGGAAAGCTGAGAGTTTTTCACATAAAAATGGTACTTCATTTTTTTTATTTTTCACAATAAGCACAGCATAGGCATTAATGTTTAAGACCATGTTGCAGGAAAACTGCAAGCTTTCGAAAAACATTGTTGTCAAAGTTATGACTAAAAAAAATTGAAAAAAATCAAAGATACCACTTTCGATGTATACTACCACCTGGTTGAATGACGATTTTGACCGCTGACCACCAGGTACAAAATCGTTCAGTATTTGGCGTTTTGACCCATATGTATATATATACATATTTATTTATTTATTTATTTAATAATTCTTAATATAACTAAAAATACTTTATTTCTGCATGTGCAAGGAGCGTTATATCGAATAACTTGAGGTACGTTATTTCCTCCCGGTTGAAAATTTATAAAATAATAGTTGACATAATCCTTGAAATAATAAAAAAAATCAGCTGGCTGTATGCCGGGGGAAAACCCGTCAGCTAGTGTATTTAAATAGGCGAGTAGCGCTCACACTACCTTTCCACGCGACACTTTCACTGCGTCAGCTGACAATCTTTCCCCCGACATACAGCCAGCTGACTCCTTTTTTTATTTAAAGTATTACATAAACTATCATCTGTCAAATTTTCAGCCTGGAAGAAATGATTGAAAATGTTTTTTTTTCTTCCATGTTCGTATGGGCAGCTGACGTGTAATCCACCGCGTTATAGCCAGCTGACTTTTTTTTTCAAATAAGTATTATGCCAACTATAATCTCACAAATTTTCAACCGGGAGGAAATGATTGAAAATATATTTTTTTTTACGTGCATGGGAGGCCGCCAACGCACAACCCACCCACGGTCCCGCAGCTGACGATCGCTAGGGTTCAAGACACAACTATCTTAATCATTTCACGAATTATCGACCGAGAGGAAATGATTGACAAAAATAGGTCGCTGGCTCCCGGACTAATAGAATTGTATTGATAAATTCACACGTAATCGCGTTCAAACTCGATTCGTTGATATAGGTATTGTTTCCTTTATCCTAATTTGTTTAAATAAAAAAAAATAAAAAAAAACACAAATGCACGTTGCGAATTATATTTACGTTTATTTGCTGTCACAAAAGCTTATATTAGAAGACCTACTACTGCGACAAATGGATAATAGTTTGTTAATAACAATTATCTACATTTGCATTAGCAATTTATTTTCATTATTCATACCTTTTCATTGAAAAAAAAAATGTAAATCAATTTTTTACTTTAATGACTTATATCGCATTCTTCGAAGCTTTGTTCATTTTCCGTTAAGTTCAATATTTTTGGCATCATCATTTTTCCGCTTTTTTCAATGGAAATACATCCTTCGATTAAATTTATTTTTGTAAGTTTTAGTCCATGGGATTTTTAAATGTTGTCGGCAGACTTGACTGTCATGTATATTGGATTCGCTGTAAAATTAAATTGTTATTTAATTTTATATCGAATATCACTTGCATACCATTTTTATGCAGGTATGCAGGTATTTTTATTCGTATGTTTCAACTACAATTTTTCGTTTAAAAATTGTTTTTCATCATTAATAACCATTTGTCTGCATGTATCCCTTGATTACGATTTCGTCTCCTCTTGTAAATTCTTCTAGATTTTCGTTATTCGAAACTCTAATTTCTAATTTATATGTTTCTTCCGTTATCGATGCGGGGTAACATTCCATTCCTTTGTTTGCATTGTTTTTGAGTAGTCCAAAATTTGTTTTTAAGTATCCTTTTACTCCTGTAATTTTTACAATTGATAAATTAAATGAAATTATAAGTTCGTATTATCAAATCACATTGTAATCCATATATGTATACTAGGGTGGTCCTTATTTATGGTGTTTTTGAAATTTCCTGCGGACAAGGTGGAAAAAGTTTGCAAATAAATTTAAAAAAAAGTACCCAAAACTTGAAGTCTGTAGGTCAACTCAAAGTACTGCCTACAAAGCAGTTAAATTTGGCATACGTCTTCCGTACAGGGATAAACGTTTTTTTTTCCAAAAAATCGCCCAATTTTTTGTTAAATACCTATGACTATAGGAAAGACGTATACCAAATTTCAGATTTTTCGAAGCACTATTTAGGCAGGAAAAAAAAAATAATGGAGTGAGCCCGAATTTCCATGTAAATCGAATGGGGAAATTCGCTGCCTTATAGGCAGTACTTTGTGTTGACCTATAGACTCCAAATTTCGGGTACTTTTTTTTTTATTTATTTGCAAACTTTTTCCACCTTGTCCGCAGGAAATTTCAAAAACACCGTAAATAAGGACCACCCTAATGTCTACAATTTAGGGTGGTCCTTAGGAGGGGTGTTTTCGAATTCCAGTTCTCCCTGTGAATCAATCGGTTCCAAATAAATAAAAAAGGAAAGTTCCGCCAAAGGACTTCTCCTCATTTTGATTCTAAGTGGTGTCAGTGAGCTCATTGTTTTTCCCATTTAAATAACATGGGTTTTCAGTGTAATTCCAGTCATTATTTTTGGCCGAGCCTGCTGAATGTTCGAAAAATTCGATAAATACAGCAGCAAGGTTTTCGTATTCGCTGAATCCAAATATGATATCAGAATTTCAAAATTCATATGGCGGATCGAAATTATGAATATTCATTGAATCTTCGGAAAAGTGGGTAAGTAATAGGGACATAGGTATATGGGCAACTATATTAATCCACTAATATCCAAATTTTCATCAGCCATAGTGAATTCTGAATTTTTTTTTATCAAATTAGGGTTCAGTGACTCCTAATGTCCAAAAGCTGTACAACGCTTCCATTAATTTCATCGACGTCGAGATTTCTTGCAGGTAATATTGCACATTTTGCTCACTTCTCGATATCGTTTCTGTGGAATCAAGGCACCGAAAGTGTATTCTACTCTATCTGATTCTATGCTTGCTAAACAACAGCCTGTTATCATTATATTGTCGTTACTGTCATTCAAAACTTTGTCATCTACAGGGTGTTTATGTTAACTCTGGACATACTACTAGGGTGTGTAGGGGCTGCCTAGACAAGCATTTTGAGGTAAGGCACCCATGGTCGGAAACTTATCCTAACGGCTGTGGAGGGCTTTGAAGGATTTGGTACCGCGCGCTTATTCGTAGTGTACTGAATCAGATGTGATCACTTTCGAACCAACGTTTTATTCATCCAAAGACAACAGTCCAAAGTTCTCGTGTAAAATCAACAAAACGATAAACTCGACAATGAAAAAATAAAAAAATTATTTCTTATAATATTATAAGAACCGGAAATTATTTTATTTTTTTATTGTCAAGTTTATCGTTTTGTTGATTTTACACAAGAACTTTGGACTGTTGTCTTTGGATGAATAAAACGTTGGTTCGAAAGTGATCACATCTGACTAAGTACACTACGAATAAGCGCGCGGTACCAAATCCTTCAAAGCCCTCCACAGCCGTTAGGATAAGTTTCCAACCATGAGTGTCTCCCCTCAAAATGCTCGTCTAGGCAGCCCCTACACACCCTAGAAGTATGTCCAGAGTTAACATAAACACCCTGTATATCAATCAAAAATTTCATCAATTTAATTTCTTGTGGCAGTGTCCGCATGTTTTGCGTCAACAAAAATTTCAAAAAATGTCGCCAGACCATACTGAATTTGATAGATAAATTAACTGTTTCACTTCGAGTTGCATGCATCCTAATTGGCAAGAGTTGCCTGGAGTCATCACCGAGGTTTACAATTTTTCCACCAAATGGCAAATTGTTGTTCACAATATCACGAAGGGTTCTGTCTATCGCTTCGTCAAAGATGAAAATTTCAGAATCTTCTAGATATTTTGCTTTTTTGGATTGCAATTCAATATTTGATGATGAATCCGTGAAAAGCGGTACTGGCAATCTGAACGTCTTGTATACTGTTCTTCCACTAGGGATTGGTGTAGCGGCAATTCTAAGATATGCCATCTCAGATATATAGCACATGGACCTCCACTGTATGTCCACTGGATATATGCATTGGATATTAAGGATGTCCACTGGACGTCCACATTAGATCCGCTGGATATCCTGTGGACGTCCACAGGATGTTCGTTTGAACCAACTGCAAATATCCACTGGACGTTCAGAACATGTTCCATGTGGATATCCATTGAAAATCCATTGCACTTCCATAGGAAGTCCATGGGACATATTTTTTTGTCCATAAGGCGTACATGCGACCTTACTGTGCGACATTCCTGGGGACATCCGCACGGGATATCCGTACAGAATATTCCTCGTACGTCCATGGGACGTACTTTTGATCCACATATAGTACCTGTTTTAAACATACTTATACAACTAAAAAGGTATTTAAAGAACATTTGAGTTATATTTTTAAACATGTAATATTTATTATAACATATACCGATCGCAGATAACATTACACAATTATAAGTTATTATATACACATACGTGTACGCATATGGGCAAATCCACGTGAAGTGGTAACACTTTTTGACATCGACATTTTTAATTTTTTTTAAACTTTACACACGTGTTCTTCATGGTCGGTAGAAGAGAGTCCCCAAACCATTCTGCCCTAGGATCAATATTTTAGAAATGATGCGCAATTGAAATTTTGAAAGTATACCGAAAATCGTCGCGCGCGCTCCTCTTGAATGTCTCATAACTTTTGATCCGCTGGACGGAAATAGGTTTGTTATGTATCGATTTGAAAGGTATTGAACTAATCTAACAGTTAGTAAACGTCATTTTATTTTTCCAAAAAATGTCAAATTTTCCACTCGAAAATAAATTTGGAATACTATTTTCATTACCAGCCCCACAAATTACCGAGCTGAAAAAATTATGGCGTATTCCTGGCCTTATTGTCTACTTGCACACCAATTTTGAAGGTGGAGATTCATGGACATCGAAACGAAAAAATTATTCCGTCAACAACGTTACGCCGCGCAGTGTCATGCTCCCAGATTTCTGAGGTGTCGCACCCATATTCAATAGGAACGCAAGAATTACGATCGGGATAGTAGGATTATGGTGACAAGTAATGCAAAATATAAAATTCAGCGATCTCAAGATTATTTGCGGTAAAATAATCAATTATTATTCATATCACTAGCCTTTCTCATTGCGATACAATTTCTCCGTTTCGATACCCATGAATCTCCACCTTCAAAATTGGTGTGCAAGTAGACAATGGGGCCAGGAATACACCATAATTTTTTCAGCTCGGTGATTTGTGGGGCTGGTAATGAAAACAGTATTTCGAATTGATTTTCAAGTAGAAAATTCGACATTTCTTGGAAAAATAAAATGACGTTTACGAATTGTTAGATTAGTTCAATACCTTCCAAATCGATACATAACAAACCTATTTCCGTCCAGCGGATCAAAAGTTATGAGACATTCAAGAGGAGCGCGGGCGACGATTTTCGGCATACTTTCAAAATTTCAATTGCGCATCATTTCTAAAATATTGATCCTAGGGCAGAATGGTTTGGGGAGTCTCTTCTACGGACCATGAAGAACACGTGTGTAAAGTTTAAAAAAAATTGAAAATGTCGATGTCAAAAAGTGTTACCACTTCACGTGGATTTGCCCATATATGTGACTATTATATATGTATAGTGGCCGCCTATTACTCAACGACATAGTTAGTCGTTATCTTATGATGGAGCAACAAAAAAGGGACAAAGTTTGACGCCGTCACTATAACTATATTATAATAGGGTGGTCCTTATTTGGGGCTCGAACGAATTTTGACCGGGCCGCCCCCAGATCAGCTCCAAATAATTCAAAAAAAATATGAAACAAGTTTCAGCTGTCTATCTGAAAAATTGGCCATTACCAGAGGCGGGGATTTTCCCCTTTAAAATACACGAGTTTTTTCGATTTTTCAAAGACCTGCGTACTAGAGCGTCTTGAACTCCCCAATAAACACAGCATGGTAGAATGTACGTATAATATTCGTAAAAGGGGTATAAATATAGTATTGGTATAAACATACAACCATCTTTCATATACGTTTAATAAATACAGGGTGAGTCACGAGAAACTCCGAGAATGGGAGGAGCCTCATTGCCGAATAAGCCCCCGCCCTTAAACCAATCAAACAAATAGCAGGTAATGATAATAGGAACTGTGTAAGCATAACATCTACTGTTGATGAGTATCCAACTTTGACACAACATGACAGTCATGTTTGATAACAAATTTAACGATGCTTATCATCAACCATCTCTGCCATTTGTATCAGAGCAGTCGACACAATCAGTACCCTTAACACATTCAGTGTAAAGTTCAAAAGTAGAGTCGATTACTAGCTGACTTTGTTTTCATCATTATTCCTTGCTATGTATCTTGATTCTGATGTTATGCTTACACAGTACCCATTATCATTACCTGCTATTTGTTTGATTGGTTAAAGGACGGGGGCTTATTCGGCAATGAGGCTCCTCCCATTCTCGGAGTTTCTCGTGACTCACCCTGTATACATTTGAAATACAGATGTAGCAAACGTTTCTATTTAGTTTGCTTTATACATTAGGTATATGGGGTATTCCAAATAGTTTTGAACGGTTATTTACCCCGACCCCCTGCGATTTCTGAATAAATTATTCACGTGGTAACCCTAGACTCAAGATAAGTTGCTGAATTTTTTCAGAATTTTTCGATTCCTTTTTCAGAAGTTACGATTTTTCGAAAATCGCACCTCAGGACAAGAGCTCATTTTTTACTTAATTCTCATTGGCAAGCAAAATATCTTAGGGAAAAGTGAGTGGTACAAAATGAGCCAGGTTTTGACGCACTTTGACACGAAAATATTTTTCGATTTTTCAGACACCGGAAGTGTCGAAATTTTCATTAAAAAAATTAATATCGTCAATTCCAAAAAGTCGCCGTAATCAATCTTTTTGAAATTTTTACACGAAATTCTACATTGAAAGACGGATTTTTTAAGACGTTTCCGAAACTGGGCCGAGAACGGGTTCAGGAGGTATGGTCATTTTAACCTCGCGGAAATTCACATTTCAGCGCATTTACGCGCTGATATACTATATTATTTTAACTAAACATTACAACTGTACATAAATTGAACATTATAACTAAATATACTACAATATCGCGTTACTAATTCCATGAGGTAGTAAACGCCAAAAATGCAATTTTAGTGCCAGAAGGTCGTATAATTTTTTTTTTTTTTCTAAATTCGCTTTAGAATCGAAAATTACGTGTGAATCGATTGAAATTGGAAAATTGGAAAATTAAAATCAGAGGGTCGTATATGCTGAACACATACGACCCTATGGCTTCATTTTCAGGGAAAAATCGAGAAACTTAAAGTCAGAAAGTCGTATCTGCCTTTCTTTTTTTCTCTCGAATTTGCCATGAAATCGATGAAAACACGTAGATCCATCGAAAGCCGACAAAAAATTTTTTTGCAGGATACGACCTTCTGACTTTAGTTTGTATGATTTTTTCGTAAAACCAAAGCCGGAAAGGTCGTATCGTCCAAAAAAAAAAAAAAAACCTTAATTCCAACGGAAATACGCGTTTCCGTCAATTTCAAGACGATTACAAGAAAAAATAAAAAAGTGGCGGATACGACCTTCTGACTTCAGTTTTCGCGATTTTTTCGTAAAACTAAAGCTAAAGGTCGTATCCTGCAAAAAAAAAATTTTGTCGGCTTCGATGGATCTACGTGTTTTCATCGATTTCATGGCAAATCCGAGAGAAAAAAAGAAAGGCGAATACGACCTTCTGACTTTAATTTTTTCGATTTCTTCCTGAAAATAAAGCCAGAGGGTCGTATGTGTTCAGCACATACGACCTTCTGCTTTTAATTTTCCAATTCCCCAATTCCAATTGATTCACACGTAATTTTCGATTCTGAAGCGAATTTAGAAAAAAAATAAAAATTATACGACCTTCTGGAATTAAAATGCATTTTTGGCGTTTACGACCTTATGGCATTAGTAACGCAATATTGTAGTATGTTTAGTTATAATGTTCAATTTATGTTCAGTTGTAATGTTTAGTTAAAATAATATAGTATATCAGCGCGTAACTGCGCTGAAATGTGAATTTTCGCGAGGTTTAAATGACCATACCTCCTGAACCCGTTCTCGGCCCAGTTTCGGAAACGTCTTAAAAAATCCGTCTTTCAATGTAGAATTTTGTGTAAAAATTTCAATAAGATTGATTACGGCGACTTTTTGGAATTGACGATATTAATTTTTTTAATGAAAATTTCGACACTTCCGGTGTCTGAAAAATCGAAAAATATTTTCGTGTCAAAGTGCGTCAAAACCTGGCTCATTCTGTACCACTCACTTTTCCCTAAGATATTTTGCTTGCTAATGAGAATTAAGTAAAAAATGAGCTCTTGTCCTGAGGTGCGATTTTCGAAAAATCGTAACTTCTGAAAAAGGAATCGAAAAATTCTGAAAAAATTCAGCAACTATTCTTGAGTCTAGGGTTACCACGTGAATAATTTATTCGGAAATCGATGGGGGTCGGGGTAAGCAACCGTTCAAAACTTTTTGGAATACCCCATACATAACATATCGATAGATTCTTCCGTCGTACGTATATTTGAATATCTCAACGACTACGTGTAATAAACATATTCCAAACATCACCTCCGTACCCCGTCGTTCAAAAACCCTCATCATCGTGCAACATACACGTTTGAACAACGCGTCTATAAAACGATCGTTGGTACCCACATCTCAAACCACTCCAGTCCGAACGTACAAACGTTCATAATACGCGAATCGCTCTACGTATATTTGAATAGATCAACAGTCACGTATGATAAACGTATTCCAAAGACCACCTTTGTACCCCGTCGTCTGAAAACTCTCATCATCGTGCAAGATACACGTTTGAACAACGCGTCTATAAAACGATCGAACAACCCAAACCGAGTTATAAAAATTCTGAAAAAAGAGAGCGATGTTATTTTGCTATCTCTCTCTCCCTCTCTCTTACTCTTACTCTGCATACTTTGTAAATTGTCCAACATAATGGTCATAATAAAGAAATCTATCCATCTATCTTTCTGACACGTTGGTGCAAGGGTTAGCTTTGTCTTGCTTCGTCCTCTATGTAGTCCAGTTGACGTACCTGCTCGTAGATACGATTTTGCCATATCAGTAAATGTTAGCACTTTACTTATAGTTTTTGACGTCCTGAATCCAATGGTGCAAGAATTTTTGCGCTCAGTCGTGAGGAAGTGGTTAAAAAAAAATTTTGAACATCGAAATTGCAATATTTCGATAACGACGAGGAGAGTGGAAAAAAGTTTCAGACAAGAGTTGTAGAGAAAAAAAAGCCGCGTAAAAAATAATTCAACTTTTTTTCTCTGAAATCGATAGGTGAGCCAGTGGAATTATTTTACGATTTTTGATAGCGTTAGACGGAAATTAAGGAGTGGGGCGACAGGCGAGCGCGAAGAAGGCATGGCGGGCCAGTGGAGGGGGTACCCAGGGCTTTGCGCGCTGCCGACATTGGGAGAGTAGAGCGGCGCGCAAGGTCCTGGGTACTCCCACCACTGGCCCGCCATGTCTTCTCCGCGTTTGCCTGTCGCTCCACTCCTCCATTTCTGTTTAACGCTATCAAAAATCTTGTAATAATTCCACTGGCTGACCTATCGATTTCAGAGAAAAAAGGTTAAATTATTTTTTACGCGGCTTTTTTTTCCCTACAACTCTTGTCTGAAACTTTTTTCCACTTTCCTCGTCGTTATCGAAATATTGCAATTTCGATGTTCTCAAAATTTTTTTAACCTCTTCCTCACGATTGAGCGCAAAAATTCTTGCACCATTGGATTCAGGACGTCGAAAACTATAAGTATAGTGCTCACATTTACTGATATGGCGAAATCGTATCTATGAGCAGGTACGTCAACTGGACTAATGAGGCGCATCAATGAAAATATACTACTGAAACCAAGAATATAATTTTCTTGAATCGGATAGTTTTCTTTTTGGTTTGAGTAAATCATCTGTATTACCTGAAAAAAATATTACTGATCTCAAATAATTTTATCATCTTCAGATAAATGAGTTAAATGTTGATGTCAATGAATGACGAATTTTGCTTGAAAAAAATATTACTTACACTGAGGAATTAAGGCTTTTTGAATAAGTAATTTATAGTTTTGATTAAACTGTGAAATATGTGTTGATTTGAAGAAAAATCTCTTGATTTAAGATAAAAAATTCGAGGGAATTTCATACTTCGTCTAAGAGAATTCTGATTTTCTTCCCTGTACTACAAAATTCTCTTAGATCAAGAATATATATCTTGATTTAAGCACAGACGTATTATACGAATCAAAATGAATAGTTTGTACATTATTTAAGCTAGAAACCATTATTATCGTACGTAAATTGCGACGGTAGCATCGTCGCCAACAGACCAATCCGGGCCTTGATGGCATGCAAGTGGTGGGGCACGCTACCGGGCCCACCACTCGCGCCTCACTCACGGTCGGGCAGTCATAGCGGTCGCAGCTCGTCCTCTCGCCGTCAGAATTAAATCCGTGTCGCTCGTGTGTATCCTGCCAGTTGTGACAGCGTGAAAAGGGAGAGCTTTCAACGAGCCAGCCAGTAAGAAACTACAGGTAGGTAAATTATCAAATATGCCTATAGATTTTTAGACAATAGCCTGCCATCGTTAGCATTATTACCACGATTTCTGACTGTAGATCTCACACGGTAAATCCATATCATTGTCGGTATTTCCGCGGTTCGTCCTTGTATATTGATTCGACGCGGTGGATCATTTTCTTCCAAAACATCGAATTCGGTGCTTAACGGGCAACTTCGCAAACGGGAAGGCCAGCCTAACCTGCAACAAGAGTAATCGTATAAAATAGCCGTAATACGTGTTTCAACGTTTAATAGTCGTAGTATATTGGTTTCGAAATTAAATTTAGTTTTCGTCTTCGAGTACATCGCGCGATTTCAATAATGGTGAGTCAAACCTCCGGATTCAAAATAAAATAAATACATACGTATTAAGGAATTTAAATACGTGATGTATATCTAACCAAACTCAACCTTTACGCAGCTCACGTCCCTGAGGCTGGCACCCCCCTACCAGAGAAATGAAATTCAAACTACAAGGCGATTTAGTGCTCATTTGATGCTAATTTGTTGCTATAATTTCGATTTTGTTGCTCAAGCCGTTCGGCCAGAATTTGTGGGGGTGCCAGCTTAATCTGAAGTTAGCACTCCCACAACACAAAAAGCAATGAAAAACAATAACAAACTAACTTCAATCACACAGGATTTTGTTGCTAATTTGATGCTTCTCGAATACGCGATGCAAGATACCCCCATCATCTTTTATCCGGCAATTAACCCTCTGTACGTTCATTATAAAATACGTTTCACACGGAATAGCGGGATCTTCCTGTAAAGCCGTATCCCACAAACATAGTTTTGTAGCCATTTAATCCACAAAAGTATTGAAATCAATGGACGTTGCCAAGTACAAATAAATTTGCTCCCAATTAATTTCTGAATGTAATCTAGTCTTAGTTTTCAGTGGGAATTTACATTTCGATATGTATAATGTGCGTGAAACGTAATAACATGGAACATACGAACTCATAAGAAAAGATCAATTAAAATTGAAATTAGGAAAAAACAAAAACAAGAAAAAAAAATTTGGAGGTAGTGGTACTTGGCGGGCATTTTTAATTTTTAGTCTTAATTTTTACAAAAAGCCCGCCAAGTACCACTACCTCCAAATTTTTTTTTCTTGTTTTTGTTTTTTCCCAATTTCAATTTTAATTGATCTTTTCTTATGAGTTCGTATGTTCCATGTTATTACGTGTTACACACATTATACATATCGAAATGTAAATTCCCACTGAAAACTGAGACTAGATTACATTCAGAAATTAATTGGGAGCAAATTTATTTGTACTTGGCAACGTCCATTGATTTCAATACTTTTGTAGATTAAATGGCTACAAAACTATTTTTGTGGGAAATATCACATTAATGTACTTGGCGAAAGGTTTTTGCACCAGAGGTGCTTTTGAGGGGATTTCATTGCTTTTTGTACCATCTCGATTCGTACTAAGACTTGTTCATAATGAATTGTACGAAGATCAATTGTATAATTTATACGTACGAAAAAATTATACATTTTGAATTTAAAAATGGCAAATGGTCGTATGATGGCGCTTAGGACCTTATGCCAGCTGACAAACCTGGGCTTGTTAATTTCATGCCATGCGTTTTGATGAGCCATGTGTAAATATGAACAAGAAAATCACCATATTGACAGCTATAATGCGCCACTGGCTAACGCAGTAGCTTCTATTTACAACAAATATGCACTATACTTCTGAACTCTGTGGATTCGAATTCCAGGTAGTCAATTACTCTGTAACTGTGACGCAGGGAATATCTGGAGATCAGCCTTACATGAATGTAGAATTGAAACGAAATTTGACCGAAGACTAGTTTTGACATGAAGAAACTACAGCGACGATTCTATCAAATCAGATATTATAATGTGGTACAGAGTGTTTATAAATTCACCATGAATCTTAGTCTACTGATAACAATGAAAATTTATCTATATTTTTAATATTCATTACATCAAAACATTAGAGACAAAAGACAGTTGAATGTTGATCGCTGGCTACAATGAAAATAAACAGCACTCAGGTAGGCCCTAGAACCTTATACCTTGTCATACTATTGGTCATAATTCACATTTTTCGATTCTTATAAACGATTCTTGTCACTGGATATGAGCGGTTTGCCTAGCACGGTGATATTAAAATAACCTGAAAGCAACAGTCAATCACCCTTTAACTGTACGTAGAAGATATTCCAGAATGAATTTTGCATGAGTTTAGAAAATTCAACATTTTCATTATAGCTCCTTGTACTGAATCAAAATTTGAGCCAAAAGTATTAATTTTCACTTGAAAAAAATACTGCGGTAATTCTATAGAAACAAAAATCATAAGATAGCATATAGTATTTGTAGTCTCCGAATGAAGATATCTATAAGTTTACTCATGAATCTTGGTCTACTAGTGACAATAAAAATTGTCTCTATCTTTCAGATTTATTGTATTAAATGTTAGAGATTAAATGATATTCATCGTTGATTTAAGGGAGTATACCCACCTGGAGAATAATTTTTTTTAAATTACTGCTACGGTCTGAGAAAACATTTTTTTGACTCAGTTTTTTTCACGGTTGATTAGTACTATTTTGATACATAGTTCATGATATTCTAAGATTTTGTGGTCTTCGCTGCACATAGATTTAGTCCATCAAAGAAAAATTGGTTGTCGTAAGGTACAGGTTGCTGTGTTTCATGAAATTTCTTTAAATTTGGAGGGAATATTCCATACGATAATGTAATTTAGGGCCAATCAAATAATAACTCATGAATTTAATTTTTGGACATAAAAATCTGTGATTGTAAGACTTTTTTTTCCATTGTTTTCAAAAAAGTGTCTTATAATAAAAAAATTTTCATGTTTAAAAGTTAAATTCATGAAATATTGGCTTGGCCCTAAATTCCCTAAATTCCACTCATATAGAATATCCCATCGAAATTTGAAGAAATTTCATGCAACGCAGCAAACTGTACCCTACGACAACCACTTTTTCTTCGATGAACTAAATGTATGTTCAGCGGAGGCTACAAAATTTCAAAAAATCATAAACTATGTATCAAAATAGCACTAATCAACTGTAAAAAAGCTGAGCTATAAGACACTAAAGTTGATTAAACTTTTTTTGAAGTATATTGAACTTTTTAATTAGTAGATTGAACTTCATTCAAAGATCTATTTAAACTAGATTTAGATATGATCGTAAGCCTGAAATGAGATATAATTCTTTATGACATATAAAATGAACTAAATATGCATAAGTTTTAGATGACAGTCTCTAATGACTATTTCATTGCTCCTGATGCAATATGTTTTGTACTTTTCGAAAAATTTTACTTCACGTGCTTCTGCGTAGGGGATATCATTACTTTAATAACATTTGCTACAGTTTATATAGTTCATATAGTTGTAAGTAATATGACTGCACAAAATATAGCAATTTTATCTCCTGCTTCCTCATTTTCTTATGCTAGCCGAGAGGGAATATTAACCTCAAAGACTCGAGCTCGTGAGGTAAACGATAAATCACATAGGTTAATATTCATTGTTGTTTAAAAGATATCGGGTCTATATTCGAACATGTTTACCTCCTACTCTGTGGAAAGTTTTCAATCAAACATTACTTTCTGAATTTTGCACAATTAAGTCTTTTTCATGCCGGCTGACTTGAACTGTCAGTTTGACAGATCGACTCGCATGCGCAATAGCCTGGAGCGATGAATTGTGCTGAAAAGGGAGAAAAACTGAGAACGTGAAACGAGCCACCTCGAAATTAAAAATAATCATATCTCAGCTATACGAGCACAGATTCTATTAATGTTAGGCCTAAATGAAAGCTCTTTCGATTCTCATTCTCACAATTAATCGTAGATCTGCATGATGTCACCAAATACGGTAGGACAGAGAAAACATTATTCCCCCACTCCGCGGAAAATTGCCGCAGCTGTAAAGAGACTCGGAGAGTCGCTACGTACAAAAAAAAAAAAATTTTTAATGTACTTGGCGCGAGACTCTACCGAGTCTCTTGATGACAGTACTTTTTCCGAATCTGTTGCTCCAAGGATTCGAAGTCGAGGAATTTGTAGCTGCATATATACAGCGAACGACTTTCCGAATTTGTTGCTTCAAATGTTCAGTGAATGAACGACGCCCCGAATTTGTTGCTGCGTATATTCGGTAAATAAACGACTCCTTCAATATGTTGCTCCACGGATTCGAGGTCAAGGAATTTGTTGCTGTATATATTCGGTGAATAAACGCCTCCCTGAATTTGTTGCTCCACGGATTCGAGGTCAAGGAATTTGTTGTTGTATATATTGGATGAATAAACGAATTCCTTAATTTGTTGCTCCATGGATTCAGTGAAAAAACGACGCCCCGAATTTGTTGCTGTATATATTCGGTGAATAAACGACTCCCTCAATATGTTGCTCCACGGATTCGAGATCGAGGAATTTGGTGCTGTATATATTCGGTGAATAAACGACGCTCCGAATTTGTTGCTGTATATATTCGGTGAATAAACGACTCCCTTAATTTGTTGCTCCACGAATTCAGTGAAAAAACGACGCCCCGAATTTGTTGCTGTATATATTCGTAGAATAAACGACTCTCTCAATATGTTGCTCTACGGATTCGAGATCAAGGAATTTGTTGCTGTATATATTCGGTGAATAAACGACGCTCCAAATTTGTTGCTGTATATATTCGGTGAATAAACGACGCTCCGAATTTGTTGCTGTATATATTCGGTGAATAAACGACGCTCTGAATTTGTTGCTGCATATATTTGATGAATAAACGACGATCAAAAAAACAAAAATAAGCGACAATAAAGAAAAAAATAATAATAATAATTTTGAGCAACGCTGGAAAAATGCGGATATCTCGGAAACTAGGATCGACAAAGTGGGCCATTTTCATGCAGACGGACACCTATAGGTGCCTTAGCGCGTTTTCTGTCTATGAGTCTTAGCGCAAATTAAGTCAGTCAGAGCATCATTTAGTGTTTGTTCGTTTATAGTTTTAATATCTTCGTCTTCCGGTTATATGATAAGTTATATTAGTTATAATTAGTTTTGTTAGTTATCTTCAGTCTTATTAATCCAGTCTTTAGTTTTGTATTTGAGTGTGTCTATTTATTGTAACTTACTTTCAACGTTCGTCAGTATTCTTATGCCTTCCGGATTAAATTATATCAATTATGTTATGGTTCATTCTGTATCTTGCCCTACAGTTTATTAACAAGCTACGGCATAAATAAACAACTTTCTTTCTATCTCATCTATCTATCTATTTCCTCTCATACAAGTCCTGTAATTCTGTGCCTAACATGCACTAACATACCATACCTATGTGAACCTGGCACCCGACTTTCACCAATAGACTTGGTTTTTACAATGCTGGAAGATTTTCGTATGTAGTTGATTGTAGTGAAAACCATTTCGTTTGTAGTAGCCTGAAAAAAAAGTTATAGCCACTTGAAAAAATGGCGTCCCGCGAGATTGAGAAAACATAGATTTCAATTTTTTTTCGTATACAGAATCGTTTGTAGTTGATTGTAGTTAACTCATTTCCGTTTGTAGTACAATGGTTATCGTGAAAAAAAAAAAAAAAAAAAACACATGAAAACGGTTTTTAACCCCCAGAGTCCGTAGAATCGTTTGTAGTTGTTTGTAGTACCTTCAATTTCGTTTGCAGTTGCTCGAAAATTAATACAGAGACGGTTTTTCACTCCCAGAGTCCATAAAAACGTTTGTAGTTGTTTGTAGTATCCTTAATTCTATTTGTAGCTGCCCAAAAATCGAAATAAAGACGGGTTTTCACCCGCAGAGTCCATAAAATCGTTTGTCGTTGTTCGTAGTACGCTCAATTTCGTTTGTAGTTGCTCAAAAATCTGAATAGAGACGGGTTTCCACATCTAGAGTTCATAAAATCGTTTGTGATTGTTTGTAGTACCCTCAATTTCGTTTGTAGTTGCTCAAAAATCGAAACAGAGACGGGTTTTCACACCTAGAGTTCATAAAATCGTTTGTAGTTGTTCGTAGTACTCTCAATTTCGTTTGTAGTTGCTCAAAAATCGAAATAGAGACGGGTTTTCACCTCTAGAGTTCATAAAATCGTTTGTAGTTGTTCGTAGTAGTCTCAATTTCGTTTGTAGTTGCTCAAAAATCGAAATAGAGACGGGTTTTCACACCTAGAGTTCATAAAATCGTTTGTAGTTGTTCGTAGTACTCTCAATTTCGTTTGTAGTTGCTCAAAAATCGAAACAGAGACGGTTTTTCACACCTAGAGTTCATAAAATCGTTTGTAGTTGTTCGTAGTACTCTCAATTTCGTTTGTAGTTGCTCAAAAATCGGAATAGAGACGGGTTTTCACCTCTAGAGTTCATAAAATCGTTTGTAGTTGTTCGTAGTAGTCTCAATTTCGTTTGTAGTTGCTCAAAAATAGAAATAGAGACGGGTTTTCACATCTAGAGTTCATAAAATCGTTTGTAGTTGTTTGTAGTATCCTCAATTTCGTTTGTAGTTGCTCAAAAATTAATACAAAGACGGGTTTTCACACCTAGAGTTCATAAAATCGTTTGTAGTTGTTCGTAGTAGTCTCAATTTCGTTTGTAGTTGCTCAAAAATCTGAATAGAGACGGGTTTTCACATCTAGAGTTCATAAAATCGTTTGTGATTGTTTGTAGTACCCTCAATTTCGTTTGTAGTTGCTCAAAAATCGAAACAGAGACGGGTTTTCACACCTACAGTTCATAAAATCGTTTGTGGTTGTTCGTAGTATTCTCAATTTTGTTTGTAGTTGCTCAAAAATTGATACAAAAACGGGTTTTCACACCTAGAGTTCATAACATCGTTTGTAGTTGTTCGTAGTACTCTCAATTTCGTTTGTAGTTGCTCAAAAATCGAAATAAAGACGGGTTTTCACATCTAGAGTTCATAAAATCGTTTGTCGTTGTTCGTAGTACTCTCAATTTCGTTTGTAGTTGCTCAAAAATCAAAACAGAGACGGGTTTTCACACCTAGAGTTCATAAAATCGTTTGTAGTTGTTCGGAGTACTCTCAATTTCGTTTGTAGTTGCTCAAAGATCGAAATAAAGACGGGTTCTCACACCTACAGATCATAAAATCGTTTGTAGTTATTCGTAGTACTCTCAATTTCGTTTGTAGTTGCTCAAAAATTAATACAAAGACGGGTTTTCATACCTAGAGTTCATAAAATCGTTTGTAGTTGTTCGTAGTTCTCTCAATTTCATTTGTAGTTGTTCAAAAATTGAAATAAAGACGGGTTTTCACACCTAGAGTTCATAAAATCGTTTGTATTTGTTTGTAGTACCCTCAATTTCGTTTGTAGTTGCTCAAAAATTGAAATAAAGACGGGTTTTCACATCTAGAGTTCATAAAATCGTTTGTAGTTGTTTGTACTACCCTCAATTTCGTTTGTAGTTGCTCAAAAATCGAGATAAAGACGGGTTTTCACCCTCAGAGTCCATGAAATCGTTTGCAGTCGTTTGAAAATTAATAATTAAAAACAATGATCGAACAAGATAAATGGTAAGATGTTATTCAGACTCACTGTACTCTGATTTTCAACTGACACTATTGTTTGTAGATTGCGATTACTACTAAAATGTTCGGTTCGCTAATTCATCATGTCCAAATGTTATTTCTAATCAACTAACGTTTTTTCAGTAATTGTTGACAGAAAATTATTTGCCGAATTCACTTTATTTCTCATAAACAGAAACATAATCTTCCGAACGAATTGTCAATAGTTGACTATCGGGCAGATCCAGTCGAATTAGGCCAATTTTTGACACTCAATGCAAGTGGATCCAGAACAAACAAATAAAAAATATCTGCATGTAGGGGATAGGCCACAGATCGTAAATCCAAGTTTGTGTGAAAAATTAGTTTGCAATACATGAAAAAAAAATTAATAAACCATAAAAAGTGAGCGAAATTTCGTGCGCCGCTACCTTTCACTACGGACACTGCCTGACGGATAGCGAAAAATTGTATAGGAACCATTTTACAGAGCACAAAATTTCCAACAAAAAAGTCAGTGAAGCAAATTGAAACATCCAAAGTCAATAGCATAGGCGTGAAAGGCGCTCGAAATTTCACCCCAAAAATCGTAGCGATATCCTGAATTCGAGGCGGTCCGAGGTGCGTCCCAGAGCAATACCGAATGAAATATACGCTGTCCAAAGGTTGAAAAGGAAATCCGAAAAAATTCATAGCTCATCTGTACACCGTACAAAGAATTGTCTAAAAAAATAAAAAAAATTTCCTTTGGCAGAACTTTGTTTTATGATAAAAGAAAACTTCCGACAAAAATTCATCCAAATCGAAAGTGGTCGATTCCAACCATTGGTCGATTTGAGGTGGAATGACCCACCTAGGATGATAAATTTTTAAAATTTGGTTTGCAAAAATTACATAATTTAATGTACAAATATTCACTCTGATGTGAAATCTCATAACGCGAAACCTCGACTAATTATGCTAGGGTAATTAGCCAGATTCATTTAATGGTCATCGGTACAGTATGTTTAGCAAATTGGAAGAACGAAGGGCCAATCACGGAAGTTATATAGCAGGTATTCCATATTTTGGCACCAGGAAACACCCCAGATAATGGAAGCAAGATCTGTGATCCGGAGGTACGACCATCTCCTAGTTAGATTTCTTATCAGTATCACAACACAGCCCTTAATCGCAGTTCGTGAGGAGGAAGAGACGACGGATTAAGTGAATTCAAATATTCCGGTAAAAGAGCTTCATTGATGTTGTCCTCATCGACGCTGTCAACACTGGTATAAATTCGCTCGGTTTTAACATCTAGAAGTTGGACAATTCTTTGATTGATTTCATCTACGTCAACGTTCCGTGCAGATAATATAGCACATTTTGCTGCGTCTTTGTATCGTTTCTGTTGAATCAAACAACCAAATACGTCTTCTACTATGTCAGCGTCTGTAGAAGGAAGACATCGACGTGGAATAGCTACATTCTCATCTGCATAATCAGCTTTCCATCACCTAAATCCAATAAAAATTTGGCAAAATCAACTTCGTCAGGTAGTGTTCGCAGAATTTCCGTCAACGTGTACTTCACAAAATGCCTCCGTGTTGTACTAAATTTTATGGACAGATTCACTGTTTCACTGCGAGTACCATGCGTCTTGACTGGAAGAAGTTGTCTGAAATCTCCCCCAAAAATAACCATCTTACCGCCGAAGGGTAAATCATTATTCATAATATCTCTGAGTGTTCTGTCCATCACCTCCATGGCATACTGCGGTGCCATCGGTGCCTCGTCCCAAATGAAAACATCAGTGTTCTCTAATACTTTCGCTTCTTTAGATTGTAATTTGATGTTGGAAGACGAATCGGAAAACAGTGGGACGGGTAATCCAAAAGTTTTGTGTACAGTCCTGCCGTCAAGTAGTAATGTAGCTGCAATACCGGTGAACGCCATTGTACTTACGCGTTTACTACGACTTTTCAGTAAGTTCCATAGTGTGACGTACAAGTAAGTTTTTCCAGATCCTCCCGGTCCGTCGATGTAAAAATATTTCTGGTCAACTTGCCTTTCAACGTCAATGACGTTTAGAATCGTGTCGACAATATCTTTTTGTTTCGCATTGAGTTTCTCATATTGCTGTAATCCAATTTCCCTAGCACACTGAACCGATATTTCATCTTCAATTTCGATAACATCCGTTAATTGCGCCATTTTAGAAAAATTAGATAAACTCGACCCTTCAATACGAAGCATTGCATTGATCTGTGCATATGCTTCTTTATGCCCCAGTATTTTACGTAAACGTCGGACATAATCTTCGGACATTTGATCTTTGAATTCATCCCAAAGCTGTTCAGGGTGAAGTGGATGACAGTGTATCAAAATTCGAACGAACAATCTTCTCAGTTGGCGAGGCATCATCCAAATTTCGGCTTCATGCATTGCACGTTTCCATTCATCGTCATCTTCTATCAAACCTAATGCCAAGCAAGTAGCTGAAAATGATTGTAAAAGCTCACCGTTCACAGTTCGTAAGTCTTCAAAGCTTGTGGCCCCTTTTACTGTCAACAATAGCAATCGCATTTGAAATAATTCTTTCTGAGTAGGGCTGACCGAATACATGCGCCCAATGCAATTATAGCGAGATTTTCGTTTTTCCCATTGGGCAAAACTATTGCCATTATTATCCTTCTGTTTCTTATGCGTGTATTGAGATGGTATATCAACGTATGAACATTGCTTGGCTTCATCGTCTCGCGAGTTCAAAGCGAGATAGTCTATTAACATAGTTGATTGGTCTAATGAATTAATTATCTCATTTTCAGTAGCCTCAGCAGGTATGGTCAAACTCTGTTCGTTTGGTAAATGCACTGGCAAACGTACAATGGAATGACTTTTATCGTGTAGAGTCTTACTAAATATGCGCCAGCATGCTTCTACTGGGCCCACATAACGAGCTTCAATGTGATCACATATTTCATCATGATTAACTATACCACCAGAAGAGGTTTCTTCAATTATGATATTGGCAGCATCATGGCCTTTAAATATGTATTTGAACAAATATTTCACAGATTGAATGCTTGAGACAATTTCAACATTAATATGGCAGTTGAATAAGCGTGACAGAATGGGGCAGTATGGAACCACGTTACGGTTATCCACAGTGTACGCACCAGGACGTTCAAAGGTTACGCCGGTATCCCTCCGACGATAATGAGGATAACCATCTCCGTCCCAGAGTTGTGAATAATGCATTAAATTTCTTAATGCATTGGCATTTTCATTAACCATTGAATTTAATTCTTAATGGAAAATATTTCCATTAATCATTAAATTTAATGTTTCAATGAAAAATATTTTCATTAACCATTGAATTTAATTTTTTAATGGAAAATATTTCCATTAATCATTAAATTTAATGTTTCAATGAAAAATATTTTCATAAACCATTGAATTTAATTTTTTAATGGAAAATATTTCCATTAATCATTAAATTTAATGTTTTAATGAAAAATATTTTTATCAACCATTAATTTTAATTTGCTAATGGAGAATATTTGAGGTATTCCACGCCGTTTCGAACGGTCGAAAAGTTGACCGATCCCAAAGAAATCATAATTTTGTCTTATCACACAACTATACCGAAAAAATTTATGTGAATTTTTTCAGAATGTTTGGATCACATTTTTTGAGTTTTTCCAAATTCCAATTTCTTTCTACGAACCTCCGTATGTCAAAAGTATAAGATCGTACAAGAAAATTTATGGGACAAAAAAGTTGCAGTTTTGAATCAACTTTCTGGAAAAAATTTTTTGGGAAGTTGTCGATCCCAAAAATACCAATTTTTCTCAAAAATACACAAAAATACTTTTTTTCAACCAATATGTCACTTTTGATTTGCTTCAAAAATTTACAGAAAATACTCTCAAATGTTGACAGCAACTATATATATTTTTTAAGATGGTTGGCTCAATCGTTTGGAAGCTATGCTTTTATTAATTCTTTGATTCTTTATATTTTTCGAAATAAAAAAGAATTAATAAAGCATAGCTTCCAAACGATTGAGCCAACCATCTTAAAAAATATATATAGTTGCTGTAAATATTTGAAAGTATTTTATGTAAATTTTTGAAGCAAATCAAAAGTGACATATGGTTGAAACAAAGTATTTTTGTGTATTTTTGATCAAAAATGGTATTTTTGGGATTCGACAAATTCCCAGTAAATTTCTTTCAGAAAGTTGATTCAAAACTGCAACTTTTTTGTCTGATAAATTTTCTTGTACGATCCTATACTTTTGACACACGGAGGTTCGTAAAAAGAAATTAGAATTTGGAAAAACTCAAAAAATGTGATCCAAGAATTCTGAAAAAATTCACATAAATCGCGTTACTAATGCCATAAGGTCGTAAACGCCAAAAATGCTATTTTAGTGCCAGAAGCTAGGTCGTATAATTTTTTTATTTTCGGAATTCGCTTTAGAATCAAAAATTACGTGTGAATCAAAAATTACGTGTGAATCAATTTAAATTGGAAAATTGGAAAATCAAAAGCAGAAGGTCGTATGTGCCGAGCACATACGACCCTCTGGCTTTATTTTCAGGGAAAAATCGAGAAAATGAAAGTCAGAAGGTCGTATCCGCCATTTTTTTCTTGCAATCGTCTTGAAATTGATGGAAACGCGTATTTCCATTAAAATTCACGAAATTTTTTTTTTTTTTTTCACGGATATCCGGCAGATATATCCGCCCAAAAAAAAATTTCCTGAATTTTAATGGAAATACGCGTTTCCCTGGTGGAAATTCTTCTAGACTTGCTAGACTGTAATAAAGGCCTGTTTAGATTTTTCTAGAACCGCTAGATGGCAGATGGGTCTGTCCAGAACTATCTAGTAAATCTAGATAAACGGAAATTTCCGGATCATTATCCATGTTAACTGACAGTTCTGTCTAGGTCTCCGTTTGGCGATTTTACATAAACTGACGTTGCAAATTGTCTAGCAATCCTATCTTGGCCTGCCCAGCACATCTGGATAACCTAAGATTGTGAATTGTTTTTACAATTTTTAGTGAACCTATACGTAACCTGAAAATAATAGAATAGATTTCATCATTTTTTTAGGACAACGCGCGTGCGTGTACATTTCGAGGTTAGTTTTCTCCATTCGAAGGACATTTAGTACATTGTTGTTTTGCCATGAACTCAGCCAGTAAAGACCGAGTGAGGAAACACCGTTCCAAGAAAAAATTTAATAACATTTTCGCGAAAATATCTAGCGAACACGCTCAACAAAAATATCGTGAACAGTGTGACGAAAGTGACATTGATGACCGTGATTGTGCAAGCCAAGCAAACTCTTCTGTTGATCGTGACCATGACGAAAATGCTCAAGAGGACGACGAAGTAGACCTCGAAAATTCATCCGGTGTTCTGGATGTAGACAATAACGATACTATAACAAATAGTTCAAAGGAATCTACCAACGAGTCTGACGATGAGTCAAATGAAGACAGCGGTGATGAAAATCAAGACCACGTTGAAGATCATGCGGAGCTCGAAGGCGAGGAAAACAATATATTTGCACGGTATAACAATAATTTACAAGATGATGTAGAAACATCCGAGATTCGCAACTGGATTGTCAGTTGTAAAATTCCCCAAAATCATGCTGACCTGCTGCTCAAAATTTTAAGACGGCGACTATTGCCAAATTTGCCACGGTCGACAAAAACTCTCCTCGACACAGTCTCTGCAGAATATGTAATTGAAGAAATGGAGGACTCAGATGGTTCCAAAGGAGAATACGTATACTTAGGGATAACAGAAGGCCTAAGGGCTTGTGTAAATACCGATTTACATGAGTCAAATAACCTTGAGCTGCTGGTCAATGTAGATGGCATAAAACTTTTTAAATCGAGTATCAAAACTTTTTGGCCCATATTATGCAAAATACATTTCGTCCCAGATATATATGAACCATTTGCTGTTGCTCTATACCCTGGTAACTCTAAGCCAAAAGCAGTCGAAACTTATTTGAAAGATTTTATCAAGGAAATAAATAAACTTCAAACTAGAGGAATAGTTATTAATGAAATCCATTTTAGCGTTAAAATAAAATGTTTTATATGTGATACCCCAGCTCGAGCCTTTTTAAAATGTGTCAAAGGTCACAGCGCGTTCCGTGGTTGTGAGCGATGTTTAGTTCAAGGAGAAAAAGTGAATAAGACTACAGTTTTTCTGTCCAGTAATGAGACTAAAAGGACAAACGAGTCCTTCAGAAACTTTGCCGATCCCGAACACCATACAGGAGTCTCGACACTGATTCTCATTGAACCGCCCATAAATATGATTTATGACTTTTTATTGGACTCTATGCATCTCAGGGATCTGGGAGTCATGAAGAGATTGATTGAGGCTAGCATGGGCACCGATTTGAATACTAAATTAAGTCACGAAATGAAGGGTGAACTTATAAGACGAACAAGATTTATAAAAGAGTGTATTCCAGATGAATTCCCTCGAAAATTGAGGCCTATGAATGTATATACAAAATTTAAAGCAACAGAATTTAGATTTATATTGTATTATTGTGGGCCGCTTATATTTAAGAAAATTTTAAATGGTGACAGATATAAGCATTTCTTATTATTACACGTAGCATTTAGGTTATTATCAGACAACTCTGCTCTTAATTATGTGGACCGTGTAAACCAATATTTCAATGCTTTTGTCGAATCTGCGAAAGACCTATACGGCCCTGAATTTTTAGTGATCAATGTACACAATTTGACTCATATAGTTGATGATGTAATTAATACACGCTGTGATCTGAATCAAATTGATGCATATAAATTTGAGAGCCACCTTGGTGAGATAAAAAGATTTTTGCGTTCGCCAAATAAAACTCTGGCGCAGTACTGTCGAAGACTGCATGAGAGAAACTCTTGTCACCAAAATCGTGTTCAGATTCCTGCCAAACTAGTGGTACTTAAGGAAGATAAAGATGGAAATATTGTAAAATTAAAATTCAATCAATATATTTTAACATGTAAATCACCGAACAACACTGTGATCTTGAATGATAAGAGGATTGTCGAGATCAAGTCAATGTGTTTTGATAATGAACGCATGATATTGCTAGACGTAAGAGAAATTGTCGTCAAGAAATGTTTGTACGAATATCCTCTAGAATCTCAGCTTCTAAATACGTGGGAAATAGAACAGAATCCCAGAGAACGAATTTCGACAATTCCTATTGAAAGTATTGCTAAGAAATTGATAAAAATCAACATGAACTTTGAGGACACAGGCAGTATTAGAAGTTTCGTCGTGCCTCTATTACATTGATGGAAGTATCGAGATCTAATATAATACAGGAATAATTTTATATAAAGGTATGAATCAATTTTTGATAATACAATAAGAAGTCGATTATACATATAATCGCATATTACAATGAGTTCGTACCCGTTATTACATAATATAAGTGTATAGCCCAAACGTTCTCGTCCCACTTTCCCGTAATATTTATTCTAAACATCCTATGCATAAATAGATCTTTAATATAAAATTATCTAGACTATCTATAGTCCATTATAAAACTATGTTATTTTACAATGAATATTCAACAAAAAAAAAACCCATTCCTATAAGTACGTAAATTCGCTAAAGTCGAATTAGTCCGAGAGCCCACGACACTAGGTATACCTCGAACGGGAGGCCGTTTTAAAATAATATAACGTAATTCGGAGTAAACCGCACGACGTGGAATCGAAGCTTTGCCGAGTCGAATCCTGACCCGATTACACGTAATTAATTGAAACTCGTGCTTTATTTTTGTAATTTCTACCACTCCAAGGCGGCCACAAAAAACCTGTCCCAGTGGATTTTCAGCAACGAACACTGTCGGGAATAATCACTGTGCCACCCCCGAATCAGTCACTAACCCCGGCACAGTCAATTCGAAGGGGTGCGAAAAAATAGTTAACTACCATTTCACGGAGGCCGAAAAAAAACTTAACAAAAATTGAAGATTTGGATTAGCTTTCAGCGAAAAGTCAACTGTGCCGGCTTTCCTGTTGACCCTAACCCTCGGCACAGCGAGGGAAACCCGCCTCGGCTCCGAGCGTTCTTCTGTCGCACTGCTCGTGACAAGGTGAATCCGACGCCGTTTTTTCAGCAAAAATCATTTGGTTTTCAACACAGCCTTATCATTGAATGCATATGACACTGCCAGCAATGTTCTTAAATGAATTTCGAGCCGTCTTATCCTATAAAAACGAAGCTTTTATTTTTTTCCAATCCTTTCAACGAGAAAAAAAAATACCTTTTGCGTATGAACACGAAGAAATTGTTGTTAGCAATTTTCAAAAACAAATTTTCATGTCAAAAATAATTCCTACACACAGAAAAAAAGTTAACTTGAACCAAGAAAGTAGTTAGGAAAATCGAAATTATCGTTGACGAAGTAAGTATTTTCTTGAACCAAGAAATTTTCGTAATTCAAGAAAATTTTTTACTTTGTCAGGAATGATTTCGATCTTCCTAACTATTTTCTTGAATCAAGAATATTTATCTGCAACGAAAGAAATTTTTTTTCCGCGCACAAATGTGCCGTATTTTATTGCGGGTAAGCATATACATACACTGTAAAAAACGTGGTGTTGAATTCAACACCAATTCAACACAGCTCACGCATTCTATAGTGGTCCACCCCTGCCTGTGTGACCTGGCCGTGTTAATTGTACGGTGTTGAGATGGTGTAATAAATTCACACATCATTAGTAACTCTGTGTGGTGCATCGATAGTTGACACCAGAATGTGGTTCATTCAAATTGACACCAAATCAGATTTTACAGTGTTCCGGAAGCATTATTTAGTGTTAGGAATTCGGTGTCAGAAGCGTATGAAACTTTGCGTTCATAACACTGAACAGTGATGTTGTAGTTCACTATAAGTAGTTTAATTTTGTCGTCGTAACACGAAATGTGAATCACGGTTGCCTTCGTATGGTGTTACAAGTAACACAGTTTACGACTCGCTGTGGTGACCTTTTGCATGGCCAAGTACTCCGAAGGGTGTTGTTAGACTACAAAAATGGCACTCTCTCGTGTTGCCACTTTACACTGTTTTTCGTCACACCGGGCAGCAGTGTTAACTTGAGTGTACTCCTTTCGGTGTACCCTACAACTCCAATCGAACTTACATTACAATTATTGGTTGGTTATATTCCACAAATGGTCGTGTTACAATGTTTGTACATATAACACGACAATGAGTGAAAAATAACTTCCAAAAAGTGAAGTGTAAATTCGTTTCGTGTCACATCCCTGTATCGAGATACACCAGAAAGTGTAAGCGGAGGTGATAACTCTACTGCCAGGTGACCTGTTGAACAGTGTATTTAGATAACCAGTATCTAAGAAATCAGTAAAATCATTATATGGGCAACTCAGATACGGGATACTATAAGTACACATTCCAAATTTTAGCGTACTCCACGTCTGAAATATAAAATATTTTTCCTCATAGTGTATATACATATAGTTATATTCGACTTCGATTCTGTGGTCTACATTCATGATATACAGTAAAACTGAAAAAGTAGGTGGTCCTGTCATATCTACTAGGGTGTATAAAAAAACTTGTATTTTCACATTAAACGAGTAAGTAGATGTTTTTATTTCCTCCAAATTAACTTGTACTTGTACTTTGCACACTTACATATTACGTTTCATCTAATTAAAAGTAAAGAATAGACTCCTTAGTTAAAAAAAATTCGAGCATATCTTAGTCATAAGATATTTACAAAGTAAAAGAAAGAATGAATATAGTCCCATTATGGGAGTGTGAATAAATACAGTAAAAAACAGTATGAAATAATAAGTTATCTTATCTTATTATCTAATAGCACATTTGACTGATGCGATAATTTCTTACGTGCATAGTGACATACAAAGATCAGTTATAAATTGACTTAAAACAAAATATAAGTACAGAAGATCTGATAAAAGAAAAAGAAATTATTATGAAATCAGTCATAACTTTAAATGATACGATATTTGGGTACAATATAGTAATCAAGAGCACCAAAACTTTGGTGACATTCGTAAGCAGGATAGTGTTTCAAGCGATTTAATTCAACTATACAGGAATGCTTCTCAGTCATGGGACTAATAGCAAATGCGTGGTAGCGCACACTGAAACGTATCGTCTTCCATGTTGTACAGAAAGCAAATGCGATATTCTTGTGAATTATTATTTTGTTTATCCTCTGGAAGATAGGCAGGTTAGAATCCTTGTCAATATTAGCGACGATAAAAAACTGTGATTTATATGACAAACGGAAATCTATTTTATCGACCACCAGCACTTTAGCAGAGAGTGGTATTCTGGTGGTGCAGTTTTGCATTGAATATTCATCAACTAAATATTGGTATTTGATCAATTTTCCGGGTCCCGGATGTATGTTTGACTCCAATTCTTTAGTGCAAATCTTCCAGTGGAAAAACATGTATCGTTGGTGCTGATTAGCAAGAGTTTTGGCAATGTTTTTAAAATTACAATATTTCCTGGCTAAATCCTTGAAATAATTATGTTTACCTTCAAATCTCATGGACCATAAAAATACTAATGGACCCATTCGCTCTATGACCATAGGATAATGTAGCATAAAATGATGCTTCGGAATTAGATGAGTTGCAAATTCTTTCTGAAATAGAGTGTGATGTTCTTGAATCAATATCCTGAGCTCTCCTATCATGGCGACGGTAATTACTGGAGAAAATATAATATCCATACACTCTAGAAGCAGAGTCAAAACGCGCCACTTTTGTTTCAGAAGATCGTATTTGGCGCAAGATGGTTGTACTAAATCCCCAATTATTAGCGGGAGAAATCTAACAAGACACCACGTCTGTGCGGCGCGTTGCCCAATTAGGACACCTGGCTTATCTAAAACGATGGGGCTAGGCTTATTTCTTATGTCAATTCTGCCATAATTAAATGACCGTATCCTTTCGTTCAACTGTTGTAAAGCTATTAATTTTAGTTCGCTCACAATGAAGTTAAGAAATAATTTGATTTCATACCGTGCGATACCTTCCAAAATATCGTGCATTATATCAACGGATAAGCTGTCAATTATATTGAAGTGTAGCAAATCGTTAAGGATACTCCTAGCTTTTATTCCGAGTACATGTATATTTTTTCCACTCAAGTTTTTACAAATTTGCTCATAACCAGCAATGGTTCTCAGTAAGTTACACTGCTCTTTGCACATACTTCGTGTTTGCTCCTTGGTCGCCGTACAAAACCGACAAAAGTGACTTGCAGAAAATGATTCTACTAATCCCAGCAGAGTATTACCTCCTAAATTGTCAAAACTTAATGCGATAAGAGTGCCTCGTATAATACCGTCTTCGACTTTTATACCATCAGTTTCCAATAATTTTAGATCTCGAATAACCGGTTTCAATATCTCATCGAAGCCGAAGGTTTTCAAGTCAGGTACATAAAATAATGCCAACAGATGAATGCTCAGCAATTTTGAATTGAATTCTGGAGAGAGATTACGAATCGAAAAATACATGGCCCCTAACTTGTGCGCATTAGTTTTGCTGCCAAGCGGATTTGTCGTCTCGAATTCATCGTAGTATAGTTGTAATTGAAGAGTTGGCATAAGTTGATTAAAAAAAGGATTTTCCTTGTAATATGCGCCGTCTTGGATGTCTCTAAAAATTCCTTCAGTTTCCGCACGCTCAGATACTAACATGTTCAACACACTCTCATTTTGTAGAATAAATGCAAGAGTTTCTAATATTGGTACGTACATGAAGGTACATGGAATTGGCACAGTTTTATAGATATTTGCAGATTTATCAAAGACTTGATCGTATCGCGTTCCAATACTCAACTCTACCGGTGTAACGTAGTCGCTGAAGTTACAATAAAAGTTACTCCGTTTATACTTGGTACTAAGTGAACTGAACAGGTTTCTTTGTTCGTCGAGGTGACGTGTGACCGACACATTAGGTTCAATGTTATGTTCTTTCAAAAAATCTAGGATTTTATCGACAACACCATTAACTACTTCGCTAGTACTTTCAACCACTGTTTGCAATAAAGACTTCGGCATTCCAGTTGCTTCTAGTTTCATAATGAACCGAGTGGCTGATGAAACCGAAGCATCATATGACGGATTGTCATTGTCAGATTCTAGAGTCGAGTCTGTTTCGTCGGAAGCGCCATCGTCATCCACATATGAATCTTCATAATCATTATCTGAATTGGTATTGGAAGCAATCGAAACTGAATCGGGAAAATCTGTCTCGGGTAAAAGAATATCAGGTTCGAATTCTATTACAAGTGGAGATTCTCCCAACTCAGCACTACTCTCGCCTATGGTTATCTGTCTTGATGGTGGACTGTCACTGGACATAACCTCAGTTTTTACGTGTTTCGTTAAGTGTTTCCGAAGACCACTATATGTACCAAATGCCAGTAAACACGAGGGAAAGCAACATTTAAGTGATAAGTTTGAGCTAGGGAATAGAACATGATCGGTGCGGAGGTGACTCGTTACACTACCTACTGTTGACAATTCTTTTTTGCATAAATAACAAATGAACTGCATCGTGACTACGCTTGAAACACTATCCTTACTAATATCATTAGTTATGCATAAATATCCTATATTTGCTTAAAAAATAGAGCTATGATTCAAGACATTCTTTCGTTAGGCAGAGCGGTTTAAGATAAACGATCATATATATATATAGTTCTCTTTCTCTCTCTCTCTATCAAGGCAGGAACAATAATTGCGTATATTAGGAACTTTTTGAAATTATTATAGTACGGAGTAAGTTACGAAATTACTAGGCGATCAGTAGCTAAGCAGTCTCAGTTACATTGGTTAACCAAGTGCGTACTTCACGCATTCGTGGGGTAAATTTGATTGCTGCGACATTCATGGTATAATAAAATACCTGTATGAATTCGTAGAACGACTTCAGGTTGCAATCGAAACGTGTGTTCAGTACAAAATGAGTCTTGAATAAGACATCAAATGCAGCTTCGGCGCTCAGTGCATCCGTCGGGAGTACTTTACCATCTACAGCGATGTAATAATTAGGTATTTGATTCTTCTGCGGACCCACAGCAAGAAGATGCGGTTGAGTGAATTTTGGAGTTACTGCGTCTAATGGTGTGCCACTCTGAAAAGATTCAAATCATCGAGTTAGTATTTGCTATTATAGTCAATCAAGCGTTACTACAAGTCCACTAACAGAATGCGTCATAAAACTTCAGAATTAGATAGGAAAAATGGATGTCCAACCCGACAATCCAATATAATGATATTTAGAAGAGAATGACTTGATTTAGTGCTTGACAACCTTGTAAACACCAAATGAATATTAACTGTTTTTAACACACGAAAATTCCCAGTGGTTGTAATGGAGTGACAATAATTAAGTATAAACAGAAAGTGTGTACAATACATACATGATGGAATCTAATGAGTCTCTCAATAGCAGCGAATAACCCATCACGTGTAGCTTGATTGCGCCCCTTCGCAGTTGGGGGGAGTAACTTAAGTAGGCCTATATATGCCCTCGTGACTTCATCCCAATCTAGAAAATTATTCATAATAAGTATTAGTAATAAACACCAGACTCTTTGAAAATTAGGCGTAGCGCTAATACGTTAGTGACACCAACCTGCTTCTGTGGCAAGGACAGATGATTTAGATCCAGTACTCAAACGCGTTGTTGCAACTCGTAGAATATCTGCTGGACGAAAGTTCGTGAGCTTCACATTTGGATACATTAAGGCAAAGTCGACATTTATCTGTAACAAAACAATACTTTGTTATTTTACTAACAATCATTGGCACATGAAGTATATACGTTATTATATATCTGTTGTACAAACCAAATATGGTGTGTCCAAGAATCGTGAAAACAATTCCAAGATTTTATTTGGCTCATTCCTCCTGAGGTGGAACGTGCTTTTCATCGCAGACTCTATTTTAATCCGTTGTGTCTTAGGGCAAGCATTCCGCAAGAAATTCAACTGAACTTCCACTTCGGCGTCATCGACGGAGGTTGAAGCAGATGGAGTAGCCGGATCAAGTTCTTCGCCATTAGTTTGTTTCAGTTTGTGATTACCAGTAACTTTTTTTTCCTAACGGAGTGCGCAAAATTCGATTTTGCGCACCCAAATGAGTGTGCAAAATAGTACATTCCCGCACTAGTGCGACCTGACTATTCTTAAAAAAAGGTGCGAATTTCGACTTTTGATACATGCTTTTCTATAGGAAATTTTACTCCGCATTTTTATTTCCTCATGAAAAAAGTTTTAGATTCCGTAGTTTTCGAAATATTAGCAAAAAAAAGTGTCTCTTATCGAATTAAAAATTTCTGTTTCCCTCAATTCAACTCGCACTAAACCAGCCAATCTGGACTTTTTGAATGAAATTCGCAAGGATTATGTGACAGAGTGTTGTGAAATTAACTAAATTCATTTTTTCAATAATCTATTTATTATTGTATCAAATAAGAATTTATTTTTTCAATAATCTATTTCTTTAATAATCTATCTATTATTGTATCAAATAAGAATTCATTTTTTCAATAATCTATTTCTTCAATAATCTATCTATTATTGTATCAAATAAAATTTCCTTTTTCCAATGTTCGGGGGGCTTCGCCCCCCGAACCCCCCACCGGGGCTTCGCCCCTGGGCCCCACCGGGGCTTCGCCCCGGACCCCACCAGGGGCTGCGCCCCTGAACCCCCCAGCGGATTAGTTTGTTGTCGAATTTTGCGCAGCTCGTTAGAAAAAATAGTGTACGCAACACGTGCGCATAGGTGTCTCCCGCACTCGTCTCTTTAGTCGCCCTCGCTACGCTCGGGCGACAAACTCGACTCGTGCGGGAATCACCTATTTTGCGCACTAGTTACGTAATGTACTATTTTCTTTCCTTTATTGTTTTTGTCGCCTGATTTGCGATTTATTGTGCGGAGCCTCCATGAAATGTAGCCGCACCTCGTCTCTGGGTCAAAAAATGTTTCCTGTAGAATTGAATCAACAGTTTTAATGACAGAATTGGAATCCATGCCGAAACTATAATCTGGAACTAAGAATGAATGTGATTCTCACGTAGCCTTCCTCTGACCCTGGATCTTTTAGTTTTGGAAACGACTGTACGATAGCTTTTGCGTATCGAGTTTTTTGTTCAGAGGACGGATGGTTACCAAAGCTTTCAATCATTAAGTTGACAACAATATTGACCAACTTTCGCCTTGTGTCTGCACCTAATGTACTAGTTCTTTCATATTCTTCTATAATATCTTTTCCTCCAAAGGATGCCTTTATTCCTTCGACAATGTTCTGTAAGAAAATTGTCTGTTTAATTTTAGAAAAATGCGAAGTGAAGGGAATGTATAACTTTTCTTAGTAGTAGAAATGCTCAAAAGGAACAATAAATTACCAAATCATCAAGCTTTCGTTTTTTGGAAGGCACAGAAGTTTCAGACACGTTTGTTATGTCAGACAGCGAGCTTACATTCGATGCTGTCAGCGAGCTTACACTTGTAGCAGTGGATAGAACAGCTATTTTAAGAAAAGTAAGGGCTGATTATTTTCAGGTATGGATAAAACAAATATTAGATTATAATCAGAATTGTAGGAAATAAAACCTGAACTCGTTGCTGGCGTTATCACATGGAAGACTAGGGTACTAGGAAAACAACCAAATAACTCAGCATCAAGTACTGCACCATCATCATCTTTGATCGCAATTTCCTCAGCCTCTCCGATCTCACAATTAGATCTCACTGAAACCAAACCGAGTATTTGACAGAGTTTTCACAACTATAATCATTTGATAATTATATGTAAAATGTATTCCAAATTATTGTGAAATATGAATCGAAAATGAACGTGAAAGAAAGTCTCGAAGCACGAAGGCTGTCGAGTTAATAACTTTGTTCTCAATTATTTTGGAAAATTGTACCGCGAGGCAACGAAACATTGTTTTATGTTATTATAGTTACATGCTGTGTGTTATCCTAGCAACACCATGTATGTGAGACGTTCTAGTAGAAGCGATTGAATCAATCCCGAAAGTGCTTTTCACACATTTTGGTGTTGTACAGATAAAGGCTGATAGATCTCGAATAAAATTTCAACAATAGAATAATGCTTATAAACAAACTCGAAGACTTACCTGCTTGTATGAATTCGGTGTACCCGACGTGATTAAGTACGTTTGCGTACACTTTTATCCACTTGGTTACACCAAGGTGTTTATTTTTTCTAAGTTCGAAACGTGGCGGGGGAGGCAGCGTCTGTTCACAAGTTTGTTGGTTTAAGTCCAGCAATTCTTTTTCCTCGCCTTCGAAAAAAAAAAGATTTCCTGCTAATTCTGACATACTCATTTTTTTCACTTATACTTTTGCACAGATCACCACTTACACGGAAAATTACGTAGTACGATGATTGCGAGTTCCGAAGCATATAAGATCTGTGCTCGAGCAGGACGTCCACCACACTGCGTATTCTGCATGCTGGAGCCTGCACGTGCGTTGACACCAAACAAACGAATCCACGGTCAGTGGTGACACCGTCCGGGATCAAATTTAAATTCAACGGTTTTCGCAAATCGCTACGGTGTGAGCCCGTAAAACTTTTGCACTCGTTCGGTGTTACCCGTAGTATTACGAAGTTAACCAGTGCGCATAGTGGGGCTAGCTAACACCACCGCTCGGGTGAGATTCGCTCATCACGACGTGCTAACGTAGGGGAGACTGGGGAGGTTTGACCACATTTTTGTTTAATGGCTTCGGCTACCGTTTCACCATCATGAATAAAATTGGCAATGTGATATTTCGAAAGGGTAATCCTTGCAAAATGTCCTTGAATTTTTCTAGTGTGCAAATTTTATTAGTTAAAAAGTACTCCGCAGTTTTTTGACGGAGCGCAATTGTGGTCAAACCTCCCCATGTGCGGGAGGTTTGACCAATGGTATGGGAGGTTTGACCAATTATAAAATGAAGTATCAATGGAAGGGAAATACGTCATTATCGTGAACCTATTTTATTATAATGTGTATTATAGAGTATTACATATGACACTTACATATATTTTTTGAGCTCATATACCTTAGTTTGTTTCTTTCATTTTATTTTTTTGCCTTGTCGATTCTCTTTTCCGCCTGTGTTCGCCTTGGCACCTTTCTTAGCTGTTTCCACGCGCTCCTTTTTTATTTCTATGGTTTTATTTTTTTTAGCCTGCCTAGCTTCGTATTCTTTCTCAATGGATTTCTTGACCGGGCTATCGGTCAATACTCGGCTCACGACTCGTTTTCGTGAATTCCTTGTTTTCCTCGCTCCAGCTTTCGGAAAAGGCTTCATTTGTTCCGGAGTCACTACGCTTAAAGCTTCTCGAGTTGCACTAGTTCGTGAATGCGAAGGCCCCGAATGTGTCGGAGAGGATGTCCTATCTTCTGGAGGTGCTGTCCTCGTGGCGCTTGAGCTAGATTTCGGTATTGAGATATCTGAGTTGGCAACATTCTCTACGATAGTAGGGTCGGGTCGATCGGTCACATATGAACTCAGAAAGTCGGATTCATCAAATATGTCGCAATTTAATGGCCAGATACCAGTGCACTTGAACCCTTTTTGAATATTCACTGGATTAAAAGCTTTCGGAAAAGCCTTGGCTACTAGTGCCGGGATGTCGTAGATAGTAATTGGTTCTGCAGGATGCGTAACCATGAAATCATCAGCAGCGGAATTGTAATATTTTTTGAATGGGCCGAAAACGCTCCTATCAAGGGGTTGAAGCTTATGGCTGGTGTGTGGTAGTAAGGTGACCAAAGTTATCCCATTTTGTTTGCATATTTGTAGACCTTTTGGTGTGATGTGTGACTCATGATTGTCCAAAATTACAACTACTGGACTTGTTGGAGAACACTTAGCATATTTAATAAAATGCAGCCAATACTTCTCGAAATTTTCTCCCGTCATCCATCCGCTATCATGAGCGGCAACATCCGAACCCGACGGCGCCCCATCAGTCATACGGGGACTCAGACGTTTACGGGGAAAAATGAAAAATGGTGGAATGGCCATACCAATAGCACTGACTGCACTGCACATAGTCACGAGGGTCCCTCTTTCTGCAGATGTAGCTCGGGAGACCAGTTTTTCGCCTTTCTGCGCAATGACTTTGCCGGGCTTTTGAACGGTCGTAACTCCAGTCTCGTCCAGGTTGAAAATGGCTTCTGGTCCATAAGCGTGTTTGTTAAAAACAGCTTTTATGTTATTGAAGAATTCAGTAACCGTGGTTTTATTGAAGGCTGTCCCTCGTGATAAGCTTGTCGCTTGTGGGGTTCGCAAGGACAAAGTGGGATGTCTTTTCATGAAACCTCGAAACCAATCCTTGCTAGCAGACTGGCTGTTGGTCCAATTTTCAGGAATCTTCCTATCATTCATGATCGCGAATTGATACGCAAACTTACGAGCACTGGTAGTTGATAATCCATAGTTCAATTTACTCGAATGAATAAGGTATCTTTCCAAAAAGATTTCTTCTTCGTTGGGGAATATAAGAGACGATACATGATTTGCCGTAAAATTGGTTTCTTCATTATCTGTTACTTTTTTCACATATCGCCCCAAAGTCTTGCGATCCACACTGAATCTTTTCGCCGCTGCGTTAACACTTTTTCCATTCTCAAGAACCTCCTTCACTGCGTTTCTCATTATATCCGCTGGTACCTTTTGTCGGGTCTTTCCCTTTGATTTCCACGTGAATGGCATTCTGAAATTGGTTGGTCAAACCTCCCCATTAATTATTGGTCAAACCTCCCTGGTATAAGATTTTCATTCAAATGCAGAATGACATCTCATTCAACGGAACAATAAATTCCACTACAACGAAATCATTTAGCCCACATATCACTGAGAGAATCTAGGCTATGAGAATTTTTAAAAATGTTCGTGTAACTTACTTAGATCCTTAGCGGTAACTTGCAGAAATAACAATTTTGTTGTCAATATCAATCTTGTTAACATAACCTTTTGATCGTGACTCCGAACAGTTGAATGACACATATGGTAATGCTGGGATCATAGTGCGAAAACGTTCCGCTAGATGGCAGATTTTATTACATTGTGAAAACAGAGGAAACAGCAATTGGTCAAACCTCCCACACGGTCAAACCTCCCCAGTCTCCCCTACTACATGTTGATTTTCTTATTAATATAGTATATTACTCACCTAGGGAGGGAAAGTAGGCTATTCCAAACTGCGCGTGATATTGACACCCGAGCCGAAGGCGAGGGTGGCTAGAGCGCAGTTTGGGATGGCCTTTTTCCCTCCCGTGTGAGGTATGCTATTTTTCACCACTCCCTGCAACGGAAAGTAAAACTTCCCGAATACGCGACGGGACGAAAGTTTTACTTTCGGTGCAGGTGTGGTGAAAATTATATTTGAGCTCTTTTCTAAATTTTAACGAAAACGAATTTGTCGTTAAAATTTAGAGATTCAAAGTCAGATAATATTATGCTTGGAGCACGAAAAACGGGAAGTTCAGAGGCTGGCACATGGACGGCCTGAATCAGCTTGTTTTCTCGTTGATTTTACTCTATAAATTTCTAAAATTTAGCATTTAGAATTTTTAGATAGGAAATTCTAGTGAATTTTCCAGCCAAACGACCGATGCTTTCGGAGTATATAATATGTGCCAAGATATCTCCAAAGTTTATTGTGGAAATACATTGTCATTTTATTTAAAACATTTGTATACGTGAAGCATTTCGGCGTATTATATCCAATCAGAGTATGACCCAGTCGATGAGGAATATTTAATGGGTCAAGTTTTCACTATCTCGGGGGGTCAATTTCGACTATAAATAATAGTTTTCTGAGCAGCAAAGGGGTGATAAGAAAAGTTGATTTGGTTTCGAGCTGCGCTTTTAATTTTTGTTTAAAAAAAATTAGTTGTTTAATTAAATATCTCGAAAACTATTAAAAAGTTATCGAGACAACTTGATTGAACTTTGTCTGGAATTTAATAACGAAAGAAATGAACTAAACCGGAAGTCTCTATGACCAATACTTATTGAGACATTAATTATTCAAGCGCAAAAAACGTAAAGGCGCTCGATTTCGTCCGCGCGCGGATAAACAAAAGCTGTAACTCGGAAGCCAATTGAAATTTTCAACCTTTTTTTTTTTTTATTTTGTTATAGTGATTTATAAATCTCCCAGGAAAAAAATCAGCAACTTCGAAAAAAAAAAAATTCGAATTTTAAATTTGAAAAAAGTGAAAATCACTTTTTGTTAATTAAGAACTAGAAAAAATTGGAGAAAAAATCAAATTCACAGTTGGATAATTTTTTTGAACTACTTATATACAAACGATGGAATACAATAATAGTGAGAAAAAAAAAATTAGAAAATCAGCTTCCGAGTTACAGCCTTTTGTTTATCCGCGCGCGGACGAAATCGAGCGCTTTTACGTTTCTTGCGCTTAAATAATTAAATTTCAACAAGTATTGGTCGTAGAGACTTCCGGTTTTGATCATTTCTTTCGTTATTAAATTCCAAACAAAGTTCAATCAAGTTGTCTCGATAACTTCTTAATAGTTTTCGAGATATTTAATTAAACAACTAATTTTTTTAAACAAAAATTAAAAGCGCAGCTCGAAAACAAATCAACTTTTCTTATCACCCCTTTGCTGCTCAGAAAACTATTATTTGAAGTCGAAATTGACCCCCCGAGATAGTGAAAACTTGACCCATTAAATATTCCCCATCGACTGGATCAGTATTATAAACTCAATTTTCACAGGTTTAGAAAACTAGCCAACACCATTCGAGGATAGGAGTGACAAACAAGAAAAGGTTCAATCCACAGTTCCATCTCTGATTAACATTAGTAATACCATTCAATCGGTGTTCATCGCGAGTATCTGCACCGTCGAACCACACAATCACACCGAATTCAACAAACCTCGACACTAGACCAAAAGTACTTAAGAAGCGGTGTTGTTTCACCAAAGAATTGTGTAATCTGTGGCAAAACACCGCCCCTAGTGTTAATTTTAGTCAAATTTCGATTAAATATTGCTCAACACCGGCCTACAGTGTACGTGGTCATTCGTGATATCAAAAATGGTGTCTCTGATAACACCACAGATTTTAACCACTAACACCAGTACAAATTGACACGGCTCATTTTTTACAGTGTACATATACGAAACATGTAATATTTTAATAGACGAAAGTACATAACCAAATAGATGACCGATGCGTTTGTTAATTCGTTATATGCGCTGTCCAAACCGCTGCAATCGTGCGAACAACAGCGAGAATTGCGGACAAGCCACGACGAGCACCAACATGTTTTATTAGCAGGCTTAGCGCGGCACGGTACCGAGTTGACAATTAGGTAAGATCGAAGTAAGCAGTTACAATACTTTAGCTACGATATCGTTTGTTTCAAAATGCGATGCTTTGTGTGTGGCGAAGAAAATAACAATGTGATTACTTTCACCGACGCAACGTTTAAAAAATGTTCGAATATGATCATATTCCGGAAAAGAAAGAAATTCAAATATGGTGACTTGGAACTCCATTCTCAATCAAAAAACGACAGTGGATACCACGTTTCATGCTATCAGAAAGTCGCTGTTCTCAAACAAAAATTTAAAACGGAGTTTGAAGCTATGTTTCCATCTGTACATACCGTAAGTGAAATTGATTTTATGTAGTTATATGTAGAAAAAATGTCTATTCATATTTGATTCTCTTTATAAATCATTGATTGTCAACAATTACAAGCATAGGAATTTTCTTCTGAGACACGTGAGACGTCTGAGTTTGAAAAAAAAAAAAATCCATGTCATTATGATTATTAGGAAGAGGAATCTGCAGCTCGTGAGGAGCATGAGAACGTTGAAAACGTTCAACAGATCATGAATCCAAATTCCGTATCTCACGAAGATCACGAACTCAATAGTACAGCTCCGAGCGAAATTGATGGAATTCCATTGGTATGCCTCTGATTTAATACTTTTCACTTTTCTATCGTCATCTATGATCTCTTGTTACTTTTATTTATCGAGATGTTTTTTCATGTATCTCAGATAAATCTTCCATCGATTTCAACTCCAAATGTGTCTTCTGCAACGCATTATGCAAGCGATATCCCGAAAGATATGCAGGATGCAAGCTTAGTACTATGATTGACGTCATCTGAAAATGCATCTAACTCAAGTGCGACATCAAAAGAAATTTCGGGTTCAATCAATGTGTCCACCGCGGGAGAAACTTCGCAGATTGTCTGCATTTTTTGTTCCAATCATTGTCGGAGGGTCGGTGCTCGACGAGTTCAGGTAATTTTATGTCCGTCAGAGGAGACGCGTAAAAAAATCCTTGAATTTGCTGAAAGTCTGCACGACGAATCTTTGATTAGCGTCGTAAGAAATTCTGAAAAGATTCACTACCATAAAGTATGTTATTCGGGATATCAATCGAAAAAAGTGAAAGAAACTGCGAAGAAAAGTTTACCGGGACGATGGCGCAATATAAGGCATCTCCACAGTGCTGCATTCGAAGCACTTTGCGAAATAATCCAAGATGAAATTATCGAACAAGAAAGAATCTACTACTTAGTTGATTTGCATGCTAAGTATAAGTCGCTTTTCGTTGAATTAGGCAACGGTGAGTTTGTTCGGGAACACGTTGACAGTTACAAAATAGATGCGCTGCAAACTAAAATTTTGGACAGATTTGTCGGCGAAGTTACGATTGAAACTTCAGAAGGTACCCATAAGAAAAGAGTGGTTTTCAAAATTGACATTGATCTAAGCAGGTTGGTGAACGAAAGATTACTAAATGAGACCGAAAGAGCGACTACGGCGGAGCAGGTAGCTTTCGAGATTAGAAATGCGGTGAATACAATGGAAACAAGAAAACTGCCACAGAAATTGCAGGTGGAAGACGTGGTCGCAGGAGAGTGCGATGTTCCGGAAATTCTGTTTGCATTCATGTGCAATTTGATTCAGGGCCCCAATTGGCGCAGAAAACATTCAGACCATGATTACGCGCGAACAAAGTCATTGTGTAGTGACATTATATACATGATAAGCAAAGGTCGAGTTAAGCCATCAAAACAAATCATGCTAGGCTTAGCGATGAAGTCCCTCACCAGCAGCAGAAAAGTGCTGACAATATTAAACAAATACGGGCATACAGTTGGGTATCACGTTGCTGAGGAGATCGAAACTAAACTCACGTTTTCTGCTCATGAAGATCAAAAAACGATTCCCGCAGGTATACTTCCTATTCCAGGACTATCCACGCACGTTGCGTTTGATAATTTTGATCTTTTCGTCGATACGGTTAACGGCAAGGACACTCTGCATGATACAGTCGGCATCATTTACCAATTCACCCCAAACGATTCTCGTCCCGAAAAACTCCTTTCCATTGAGTCCGAGGAAGAATTGATACTTGAATCAAACGTAGACTCGCCCGACATTTCCGATCACAAAATTCCGCGCAAAAGGCGCAGATTCGAAGAAGTACCTCATGAAGTGCAGCCTTATTATCGTAAGCCTTCAGCAGCGATTTCAATTTTACCGTATGACGAAATATTGAGAGCTTTGGAACTTTGCCGTGCTTCAAGAGAAAGAGCAATTCTGAAAGATATTTTCTGGATAATTTGCTTCTCTCGTCTTGAGAATACCCCCATGTGGGTGGGATTCAATTGCTCTACCACCGTTGACAGTAGCAAAATGCAAAACATCCAATATCTTCCTCAGATTAATTCGTCCCCAACGTCATATCCAGTCGTTCGTACCACTCTCGTGAAAGCTTCCGCAATCGCCAAAGAATGTCGTCAACCCGAAATAATTTGTACGTACGACCTGGCAATAGCGAAAATGGCTAAAATGGCGAAAATGACAACATTTTTATTAATCTCGGTGGGTTCCATTTGCAAATGGCGTTTTTCAAGGCAATTGGCAAGTATATCGATGCCTCCGGAATAACAGATATTTTAGGCGAAACAGAAGTATTAGCTGCTGGTTCGGTGAACTCTTTTCTTGATTGTAAGCATTTTAATAGATGCAAAAGAATTCATCCTTTATTGTCGGCTGCATTGCAAATCTTGCACTTTGAAACATTCTTGGAAAACTTCGATTTTGAAGAAGGTGGTGTTATTATCGACTTGCAAACGGCTGCCACAAAGCAAATCGAACTCGACACAGATTTAGATATTTCTCCATCCGTGAATTTCGCGTTGGCGAAATATCAAGCTTATCGTTCGTCCACTTTAGCTGGCGATCATGGAAAAACGGCAAAGTTTCACTTGCAATATATACAGCTAATCAATGTCTTCTTTCGATTCTCGAGAAGCATTAGAACAAGTGACTTCGAATTGTATGTCGATTCCATTTTCGAAATCGCAAACTTGTTCTTCGCCTTGAATCAACCTTACTATGCGAGATGGTCCCTGAAATACGTTTCAAATTTGTTGAATTTGAAATCGTCGGATTCTGATTTGCTCAGACAATTTCGGGATGGAGCGTTCGGCATTAGAAGGACGAAGGGAACTTTAGCACGAGCTCCTGTCAATCTAACACTCGAACAAACAATTAATGCTGATGCTGCGAATTCATTGACAAGCATAAGTCATTTCACAAATTCCGCATCGGCAAGGCAGAGATGGGCACTTAGTCACAGCATGCGAACTACCGTCATTACAAAGGTGCTTGAGGAAGTTGGAATTACACGAGAAGATGATGTGTCATACGAATTACAAACATCGAGACTCAAAAAGGACAGAAAAGCAGTGGAAGTGCTCGTTGAATGTATAAAAGAAAACATTAATCCCTTTGACCCGAAGATATATTCGTCAGAATTATATCACCTTGTAACAGGCAGGGCAGCATCTTCCAATGTAGCTGAATTTCTGTTAAACGTTAACGAACTCGTGAATGATTAAAAAGTTAAATTTTTAAAAGAATGCGAGGAAGACCCAAAGCGATTTGAGAGACCCATTAAACGTAACGCGATACTCAATTTCGCTTCAGACTGCATGATAAAAGCTCAAAGAAGTAAAGACGGTAGCAAGCAAGCTCTGATTAAAATGGAACGTGACGTATTTGGTCGGTTGCTAGCAATTGCATTAGAGAAGAAGGTCGACATGGAATTGTGTCTATCGTACCCATTGGCCCCTGCACCTCCAGCTTTGTGTCAATATTCGGGCGATATGCACAAAACCGATAAGTCAGCACTGGGAAAGGTTTTGAAAGCAAGAATAACATCTACTCCACCTAATTCTGTCGATGTAGATGTGATTGACGGTTTTTATTTCATGCACTTGTGCGGTTCGTCTCTCCCTCTGACATTTGAAAAAATCGCGGAAACAATCTTGTTCAAAATATGTAACACGAGCGCATCGGAGATTCACCTCGTCTTTGATAGATATTTCTCACCATCGATCAAAGACTGCGAACGTAAAAATAGAGATGAACTTGATATTTCGTACACCATTGTTGGACCGAAGCAAACTAGGCCGAACGACTTTATTAAAAGCTTAAAGAACAGAAAATTCAAAGAAGCTCTGGTGATGTTTCTTTCAGATTTTTGGGAAAATGATTCAATGGTTAACATTCTGAAGAACAAGAAAGTTTTATTGACAGTTGAAGAACGTTGCTTTTCATACCAAGTCCTTGATAACTGCGTTGTCAAAATCGAACGAACAGATTTTCAATGTTTTCACGAAGAAGCGGACACTAGAATGATTTTTCACATTGCAAAGAGTAAGCCGGACAGTAAAATTATGGTCAAAGCTTCGGACACGGATGTATTGATCCTCTTACTATACCACATGAGAAACTTTCGTGACTTGGAAGTATGGATGGCAGGATCCTTGGCTAAAAAAAACGAACAAGAGTGCATCGAGCGTCAGAAAGTGCGATAATGTGGATACTGCCAGATTCATTTTTTTCCAAAAACAATACTCGTCTAAAAAACAAACAGAAAATCTCATAAAAAAGGTCAAAGGATTTGATTCGAGTTTGATACCCCCTTGTTTCAAAAGTTTAAAAGAAAAAATTCGGAGAAGGATATACGTAACTTCTATGTGGAAGAACGCTACAAAATCAAAGTGTGTTTTGATTTCCCCCGAAGTATGCGGCTGGGTGATGAGAACCACATTAGAACCGCTTTGGTTCTATGGTAGGGTATCCAACTCCCTTGATGGTAGATGACATTGTCATTGCAACGAATTCCAAAAGGTCAGATAACAGCGAGGACGAAGATGATTTAAATGATGAAGTTTACACTTCAGACTCCGATACAGGGTAGATTCACACCAGATTTAGAGTACATTTAGTATTAATTGAACCTCGTATTGTTTTGCGAATCTATAACTAAATTGATATTCAAGTTCAGTCATACATTTATAATAGTTAATAAAACTTCGTATTGTTTTGTGGATCGATAACTAGATTAATATTTAAGTTTGGCTGTACGGTTATAATAATGATAATAGTAATAATGATACTAATGATGAAAATAATATTGTTGATATATATATATATATATATATATATATATATATATATATATATATATATATATATATATATATATATATATATGTATATATATATATATATATATATATATATATATATATATATATATATATATATATATATATATATATATATGTATGTGAAAAGTATGATTTGAGGACGTTCTAGTATATGCGTTGGCTACTTCAGGGACATCTGGCTGTTTTGAGGACGGTCTTCAAAATTTTATATATCTAACGTGTACTTTGAGGACTGTCCTCGAAATTTACACCACATGCCATTTGATCAGTTTGAGGACATCGTAAAAACGTTTATACTTTGAGGACAGTCCTCAAAAATACCTACTCCGTCAAAGGTTAGGTCCATTTGAGGACACCAAAGAAATGTATATATTGAAGACTGTCCTGAAAATCATTTTTCAGATCCGAACGAAGAACCTTTATGTATGTCCCGGAAGTACACTTCAATTCCAAAGCAGTGATGAAAGTATACGATACGTTTGGAATCCTGTCTTTAAAGTAAACGATACGTGTAACGTCACGTTTGAAGTTTGGTACACTTCAAGGATTTGATAATGAAAATACAGTATACTTCGAGGACATGATTTTAAATGCTCTATACTTTTTCGAGTACAGTACATTATAACAACGCGTCATCCAATGTATGTACAGTACGTTATGTTCACGTATGCTGTCCTAGTGGCTCATATTTTATTTTGAACCGAGACCGAAACGAGTTTCCACTTTCGCGAATTTCATATGCCTATGCCCAACGAAGCAGTAGCCGACAATGAATGTATATTCTCAGATTGTCAGCCACTGCTTCGTTAGGCATAGGCACACGAAATTTGCGAGAATTGTAACTCGTTGATATTAAATTCACATGACTTACGAAAATATATATCGAAAACAGTGTTAAAGAATAAGAAACAAACTTGAATTATGAGATTATGACTTCCTACTTTCAATAATTGATTATTCAATAATCGATTGAGATGTAACGTCGACAAAATAGTTGCCAAGAATCGAAAACCACCGTGTGGATATTCCAGTGACGCGATCTCAAAAAACCGGTGAACTAGGAACTTGAGGTTATAACTACAGATTTTGAATTATAGCCTGGAAGATAATGCTTTCTGAAGCACAGACGAAGCTATACGTGCCTGTTACGATAACGGGCTTTATTAGCGTGTAACAGGAGGTGGACTGTACAGTAATGTTCATGTATGCTGTCCTAGTGGCTTACTATTTTTTAGATAGACGATAAAATGATGTTCTGAAACAACATAAAAACAATCAAAAAATGTGTACTCAAAGTACGCTATATTTGCAAAACTGTGTTCTGAAAGTATACGATACTTTTGGAACCGTGTCCTCGAAGTACACTCTACGTATATTCTGATACTCGAAGTTTAGCATGCTTCAAGGTCCTAACATTGAAAGTACAGTATACTTTGAGGACATGATTTTCACTGATCTATACAGCACTGCTATACAGGGTGTCACAGAGAACATGCGGCGCCTTTCACAGGGTGACTCTTGATCGGAAATGGGATCGAATTTTCCTTAGCCGTCTTTTTCTGAGAAGCATAAATTTTCCGTTATGATTATTTTAATTCCAGCCAATGACGCGCGGCCTATGACCGGGCCATGTGTCGGTGTACCTCCCGCTCGGTTGTGTGCGCTCGAAATACAACCGAGCGGGAGGCACACCGACACACTACCGGTCACAGGCCGCGCGTCATTGGCTGGAATTGAAATAATTATAACGGAAACTCTATGCATCTCAGAAATAAACGGCTAAAGAAATTTCGTTTCCATTTCTGAACAAGATTTACCATGTTAAAGCCTCGGCATGTTTTCTGTGATACCCTGTATAATGTTATATATGATTTTACATAAGTCAGGCATGAATCAGGTATATGTTCAGATCTGAACATATCTGGTTCATCCCTGACTCATGTATGATCATTTTTTCCGGGTTGATCGTGAATGTTATTGATAAAATGGATAAACCTCATACTAGCGTGGCAACGTGATTGGAGTGGCTTGTTTACACTCGATACAATGTAGATAATCTGATGATGTGCTCAAAGAACACCAGATTTCCAAAACCGTGTCTTCAAAATATACGATACGTTTGAAATTGTGTCCTCAAAGAACACTTTACGTCTATTGTGACATTCGAAGTTTAGTATCCTTGAAGGACTCAACAATCAAAATACAGTATACTTCGAGGACATGATTTTCAATGCTCTATACTTTTTCGAGTACAGTACATTATAACAACGCGTCATCCAATATATGTACAGTACGTTATGTTCACGTATGCTGTCCTAGTGGCTCATATTTTATTTTGAACCGAAACCGAAACGAGTTTCCACTTTCGCGAATTTCATATGCCTATGCCCAACGAAGCAGTAGCCGACAATGAATGTATATTCTCAGATTGTCGGCCACTGCTTCGTTAGGCATAAGCACATGAAATTTGCGAGAATTGTAACTCGTTGATATCAAATTCACATGACTTACGAAAATATATATCGAAAACAGTGTTAAAAAATAAGAAACAAACTCGAATTATGAGATTATGACTTCCTACTTTCAATAATTGATTATTCAATCATCGATTGAGATGTAACGTCGACAAAATAGTTGCCAAGAATCAAAAACCGCCATGTGGATATCCCAGTGACGCGATCTCAAAAAACCGGTGAACTAGGAACTTGAGGTTATAACTACAGATTTTGAATTATAGCCTGGAAGATATAATGCTTTCTGAAGCACAGACGAAGCTAGACGTGCCTGTTACGATGAGGGGCTTTATTAGCGTGTAACAGGAGGTGGACTGTACAGTAATGTTCATGTATGCTGTCCTAGTGGCTTACTATTTTTTAGATAGAGGATAAAATGATGTTCTGAAACAACAAAAAAACAATTAAAAAATGTGTACTCAAAGTACGCTATATTTGCAAAACTGTGTTCTGAAAGTATACGATACTTTTGGAACCGTGTCCTCGAAGTACACTCTACGTATATTCTGATACTCGAAGTTTAGCATGCTTCAAGGTCCTAACATTGAAAGTACAGTATACTTTGAGGACATGATTTTCACTGATCTATACAGCACTGCTATACAGGGTGTCACAGAGAACATGCGGCGCCTTTCACAGGGTGACTCTTGATCGGAAATGGGATCGAATTTTCCTTAGCCGTTTTTTTCTGAGAAGCATAAATTTTCCGTTATAATTATTTTAATTCCAGCCAATGACGCGCGGCCTATGACCGGGCCATGTGTCGGTGTACCTCCCGCTCGGTTGTGTGCGCTCGAAATACAACCGAGCGGGAGGCACACCGACACACTGCCGGTCTCAGGCCGCGCGTCATTGGCTGGAATTGAAATAATTATAACAGAAACTCTATGCATCTCAGAAAAAAACGGCTAAAGAAATTTCGTTTCCATTTCTGATCAAGATTTACCATGTGAAAGCCTCGGCATGTTTTCTGTGATACCCTGTATAATGTTATATATGATTTTACATAAGTCAGGCATGAATCAGGTATATGTTCAGATCTGAACATATCCGGTTCATCCCTGACTCATGTATGATCATTTTTTCCGGGTTGATCGTGAATGTTATTGATAAAATGGATAAACCTGAAACAAGCGTGGCAACGTGATTGGAGTGGCTTGTTTACACTCGATACAATGTAGATAATCTGATGATGTGCTCAAAGAACACCATATTTCCAAAACCGTGTCTTCAAATTATACGATACGCTTGAAATTGTGTCCTGAAAGAACACTTTACGTCTATTGTGACATTCGAAGTTTAGTATCCTTAAAGGACTCAACAATCAAAATACAGTATACTTCGAGGACACTATTTTCAATTTTCTGCACTTTTCCGAGCACAGTACATTATGACAGCCCGACATCCAAAGTACAGTTTACCTCGAGGACATCATGAATCTCATGGTATATTAGTACATACAATACCAGTAGGTAACTATCTCTCTATTTCAGATAGCATTTCGGAAACTATAACTATAAATATGTTATTTATCACAGTCACTCAGAAAATAGGGCATGTCTTGAACATTATAAAATACGTGTTTAAATACATCAGTTTGATTTTTAGATCTCCTGATACTTCATCTCGAAATCGAATATTTCCCTCGTAATAGCAGAAAATATAAGATCAGCAGTCAAGCCTAGTTGAGTCCTTACAAAAGTGTACCTAATTCAATGTGTTCATAATTTGGGCATTGAAAATCATAATAGAACAATTTATGAAATCATTTTTTTTATTCGTATACAGTTCAACTTTCTATGAAAACCTGGGGATACATACATGAACAACATATCTACACTCAAGTAGAATCTTCAACCATACCAAATGTATGTACATACTTATTTAAAAAAAAAAAAAAAAACATCTATGAATAGACTTCTAGATACGCTTTCTTCAACACATGTCTCTAAATTGACTGACTAATGACTTGAAATGAACTAGCTGTTACAATTACAGGCTCAGATTAGATCTCTAAATTGTTGTTGACTATGAATATTTTCACCGTACATAACTAAAAATCTTTAAACTTTACACAATACGCAAAATGTGGCATCAAGCCATGACTAGCTATTAAGTACGTTTAGTTTTTTGCTTGTAATAGATCCTTCTAGGAAATAAAATATAATAATAATTATGTGAGAAAATATAACGTAATAATTATAGCTTGAATCACGAAGTACCAATTAATAACGAAAAACAAAAAGATATCTTGATCTTCTGGAAATACTTTTTCCAACACTATATTCATCTGAAATACACATGGTGTCCCATTTGAAACAGTACGGTTGAACACCTCGAATAGTAATGGTTGCAGAGAGAAATGTTTCAGATAAAATTTATTGGGTTCCGAAGGGGACAGATGCTGATGATATTGGCTTTTTTGTAAGTGGAGGCACCGAAGTGATATGAAGGCCAACTTGAATTTTTCAAATGGAAATCTATATTTTTCACCACGTCATTTTATTCTACTTGGAAAATCAAACTACTTTCGTATGAAACATTTTTCTGTAACACATAAATTTTTCATGATATTCAGCTAAATAACTAGAGATTTTCAAACTTTCAAGAATATTTTACCTCTAAACTATCGAGTATGAACGAAAATCGTAATAGACAAAGCCCGCGTAATTTTATGCGAAGAATTTCGGAAAATAATTGCAGAATTTTTTCAACAATTTATTTGTTCACACAATTGAGGAAATTGCAATAAAAAGTTATCGGAAAAAATTCTGCAATTATTTTCCGAAATTCTTTGCATCAAATGATGCACTTTTTGTCCCTTGTAATTTTTCTCTAATTTTCATAGTTTAGAAAAGAAATGTTCTTGAAAGTTTAAAAAGCTCTAGTTGTTCAGCTTAATATCATAAAAATATGGTGTGTCACAGAAAAATGTTTCATACGAAAGTAATTAGATTCTTCAAATAGATTAAATAGATTAATGAAAAATATAGGTTTCCATTTAAAAAAAAACCAAGTTGACCTTCATATCACTCTGGCGCCTCCACGTACAAAAAAAAGCCAATATCACCAATATCTGTTCCCCTCGAAACCAAACAAATGTTATCTGAAACATTTTTCCCTACAACCATTACTGTTTGAAATATTCAATCGTATTGTTTCAAATTGGTCACCCTGTATATCGTTTAAATATCTTATCAGTTCAAAACCTTAATTCTTAAACTTAATACTTGAAAAATAAACATATTTCTTAAGTTATATTTAATTTTGCATGCCTTATCAAAACGATTCTTTGTAAGGACGAACATGGGTGAAATTTCGATAAAAAAGAATTTTTCCGTATTTAACTTGACAAAAAAAAAAAAATATTCAAATATCCCCACCCACAAGATTCCGATTATGGTAGTCTGTGTACTGGAAGTAGATTTCATCACAGAAGATTGAAATTTGATTTCAGTACACATACTACTGTAAGCTACCAATAAATCTTGTAGGAATAGTCGATATGATTTTTTTTTCTTTTTCTTTTTTGGTTAATTTCAATCACAAAGAAATGTTTTTTTACAAAATTTCACCTATAAAGTCCCCTATTAAGAGATCATGCAAGTTCGTTTTTTGTACATCTTTTCTTTCGCTCGTTATGCAACCAAGTCTTAACTTGGGCCGGTGTGCGACCTTTCATGCACTTGTTTTTAGCAATCATGTCTTCTAGCTGCTGTTTTGAAGGCAACTTTTTGCCTTTCAAATATGTCCCGAATTCCTTTAGTACAGCAAACTTCGCTCCCTCACTCCACGAACGTCTGCTTATGGTGCCATCAACGGATACTGAAATGAAATCACAAATATTAAAATAAAAAATAAAAAAAACAATTACATCAACGTCATACAAAAGTTTCCTTCATTTCAAATCACTTACCCCGACATATTTTATTTTTGTTGCTACTGACTGTAGTTTCTCTCTTTCTCTTATTGCTGGCCTTGTCAATTGTCAGAATCTGATTTCCTTTGGAGCTACTAGTTTGGACCGCCGGTGGTGGCATGATGTTTTCAATATTTATATCATTCTCGATATCATTTTCATCAGTGTCAGATTCGGTCAATCGAGCTGCGTCTTCATCACAATCTTCGGCTCCTTGAGCCATTTCTAACAGCTTTGCCATTTTAGTAATATCTCTCTCCACGATTGGTTGCCGATAAATTTCCTTGTGGATTTTTTCATGGTGCCCCATAAAATTAGCCAAATCACTCACTTGCGCCTCGGACAAATTCAAATTTATGCATTGTGTTGCGATATGCTTGCGCAACTTTGTTCCCCGCAGTGAGTCAGGAACTTTCGCATCACAAGTTACAGCAAATTGTCGCAATAAGTCACAAGCACGTAGATACTTATGTCTATCTGGGTCAGTAGATCTCAAACCGAAGAAATATGGATTTTCATCCGATACTTTGGCTTGTCGGCGAAATTTCTTGATAACATTCATACTTTCGCGAAGATCAGAAGGAACTAAGACTGGTACTCCTCGGCCACGTTTACCGCGAATCATGAATCTGACGTATTTTTGGGCAAGAGCTTGGGCCTCTTTCGATAACGAATTGAACACTTCTTTGTTGGCAGTTGCATCTATACCTTGAGAAGATTCATAATCCTCTGAGTAAATCCGCTCGATTTCGCCAGCACGTCGGCGATTGAATATTTGTAGCGAAACAAGAGTTACTTCGGCTAATCTGCGCCAAGCTGCGCTTGAAAATTTGGTGCTAAGACTATCGATGCAGTTCTTACGCTGAGTTTTTAGGTATTCCCGTAGCTTCTCAATATCTCTTATGCTGGGAAGTTCGACTTTTTTTCGCCTATTGTTTTGCATTTGAGTCTCGGTCGCTGCTCTATTTATGGCGGTACCAAAGTTCTCGCTCAATAATTTTAAGAAGTCTTCGACTCTTTTTTGCTTTTTTGCGTCTTCTAACTTTATACATTCTGATCGCAACACCTCACCAACATGTTTTATCAATGTGCCAACATTCATTGCAACTGCTGGATGTTCAAACGTACGAGTATGTTCGTCAAAGTTTGCAATGACCTTCACCGCAGCTACACAGTTATCATAGCATCTAGGATTAAAAATTGATGCGAAATCAGTTATTTTGTTGTCAATTCTTCTTATAGCTACAAATAGCCGGCCCAACAGTCTCATACGTGCCCTAACCATTTGGTATGAGTGTTGGTGAGTGCCATAATGTTCAGCTTGTTTATTAGCATATAAAATTAATATTTCGTCGTAACGAATGCTACGGACTACACTGTCCTCTCGCAAGTAGGCAAAAACGTGTTTGTTTACAAGTTCATTCGCTTTTTCATGAAGACGCCACATGACAGCTCGCCCCTTTGTCATGACAATTCTGTCAGCTCGACCTTTACGTTGAGTACATTTGGCCCAGTGATGTCGGATCACAGACCTTGCGTACTGCCCTTTGCATTTGGCACAAGCAAGGAAATCCGTAGCACCCTTCTTCATCCTTTCATTAGGCCGCCGGCATACCAATAAGTTTCCATCGTTGAATCTACGATCAGTATTAAAGAGATGATTACCACGTTTTCTAATAGCAGCTATAATTTGCTGTCGTTCGCGATTGCGTACTGGCAGATTGATGAATTTTTGGACATCTTGTTCATTGGCGTGTCTATATTCTAAGTGACGAGCTAACTTCAACTGCAATGTTTTGCAGTACACACAGAAATATTTTTTCGTGTGTGACGGAGTAGCAGAAGTTGCTACGTGCATGTTCGTATCATCAGGAGCTGAGGTTTTGCGATTAGAAATATTCAGTATTGACAAATTGTCGTCATTAGATTCATTGTCTGTCTCAACGTTCGATAATTCAACATCAGTAGTAACTCTCTCTTCGCATTGAACATAACTCTCATCTCTGTCTTCATCACCTGCGTCACTTGAATCTGAAATAAAATTGGAAATAAACATTGGTTCGTGCATAGTTGGAGGATACCATAAGAGCTTGAAGGGAATATAGTTTATGGGAAATTTTACCAAATGTCGAACTTCTGTTTTTCAAATAACTGAGATAAGAGTAATAAAAAAAGCATGTGGTCATTTTTGGATTATAGTAGTGCTTGTACTAAATGAAACATTAATTTCATTTTTTTTTTTTCAAGTAAAAATAAATACTATTTTAAACCAAAAATGGCTCATAGCATTTTAAGCTTGGAAATATTTTTGACTTTTTTCAGTATTTGGAAAAAAAAAGAAGAATTCAAACAAAAATTATTTTGTCAAAATTTCAACCACGTGTACCTTTGAACTCATTGTCAACTACAATGGAAAAATTCTAGACCATTGAGTATTGTGTCTTTGGATTCAAGGATTTGACTGGTCTATGTTATTATGCCTTGGCCCCCCGATAAATGAACTCTGAATACCCACTGATTCTGAAGTTATCGAGCATAAAATTTTCTTCATTAACCGACAGCTCTGTCCACGATTAAGCACCCACCAGATCAACAAGATAGTTTTCACACTACTGCTCATTTATAGAATAAACGAAATTATATTAGAGATTCCTGATCGTATTTATACTTTTGATTTCAAATGAATTGTAAAAAAAAACAACGGATAAACATTCAAAGTCTGAAAGTTTCAATAATTTTCTAACTGAAGCTTCATATATTACAAATTCTTCAACGTAATAGGCTAATTATACATCACTGAAGAAGCGTGAAAGATGTTAGATTTATATACCGAGGGGGAAGACCCAAGAAATCCAAAAGCAAAGAATATTTCTTCACAGCTTTTGGGGATCAAATAATAATGATACAGACCAGCCAGCGAACCAGAGAGCGAAGCCACTAGCATAGTAACATTTTAAGTATTTGATTTCACAGTATCCAATAACCGTAAATCATAGAAAATCAATCAATTATATTTACTTGTCAAAAGAAAAATGCGCTAGATACTATTCATGCTATCATTACCTTCAATAATTTTGCTTGCGGTAGTGATTGTGCTGGACTCCACAATTGTAGAGCTCATTATCGGAATCTGAGCCTCGTATGACTTACTATCTGCAGCGAAATTAGGATTGTAAAGACCCGAATCGATTTCCAACCCATCGCTTCTTGAAATATACAAGAAAAACTACTTTTAGTTGAAATCAGAAAATTCATTGAAACATGAATTCTTTTTTAAATTAATAGCATGTAATTCAAACTTTATTATGAACAATCAATTGCCAACATACACATTTTGAGCTGAAACCTGCAGCGTCGATGAATCTTCATGAAGTTGACCTCCTAACACAGAGAAAAGTATGAAGTTAAATATCAAGTCTTAAGTGATAACAATTTTTTAATCAAGAATGTAAATAAGCTCTATCATTATTCAAATCGAATGTTTATGTCTGGACAGGATACCTCTCTAATATTTCAAATTGCTTAACTTGAATATTCAATACGTACCAATAATCGATAAGTTGGGTACATCAAAATTTGAGTCAATACAACATGGGGTTCTTATAAGATCAAATTTGACCACTTCATTGCGTTTTATTGTTGGTTTGGTACACGGGGACGTAGTGCAGATTCATCAGAGTTTGTGCACGAGTTAGTTCGACAATGAGTGGAGATCTCAATCGAGTCAAGTGCGGCTTCAGACGAATCAATGCTTGTAGCGTTCAAAGAATTTGGTGCATCTTTTGAATCTACGCCAAAGCCAGTGTCACGATTTGAAAACATTTCTTCTGATATAGTTTGGAGTTCAGGATGAGTGGAGATTTCAGTCGAGTCAAGTGTGGCTTCAGACGAATCAATGCTTGTAGCGTTCAAAGAATTTGGTGCATCTTTTGAATCTACGCCAAAGCCAGTGTCACGATTTGAAAACATTTCGTCTGATATAGTTTGGAGTTCAGAATGAGTGGAGATTTCAGTCGAGTCAAGTGTGGCTTTAGACGAATCAATGCTTGTAGCGTTCAAAGAATTTGGTGCATCTTTTGAATCTACGCCAAAGCCAGTGTCACGATTTGAAAACATTTCGTCTGATATAGTTTGAAGTTCAGGATGAGTGGAGATTTCAGTCGAGTCAAGTGTGGCTTCAGACGAATCAATGCTTGTAGCGTTCAAAGAATTTGGTGCATCTTTTGAATCTACGCCAAAGCCAGTGTCACGATTTGAAAACATTTTGTCTGATATAGTTTGGAGTTCAGGATGAGTGGAGATTTCAATCAAGTCAAGTGTGGCTTCAGACGAATCAATGCTTGTAGCGTTCAAAGAATTTGGGACATCTTTTGAATCTACGCCAAAGCCAGTGTCACAATTTGAAAACATTGCGTCTGATATAGTTTGGAGTTCAGGAAAATCAATGCCTGCGATGTTCAAAGACTTCGGCTCACTTTTTGAATCTTTGCCAGTGCCAATGTCATGACTAGAAAACTTTGTGAGTGATGCAGTTTGGAGTTTAGAAGGGTTGATATGTACGATACCGCCATTGTTGCTCGAAGAAATACCTTCAAACATCAAAATAATTTATAACTATAATATGAATAAACTATATGTATAGGTAAATATAAACTACCTTCAATCTTTCTTTAGGGAATAACTAACTTACCAGCAGAACTACTTTCAGGAATCCCTGATTCAGGAGTTTCATACAGAATGACTTCAAGAAAATCTACATTTTTTTCTGGAAAAAAAATCAGAACATCAAGTATGTAAATAAATAAGTGATGATCCCACCGAAAAAAGTTCATTTGATAAATAACATCAAGTTGGGAAAAATTTCTAAGTGTTATTCATCATACAATTTAGCTTGCGATGTGATATTATTATAAGAAATCACATGATTTATCAGATATGATGCAAATCGACAGATCGAACCAGTCGATGGCAAATTCAGGATTTATTATGAATTAATATATATAAAATAATGGTCTGATGTGTTAATTCGTATGATATCTGATACATCATGCTTTATTTACTAGGTGATTTATGATATTAACACCATTTCATAAGCTCATCAGTAGATTGAATTACATGCGGAAATCTTACTTAACTTTGTGTGATTTATCAGATGAACTTCTTCAGTAGGAGAAATTCATATTCATATATATACATACCACTCCGGTTGAAATTTGCATCGACATGAAATTCATAGCATTCAGCACCTGTGTTATTAACTCTTGGCAGAAACATTTTGTTTATGTACAGTTTCTTTTTATCTGTAAAGGAAAAATATTTGAGAAATTTTGATTAACTACCTCGTAATTATTAGTCTCTGGGAAATAAACGATTTTTTAACATCACTGGATGATCGAGATTAAGGAGACCAGATTTTGAGGAAATATTCTTCATACAAATTGAAGACTAAATTTCGCTTTCTAATATTTCGAGGGACTAATAGTTATCAAGCAACAGGAGGTCTTAGTTGACCGATCATAGAACTCATGAGTGACCAAGACACGGCCAGTTCAAGACCGCAAGTAGAAAAGTGCACGTGGTGGAATGATTCTTAGAGTAGGACATTTGAATCGCATTTCGGAATAAGCCCTGTCTTGGTCGCTCATACGCGCTATGATTGGTCGAGTAAGATCTTCTATAGCTCCATAGTTATTGACCCTTGAAATTTCGGTGAAGGAGATTTAGTTTTAGATTTTCATCAAAAATCTAACCTCAAAATCTGGTCCGCTCAATCTGAATCACCGAAGGAAAAGCAACGTTTTGTGGTTGACAATTTCAGGAGATCAGACTCGAAAATTAGGGTCCTGACATATTTCTATAGCGGATCATATGATGTATAATTCATTTACTTCAACAGAATTATGGCAAAGTCGTAAAGAAATGGGAGAGAGCTGTAATAATGAAAGTTTCAACTTCACGTTACCTTCTGGTATTTTCTTTGCTTGTTGTAATATCTGAGAATAAGTCAAACGTGTTCCTGTGTATGTAAATCTTTCAAGGTGAACATATGGTACATCACCTTGAAGGTGCGTCTGTATTTGATCGAGCATTGCACGATTCGCTAAGGGGAAAAAACGAAGGTTAATGAGCAAGTTTGTGTTGTAAAAAAATTGTATGAAAACGCTACAGTAGTGTTCAACTTACCACTTATGATGAGTATACGCGCAGCATACTTCTTCCCATCTTGGTACTTGACCGCATGGAGAAAATTCCTTTTTGTACCAATATCAGTTGATTTGCAGGTATAAAAAATGCCATCCGTGTATTGTACGACTGCCATCATATTTTCCGATGTTATTGCCGTCATATTTGCCAATCATATCACTTTCGATCAGAACAATAATCTTATTACACCTCACTTATTTCACAGAGTCACATCACACACTGCTCGGGAGAATCTCTATGTCGGGGGTTCCCAAAACACGCCGTAACATGCGTTCTGGTTAGAACGAGCTTTGCTCCTACAATCACGTGACACCTTTAAGGCCCCTGCACACCACCGCGGCGAAACGGCGACCGGCGAGCGATAGTCAATGAGACCGTAGCGATGACTGGAAGGGCGGTGATTCCATTGGCTACCGCTCGCCGCTCGCCGCTGCCCCGCGCTGATGTGCCGCGGCCTAGTCAAACACTCAGTCGATAACCCTACCGGAAGATAGACCATAGAATGATGTTTTGAAGCAACAAAAAGATGATTCAATCATGTGTACTCAAAGTATGCTATATTTGCGAAACCGTGTTCTGAAAGTATACGATACTTTTAAAACCGTGTTCTCAAAGTACACTCTACGTATATTGTGATCACTGAACTCTATATAATACTGGAACGCGCACAGCCTATTCATCCGGCGGTGAGAGAGAGATAGTAGTGGTTGGAGTTGGTACGCTCTTGTCGCACTCATAGCGGCTACCAGCGACTAGGATATAGTCTACTATACTATATAGCATAGTCTCCGGTAGTCGCTATGAGTGCGACAAGAGCGTACCAACTTCAAGCACAACTATCTCTTTCTCACCGCTTCTCGCTTACGGGATACATAGGCTGCGCTCGTTCCAGTATTATATAGAGTTCAGTGATTGTGATACTCGAAGCGTAGCATACTTCAAGGTCTCAAAAATGAAAGTACAGTATACTTGGAGGACATAATTTTCCCTGATCTGTATACTATGGGGTCACAATTTTGCGAACACAGTATATTGTGATAAGTCGTCATCCAATGTACAGTCTACTTTCTGTTACACGTTGATAAAGGCCGTTATCATAACAGACACGTAGCTTCCGTCTATGTTTCAGAAAACAGTCTTTTCCAAGCTATAATTGAAATTCTGTAGTTTTAATCTCAAGTTCCTTTTACACCGGTTTTCCGGAATCGCGTCACTCATAAATCTATACGGTTGTTTTTGATTCTTGGCGACTGTTTTGTCGACATTGTATCTCAATCGATTATTGAATAATTAATTATGAGAAGTAGGAAGTCACAATTTTATAATTCCGGTATGTTTCTTATTTTATAACACTATTTTCGATGAGTATTTCCGTAAGTTATGTGAGTTTGATATCACATTTTCATCTGTGGAGGAGAAGGTCTAAGCATCTAAAAGACAGAGAATGGACGATAAAATGATGGTTTGAAGCAACATAAAGATGCTTCAATAACTCGTACTCAAAGTACGCTCTATTTGCAAAACTGTTATTTGCAAAACTATCTTAAACTCATACGATACTTTTTAAACCGTGTCCTCAAAGTACACTCTACGTATATTCTAATACTCAAAGTTTAGCATGCTTCAAGGTCTTAACATTGAAAGTACAGTATACTTTCAGGACGTGATTTTCACTGATCTGTATACTATGGGATCACAATTTTGCGAACACATTATATTGTGATAACACGACATCCAATGTACAGTCCACCTCCTGTTACACGCTTATGAAGCCCGTTATCATAACAAGTACGTAGCTTCGTCCATGCTTCAGAAAACATTATATCTTCCAAGTTATAATTAAGAATCTGTAGTTATAACCTCGAGTTTCTATTTTGTCAAGGTTTTCTCTCAATCAATTATTGCATAATCAATTATTAAAATAAAAAAGCCATAATCTTAGGATTCTGGTTTGTTTCTTATCCTGCAACATTGTTTTCGTTGAGTTTGAAGGCTGAATTTTTACGCAAGTCATATCAAATTGCTAATACACATTTCTTTCGAGTAGAAAGGAGTGTAGGAATCAAATAATGGAAAAGTTGCCTAAGGTGATGGCTCGAGGCAAAAAAAAAAAAAAATGCTTCGATAATATGTCCTCAAAGTACACTATATTTCGAAATCGTGTTCCTAGAGTATACGATACTTTCGAAATTGTGTCCGAAAAGTACACTTACGTGTAACGTGACATTCGAAGTGTGGTATACTTTAAGGACATGACATTGAAAGTGCAGTATACTTTAAAGATATGATTTTTAACGTCCTGTTGTGTCATGTTTTCAATTTTCTGTATACAATGAGGTGACTAATTTCCGAACACAATATTATAATGACATCCAAAATACAGTATACCGCTAATAAGGCTTATTATCATAAGAGATATATAGCTATGTCTATTATACTTCAGAAAATTGCATCTTTTAAGGTATCAGTGACAATCTGTAGCATAACATCAAGGTCCTAGTACGTAGGTCATTTGGAATCGCGTAGTGGAAAAGCCATACTGTGGTTTTTGATTTTTGATAAACCAATAACTGTTCGAACAAGGAAACTATAATCCTGGAATTCTAGTTCGCTTCTTATTCTAAAACAGTGTTTTTAATATATGTTCCAAACCTGAATATTTCAAAAAGTCATATGATTTTACCATAACTTCTTTTTCTGAATAGAAGCCATGTGTAAGAATCAAATAGTGGCAGAAGAGAAAGTTAATTGATACTTTGAAGGTAAAGAAAGTCGAATAGATTGTGAATAAATTTTTGCAAAACCGTGTCCTCAGAGTATACGATACTCCAAAAGTCGTGTGCTGAAATTATACTGTACATCGAAAGTCGTGTCCTGTAAGAATACTATACTTCGAAAGTCATGTACCCAATGTAGACAGTCCTATGAGAATGTGGTCCTTGTATGAGTCGTTTATCATATTATTTTGTCCTTGTATAACTCGTTTATTATGTCATTTTGTCCGTAAACTAGCCTATACATGAACCTGACTTCGAAGTAGCCACTTTTTACAAATAGTGCAATAAAACTGAGAAAAATACTCATATTATTTTGGAAATAGTTGTATATAGTGTACATCGCCTTGCTGAAGTAATTCCAAAAATAAAATTCACCCCCATTTTGAAGTCCTCAAATCATACTTTACACAAACATATATATATATATATATATATATATATATATATATATATATATATATATATATATATATATATATATATATATATATATATATATATATATATATATATATATATATATATATATATATATATATATATATATATATATATATATATATATATATATATATATATATATATATATATATATATATATATATATATATATATATATATATATATATATATATATATATATATATATATATATATATATATATATATATATATATATGGGGCATTCCAAGTGAAACCGAGGAGTCATTTCCCTCAAGTCATCAGATCCTTGCATAACTTTTTTTTTCGCATTTATTCCACTTGAAAAGAAGCCCAATTTTTTTGCAGAATTTTCTCGCTACTCCTTCAGGTGGCGCGACGATCGTTTTTGTGTGAAAAAGGGTTCACTGAAAAACACCATTTTTAAAATTCTGAATTTTTTTCCACAGATTCTGGGTCATAAATAAGTAATATCTATCGTGATTAGAAAGTGGGATGCGGCTGCCTCATATTTTTTTTATTAATTTTTATTTTTTTTTAGTTCTTAAAACGAAAAAAAAAATTAATTTTCAATAGTCCTCGCTGGAGTGAAAAAAAAAAATAAAAATAAAACATGTCTCGGAAAATTTTGATATTTTGCATATTTTCCGAAATAAATGAGAAAAATCTTTTTTTTTCAATAAAAAAGTTCTAAAAATATGCAAAAAATCAAAATTTTCCAAGATATGTTTTATTTTTCTTTTTTTTTTTCACTTCTGCGAGGACCATTGGAAATTGATTTTTTTTCGTTTTAGAAATTGAAGAAGAATAAAAATTATAAAAAAAAATATGAGGCAGCCGCATCCTACTTTCCAATCATGATAGATATTACTTATTTATGACCCAGGATCTGTGGAAAAAATTTCAGAATTTTAAAAATGGTGTTTTTCAGTCAACCCTTTTTTACACCAAAACGATCGTCGCGCCACCTGAAGGAGTAGCGAGAAAATTCTGCAAAAAAATTGGGCTTCTTTTCAAGTGGAATGAATGCGAAAAAAAAAGTTATGCAAGGATCTGATGACCTGAGGGAAATGACTCCTCGGTTTCACTTGGAATGCCCCATATATATATATATATATATATGTATAATAGTTGTAATTTATATACATTAATAATAATTTGTGTTGCAATTTATGTTAATCGCTGTACCAACGCTTCGACAATTTAAACTTCTACAAAAAACAATATATCTTCGACTGATTGATTGTTTATATTTCCATTCTATCACCTTCGATGCTTGCAAACTTCCGGCGACTCTACGATGGAAATAAAGGAGTACTCAAGAAACATTGGTGGTTTTCCAATTGAGTCAATTTTCAAGCACACCCTGGTGAAAATTTCTACTTCTACAAATTTTTAGGCCATTTCGAACGTTTGTGTAGTTTTTCATAAGAAATTGTAGCTTTTCCTTGTTTTTCATTAAAAATCATAGATTTTCGTAATTTATTATGAGAAATTGGCAATTTTCGTGGTACACCATAGAAATACGTAGATTTTGGTAGTTTTTCATTGAAAAATTACAATTTTTTATGAAAAACGACAAAAAATTACAATTTCTTCTGACAAACTACAAACGGTTCGAATAGGCCTAAAAATTCGAAGAGTCATTTTCACCAGGGCAGTGCCGCACTAAGCCATGTTATTGGTTGGATCCAAGAGAAGTAACCAATAACATGGCTTAGTGCGGCACTGTGCTTGAAAATTGACTCAATTGGAAAACCACCATTGCTATCGTCATTATACAAAAAACCAAAAAAGTTTTACGTGAAGAGGACACGAAAGTAAAAATTGATAAATCTATTGTTGCAGGTTCACGTGGCCCAAAATTTATTTATGAAAATTGATGACAATAATTTCTTCGTGTTCATACGCAAAAGGTATTTTTTTTTCTCGTTGAAAGGATTGGAAAAAAATAAAAGCTTCGTCTTTATAGAATAAGACGGCTCGAAATTCATTTAAGAACATTGCTGGCAGTGTCATATGCATTCAATGATAAGGCTGTGTTGAAAACCAAATGATTTTTGCTGAAAAAACGGCGTTGGATTCACCTTGTCACGAGCAGTGCGACAGAAGAACGCTCGGAGCCGAGGCGGGTTTCCCTCGCTGTGCCGAGGGTTAGGGTCAACAGGAAAGCCGGCACAGTTGACTTTTCGTTGAAAGCTAATCCAAATCTTCAATTTTTGTTAGGTTTTTTTTCGGCCTCCGTGAAATGGTAGTTAACTATTTTTTCGCACCCCTTCCAATTGACTGTGCCGGGGTTAGTGACTGATTCGGGGGTGGCACAGTGATTATTCCCGACAGTGTTCGTTGCTAAAAATCTACTGGGACAGGTTTTTTGTGGCCGCCTTGGAGTGGTAGAAATTACAAAAATAAAGCACGAGTTTCAATTAATTACGTGTAATCAGGTCAGGATTCGACTCGGCACAGCTTAGATTCCACGTCGCGCGGTTTACTCCGAATTACGTTATATTATTTTAGAACGGCCTCCCGTTCGAGGTATACCTAGTGTCGTGGGCTCTCCTACTAAATTGGGTTTGAAGTCGTTCAACGCTACGCTCTGACGTCACCCATAAGCCTTTGCTGGGTGACGTTAGAGCGTAGCGTTAAACGTCGACGTTCCGAGTCCCATTGTAGACGCACCGTGAAAGTGGCGAAAAAGACGAGCGAAGCTAACTCCAAAGAAACGAAAGCATGTCACTTTGTGTTGCTTAGACCACGTGCAAAGAAGAACAAGTAACGGCAGGCTTAGTCCACCCAGCATTAAGGCGGTTCCCTACCTAATTATGACCTTTTCTAAAAACATTGGGCAAAATAGTGCTATTAAGCGGAATATCTCTGCCGAGGCATCGAAAACGGGAAAAAGGGATACGTCGCGACATGCTATGTGCAATTTTGAACACGTACGTCCCGAAACATGTTCGATTCACGCTAAAATAGAGAAATGTCGTATGGACCAAGCTTTTTTGACAGTTTGGCGATTCTCAAACGCTCGAAATCATGGCCACTCGTCGTGTTTGGTGTTGTCGGCGACGCCTCCGAGATGGCGTGACGCACGAATATGGTAGAACGGGTAAAACAGTCGCTGGTCTAGAACACCATGCTACACGATCACTGTTCGATATACTGGTCGGTCACTGGACAAAATCAGCTGTCAGTGATGAATACGTGTGGGAAGTCCGAGTCTTCCACAATTATCACGGAATGTTGTTATTGTGGTCAAGAACCACAGAAGACTAACGGAGCCGGAACGTTTCAATGGTAAGTGGATGAACGAAATATAATGATGATATAAATTACGCCATTTATATTCACCTTCGTTAGGTTAGGTTTGATTAGTTCGTTGACGATAAATTATTTATTTCGCTAGAAATTCGTTGGAGAGGCACGTACAGCTGGGGAGTATACATAAAGAGTATTTGTGGCAGCGGATTTTTTTTGTCTCTATACTGGTTTTCGAATCAACCAGAGCTACCCCAATCTCGGTCAAATGACAGGCGTCTTCCAAATTTGTCCAAGGAAAGTGAAAGTAAATCTTTGTAGCTATCGCTTCTCTTTGCCACGTCAAACAGGTACTTATACGCTTTGACAGGCATTCCTGTTATCAACACTGGGGACGACATGAACATGAATCTATAAACCATGCTCGCTTTCAGATATCTTCGCTGGTGTAGGAGACAGGGATTACGAGCCCAGCGAGATCAGCCAACTTGGTCACGATCGTGTCCAGGTACCCGTTTTCATCCTTCCGGCTATGGATCGCCGCACCTTTCGAGGAATATTTCCGTCCCAACAATATGTATGCTTGTTTTGGAAAAAGGTGAAGAGTAATTTCGTTTTTGTTTCCGATCATTCGAACAAGATCGTATCTTTGCTAACTAGTTCAATAATTAGATCCGTTACAGAAATGCCTGCGGTGACACGAAACGGTGCGCGATTCATCCCTGGAATTATATACAGCTGAGTACTTCCGCATCTACACCGAAAGTGAAATCACACCGCGTTCCCGGAGAGACGTTGAGGCTTGACAAACTTATTTTATCGAGAACCATACGAATCAGTACAGATTTCTTACACATCATCTGATTCGTTGATCAGAATTGGCGTCGAGAATATTAGATGTATCTCTTTTTTCTGAGAGAAGGAATTGAATAACCGAAAGAATGCCAGCAGTACAGATGGAACACACGGGCCTTCGGCCGGGAAGAGCGGTTTGCTACCGATTGCAGACTTACTAGTACAGTCATTTTCTTCCATTCCGTCCTTACGGACTGGGCTCAAGTGGCAGAGCTTGAAATACTGATTGGCTTTATTATTTCGTAGATGTGTTAATGAATAAATAAATATATGAATAATCATATAGTATAGATATATGGAGATGTGTGGATGAATAAACATGTGAATAATTGATAGTATTTTGTTTCATTTCAATTTATTATAAAGATTCGTTTTCAGGTTGACATATACCCATCGTCTACATAAAAACCCGCCTTTTACTTGGATACATCGATAATCACAAATTAGGTCTTGGTTCTTTCATTTTTACGAAGTCGAAAACTTTTACAGAGGAATTCATCAGAAGTCTGTGAAATAGACAAATATACACCAGATTGTAAAGCATAAAAGCTTCGCAATGATAAATATTATATTTGTTTCAGGAAAAAACGAACAAGAACATTTTGTATCCGTCCCACTGCAAAGTATTTGACACGCGTTTTCGAACACCACCTATTATTAAATCGAATGATCCGACATTTAAATTTATATCGATACATTTGATGTAAATTTGTACAAACTGATTACACAAGTCTACACGGATTTAGTGCCTGGGATTTGTATACCTGATCATTGGAGGTTTTCTAGAGATACTGAACAGAGAAAAATTACTATTTGTAAAAAAAAATTGCTTTTGCAGCCAGGAGAATGCTATTTGAAAAATTAATAAAATCTATGATATCTATTATTCAGCTGATAATAAACCGAAACAAATATTGTTGTATATTCTCTCAATTAACTTCAAATTCCAAAACAAAACAGAGATTGAAAATGAAGCCGTTTACTATTCTTGTTATGTTCAAAAGAACTTTATCTGACTAAACCCTGAGTACAGTCCCCCATCATACTTTCAATGATAATGAATACTAACAATGATAATGATGAATTATATAATGAATACCAACAACAATGGTAACAATTCCACTTCCCTTTACTCATCGAGTCAAAATATGGGAAACTAGTTTATTTATGAAATCGATATTATATCTCCCAAGACTACAAAAGCAAACTTTAACGGGGGTATAAATATTTTTCCCTTGTTTTGATGCATGACAAACAAAAGAATAGTGAACTAGTCCCAGACACAAGAAAGATTTTCTTTTTCGTTGACCGGTGTTATATAGATTCATTTCAAGATGAATCGATTTACTGAAGACATGCTCTTCTTCGATCGAATGATTTGTTCCTTGCGCACGATTGCGTTCTGCTGCAAGTCTTCAATTTTGGTTCTCGATGAAACAAGTTTGTCAGGGCTCAACGTCTCTCCGGGAACGCGGTGTGATTTCACTTTCGGTGTAGGCGCTAAAGTACTCAGTTGTAGATAATTCCAGGGATAAATCGCGCACCGTTTCGTGTCACCGCAGGAATTTCTGTAACGGATCTAATTATTGAACTAGTTAGCAAAGACACGGTCTTGCTCGAATGTTCGGAAACAAAAACGAAATTACTCTTCACCTTTTTTCAAAACAAGCATACATATTGTTGGGATGGAAATATTCCTCGAAAGGTGCGGCGATCCATAGCCGGAAGGATGAAAACGGGTACCTGGACACGATCGTGACCGAGTTGGCTGTTCTCGCTGGGCTCGTAATCCCTGTCTCCTCCACCAGCGAAGATATCTGAAAGCGAGCATGGTTTATAGATTCATGTTCATGTCGTCCCCAGTGTTGATAACAGGAATGCCTGTCAAAGCGTATAAGTACCTATTTGACGTGGCGAAGAGAAGCGATAGCTACAAAGATTTACTTTCACTTTCCTTGGACAAATTTGGAAGACGCCTGTCATTTGACCGAGATTGGGGTAGCTCTGGTTGATTCGAAAACCAGTATAGAGACGAAAAAAATCCGCTGCCACAAATACTCTTTATGTATACTCCCCAGCTGTGCGTGCCTCTCCAACGAATTTCTAGCGAAATAAATAATGTATCGTCAACGAACTAATCAAACCTAACCTAACGAAGGTGAATATAAATGGCGTAATTTATACCATCATTATATTTCGTTTATGCACTTACCATTGGAACGTTCCGGCTCCGTTAGTCTTCTGTGGTTCTTGACCACAATAACAACATTCTGTGATAATTTTGGAAGACTCGGACTTCCCACACGTATTCATCACTGACAGCTGATTTTGTCCAGTGACCGACCAGTATATCGAACAGTGATCGTGTAGCATGGTGTTCTAGACCAGCGACTGTTTTACCCGTTCTACCATATTCGTGCGTCACGCCATCTCGGAGGCGTCGCCGACAACACCAAACACGACGAGTCGCCATGATTTCGAGCGTTTGAGAATCGCCAAACTGTCAAAAAAGCTTGGTCCATACGACATTTCTCTATTTTAGCGTGAATCGAACATGTTTCGGGACGTACGTGTTCGAAATTGCACATAGCATGTCGCGACGTATCCCTTTTCCCCGTTTTCGATGCCTCGGCAGAGATATTCCGCTTAATACCACGATTTTGCCCAATGTTTTTAGAAAAGGTCATAATTGGGTAGGGAACCGCCTTAACTTTCGTCAACTTCTTTTTCATCATACCAGCAGGTCATAATATATTTTCATTTTAATAATTCTGAATTTTGATAAGGGGTTACAATGTTTTAGATAGCTGAAAGGTGCTATTCTAAAGAAATAAATAAATTATTTCCTGTTCGTGCAAGTATAGCAAATCTAGGCAGCGAGAACACGTGTCTTGTTGTGTACTATCAATCGGTGTTTTCGGTATTCCCATGTTCAATCAGAGATTATATTTCCAATTATTTCTATATGGAATTGAAAATACTAACAAAAAATAATCAAACTAACAATACTACAATAATAACAATAATACTGACCCATATACGATATAGTAAAAAAAAAAAATTCATTACAATATTCTTGTTGCCAAAAATGCAATGTCGTATATGATCCTCATAATTATGTATTAAATATAGAAATATCCTGCGTTCTTATACCTACAGGGTGTTTAGCGTCCAGGAAATTCTGGAAAACCTGGAATTATACGGGTTTTTCACGGTACCCTTGAAATTCCGGGAAATATACGAGAATTCCTTGCAGCAACCGGGAATTTAAGTTTTCCCAGTTTCAGTTATTTACAATAGTTATTTACCATTGTATAAAAAAAGATTTTCCACATATTACATGTATCACATACAATGGATGAAGAATTCCCCGCCAACTCGACCAATGATTTTCCCTCACTATTTTTGATCTGTTTCATAATTTCTACATGTTTTTCCTCACTCTCAAAAGCGCTTTTGAATTTTTTCAGATTTTTTTTGAAAAACCGTTAATTATTTAAACAGATCGGAATTTTTTTAAATTCTGAAAAAATTCTCAAAAATCATTTGTTCAAACACGATCATTTTAGGCCAAATTCAAAAGTGAAAACATTTGTCCCCTTTTTTTTTTGCATATTAAAAAAATTATTCCGCAAATTTCTTCGATTTCTCATTCTCATTGAAAATCGTGCTATCATGTAAATTACGAAATAGTTTTGCTTAAATATACTTCTGTTTAAATTAACTTTTGAATTGGGTCTAAAATGATCGTGTTTGAACAGATGATTTCTGAGAATTTTTTCAGAATTTAAAAAAATGCCGATCTGTTCACATAATTAACGGTTTTTAAAAAAAATCTGAAAAAATTCAAAAGCACTTGTGAGAGTAAGGATAAGCATATAAAAAATTATGAGACAGATCAAAAATGGTGAGGGAAAAAAATCATTGGTCGAGTTGGCGTGGAATTATTCCTCGTATACACTATATATTATACAATCACTCGAAGGTACAACAATTTCAGACATCTATACTGCTCAGTACTTCCACAGCTAAAGAATGATATTATAAATATTCGAGAATTTCTCCCAAATGTGTGGAATAACAAGGAATTATCCGGGGAATTTTTTATTCCTATAGCGCTAGACACCCTGTTATACTTCGGCCGTAATAGAATCAATAAAATCGGCCACTTTTTCCAAACACATATAACCCAATTGGTGTTATTTGATTATGATTGATTATATTGTAGTGAAGTAATTCGTACCTATTTATGGGGTATTCCAAGTCAAATCATTAGGCTGTGACTCCGACCATTTTATGTTTCATTCAACTTTTCTTATTACCTCTCGATTTATCCCTGACTTCTCATTACTTTAATCTGTGTATGTATGTACAGCCAGGGAAATGGATTCTGAAGCGCCGTTTTGATGCAACCGAAGATACAAGTGGTTTTAATTTCCTTCAAGTTGGCATGAAATTAAAGCAACATCTGCCCCTTCGATATGTTAGCGATCTTCTCCGCGCGGTTTATAACTCCCTATAGTTAGCCCCTCATCTACCCCGATGGGATTAATTATATTTTTAATCGTTTGCCGGTCGTTTGCTGGTGAATGCTGGACTAATCCAGACGTTTGCCGGTAATTCGTTAATTAATAAATTAATTAATAAAGTTTCCTAGGGACTTTTTTTTGTTCTTGGCCCCCTGATAACAATGTATCTAATTAATTTCAATGCGAATCGACGGGAAATTGTTTGCCGGTGAATGATGGACCATCCGTAGGCCGTCAATTTTCATATTTTCCTTGTAAACGCGAAAAAACAATCCGTAGAATATTATCGCTGTCGAAACAGGAAGTATGGATTCATGAGAACACACATGTTTCCGCTTCATCCTGCATGCCGGCTACCTGTGCTACAATATGGCGGGCCTCGGAATTGCTTCGGTGCCTTCGGAGTCAGGAATGGAGCTACGTGATAGCTGGGAATTGTCTCAATAATTCCCAGCTACATCATTTTCAGTTGCTTTCCGCAATTTTTTTTTTTCGATTTTCAATCAACTGTACAGGTACTGATTATACTGCGCAATTAACATTTTACGCGTAACGAAATTTCCATATAATGTAGCATGAAAGATCAAGTAAGGTCATTTGTGAGTAATGAAAATTAATTTGTGACAAGAGATTCTGCCACAACACTGCATTTTTCAACACACGACTTCCGATTGATGGATCAAAAGTTGCCACCACGTCAGCGGTGATGAGAAATGTTATTTGAGCCGGAAAGAGAACAGCGTCACGCTTCGAGGTCTAGAACAAGGAACTATGTGAATACCACACTCTACTTTCAACCTGGAGCCTGAGAATCATCTTCTGTAAGTAATTCAGACTTTGGTATTACTTTCAGACCAACGATCATTCCACTTCAGCATTTCCTCATAGTTCAAAGTATTGCAGATGATCCAAGCAAAGTCTGTTGTTGTTCCTTGTCGGATAATCTCCGAGATACAAACATCGAGCATACCCTACAGGCTGACAGACACACGCGGCTCGAAATGAATAATCTACCCAACTTTCATCTCAACAGCGAAGAACAATACGGCAGAATTCAGAAGGTATGAAAAGCCAAAAAAACCTACCAAAAATTTGAGATCTATTATATCATGGATGTATAAAGGTGATAGAGGATATGATATAGCTTCATGGAAACACCCGTTATGAACACTTTTGCATCGTAATGTACTGCACATTGACAATCCGTATGATACGGAGCAAGCGCTTGCAAAAGCCAGATTTTGTCCATTGTAGAGTATGTACGAAATTAATCGTGAAATGTAGTAGTAGTAGTCTATTTTTGTCCAGTCAAGGTCTATACAAATTGAAATAAAATCCTGAAATGTAAATCTTGCTTGTGCTGTTCAAAATGGTTGAGTTAATATTGACCATAACTATAATCATGGCAATTATTCAAATACGTGTGAAAATTCCAAACAGTTATTCTGAAATATCATTTTCTTGTTAATCTGTTCAATGAATGTTTGTTTCAGGTTAAGCAGTAAATCTTCGAACCTCACAGTTTACATTAAGTAAAATTTGTAAGATGTGTTGTGAAAATAATGTCAAGACCGGCAGTTTGCTGAAAAGCCTGATCACCTTTGATAAAATTGATGACATCGACTTTACAATATCAAGCAAATCATTGTATTGACTCAACTGTGGAGAACTGAAGTTGTTTAAACACTAAAATGAGTCTTCAAATATATTTCAAGCACAAAGAAGTACTCGCACTAGAAAGCATTCAAAATGATTCCTCTTATGTCATATTAACCAGTCATTATCTTGTGAAAGAATTTTCACGGTTCTACATCCGCTCAGTTATGCTTTGGACTGTTACCCTGGAATTTCAGTATGGATTCATTTTTCGGAATAATGACTTGGAGCAGCAAAGCAAATGTGAGTACAATTTTGTTATTGCTGTTTGTCTGAGGGTTTCTTTGGTTACACAGTGGATGTGGCAGCATTCGCGGTTTGCTGTTTACTCCAAGTCTGCAGTTGACTGCAGTACAGTTATATACGTTTCTGTATAACGACATCAGCTGCACAGTCAATTCCTACAAGTTGTGAAGGATGCCCTGCTGCATCCCTGCGTTCTTGAACAATAAGCTCCTTGATTTGAAACGGTAGACCTGAATAAAACCAATGAAACTAAAATATTACAATCATTCTAGACCGATCTCATTGTACGGGAGCCTACCAGACGATTCAATCGAAAAAAATATACTCGAAAAACGTATCACATACGTATTCGAAACCGATAACTTGACAGGAATATGGATGGTAAAATGTATGTACTGGAAAACTCTACGATTTGCAACAGTCACCGGGCTTCAGATATCTGCAAGGTAAAATATTTGAAGCGTTCTAATAGTTCATGATACCTTAATTGACCTATGCAGTAGATAATTACGTTGTAATTACAAATGTTATGTTGTGTAAAAGATAGATTACTAGTTTCAAGAAAATATTATCTTTCAACTGTATACGTTCCTTAACTTTAAGAGTTACATCATCCTGAGACCTGGATACCACCTAATTCGACTAGATAGATGTGGAGAAGAGCATAAACAAAATGTAAGTACATTCTTGGTTGATGAAATTTATAATGTATGTATACTCTGCATTTATAGACTGGGTCTTTGATGTCAACTCAGATAACATTTGGCTCTTTCAGAGTATTATTTTATCTCTATTTTTTTTATAGTTATTAGCATGCCAGAAAAGCGTAATTTTTATACATATACATACATTACTTATATAACTTCGTTAATGCATACTCTGAGCGAGACTCTACCGAGTCTCTTGACGTTTGAAATCGAAGAATTTGCAAGTCCAAAAACGTGCATTTTTTTTCATTTTTCTGCCTCAAAAAGCTCACTTCTGCAAAAAAATGGTGTCAAAACAATGACACAATTTATCAGCAGGTTGTTGCGAATTACCATTTCTTTAAAATCACACTTTTGATCATTTTTTTGTTTGATACTGGCAGCTATTACTACAAAATTGTATGTGATAAGGTCAGGTCCGCTATAAAATAGGTACATCTTCTTCTTTAATTTTTCGGCCCCTGGCTGGTTGGCCATCTCGCCATTATCATAAAACAGATACATCAGGACTGACATATCGCTTCCGCGTCCCGCAGATAGGCATTATGTGAAAGATGATGAATAAAAAAAGTTACCGATACTCTGATAGTAAATGCACGTCATCATAGCTCGGTGGTATAACGGAATCTGCAATTACTCTATATCACCGACATAGCATACCGACCGGAAAAAACACGTGTGTCAATGTTCAAAAATTTTAATAATCGTCTGCATTGGAAGCCATTTAGTATAAACAATTGAATATCGTTTGGAAGCATCCCCATTTTTGTGATGGATCCAAATAAAGTGTGACCGCAATAGAATAGATTGATAGTTTGATAAAACTATAAATCGTCTATGTTGTTTAATTACTACGAATCTCTTTGTAAGTCTAATTATTTAGGATGTCAAATATGGCGGGTATGGATAGGCGTTAATTGATAGGTTTTCCAACATTTTATCGGCATCGTAATTTTCGTACTTTTCGTAGAATTTCTAGTACAGTTCAAAATTTTTGGTGTCTGATATAATCCCGGACGTCGTCTTCGATTTATACGCAACAACCAACAAGACAATCTAGCAGGCAGTCTTTTTGATAAAAATTTACCAAGAAAAAATCCGGAATGCAAATGGGGCAAATCTGACCCTCCTCATTTGCTGAAAACAATAATTTTATGATACACGTGGTGACCTGAACTTTATCGTGAGATATTGAACAAATTTCAAATTTAGACGTCACGGTCTTCAGCATTCAATCTCTCATACTCGTTCTTAAAGAGTGCGCACAGTATTATTCTGTAGTTTTCACTTTCGTATAACTTATCAAATTTGCACAATTTGTTGATTGAAATATTAATGGATAATTCGTAAATTGAAAAAAACAGGTATTGGGAAGACCTCGTGCTTAATCTAGTATCTATAAGAGGTAAATGAGATTACTAAATCCTTAAATCTTATTTTTATATTTCCAGTGCAATGCCACGGAATGCTCTTGTATCGGTAGAAAACGCTGTCGCTGTAATTGAAAAATTCTTCGATCATTTTCAAGATGGACGGTATCCAGAATGGTCTTCGGATATCTGGAAGCAGATGAGCAATGCATTGGATCAAAGATGGTCCGGAGAAAATGTGTACCATAACGTCACCAAAAACAGACGAAAGATAACAGAAACCGCCTATTCCAATAAGAATGTACCATTTATACCATTTAAATCCAAATGCGATAAGAATACCTTTGGCGAATCAATGTTGGATACTTCAACGAGATTGGATGACAATGACAGTCCCTACAGTTACGAAGAAGAAACGGTTGGTCTAGATTATTTTGAGGTCCGGATAACACCTGCCGAATGGAGAGAAATGAGAGAACCAGACACAACGTACAGCGACAACAGAACGTACCCAATACTACATAGAAATGTCTGGACCGACACGTTAGCGATAGCGATTGATCGTCAACTCGAACTTCCGTGCGCATTTATTTTTGATAAATCAAAAATATACGAAACTCAAGGAAGCCTACATTATATGCGAATCACAGGATTCTGTAAAAGTGGGAGATGCGGAAATCCTCTTTATTGCTACCTGTACGAAGAGCCTGTTGGGGATCGTAACTTCAATATTATTGTCAGAACACGTGATACTCTTCACGATAAGCATGACAAAGTAGAACGTCCGCTTCGAGGAATTAGGCGGCAACGGATTGGCGAAGAAGTTTTCAATGAAGGATCTACCAATTGGCACAAGCGTCAAGTCATCGAAAATACAAGATTTGGAGGTCGCATCCCATCTCACATTCCCAAGCCGAACATTCTAGATCAGGCTAAGAAACAATACGTTGATCGTAAGCTGGGGATTAAACCTTCAGATGGTAAGGATTTGATTAGGACTATTGAGGCAATGAAACATTCCGCACCTTACCTTGGTTTTATACATGAAGTCAAGAGGGACAAGTTCTACGTTTCATTCAGTACACCAGCCCAGTTGCATGCCTATAAACAATATTGCAGGACAACGAAAAACTTGTCATCAGTTTGTATCGATGGTACAGGTAGCATTGTACTTCCACTGATTCGTGAGGATGGCAGTCCATCTGGTCACATTTTCTTGTACTCCATTACAATCAACTTTAATGGTACTACGGTATCAGTCTTTGACTGGCTTACTGAGAGCCAGGATACTGACATCGTATTTTGGGCATGTCAACAGTGGCAAAAGTTGGGTGCCCCAAAACCTAGAGAAGTTGTATGTGATTCGTCAAGAGCATTATTGAATGGGTTGTCACTGGCATTGAATTATCAAACAGTCAAAGTTTACATCGAAACGTGTTTCTTGTATACTTCTAGAAATTCTGAATATCGATATCGATCCCCAATTTACACCTACCTCAGACTAGATGTGGCACACTTGATGATTATGGTGCGAAGATGGAAGTGCTTCGATCACATGCGGCATACAGTAGTACGTCAGTTTTACCAGTACTGTATCGGGTTGATGATCGATTGTCAAACGTTGGGGCAATTCAAGGAGATTTTCCAGCTAACATGTATTGTCGGTGTAAATGAATTTCAAGACTCAGTTGTGGAAGACTCCGGTCAGACTGTTTTAAACTCTCGAAGAAAACTAGAGGAACACATAGCCAAACGTAATTTTGATCTTAATTTCGAAAGCAGCACCCATGATGATGATATTACCTCTGAAAAAAGCGAAGAAGAAGACAGCGCGGATAGCAGCCGTACGAAAGAATATATCGCAAACTTACGAAAAACAGCTGAAGTCATCAGGCATACAGGATCTGAATCGAATTTGTTTTTTTTTCCGGATTTTATAGATCGGTTCATGTCGCTTGCCTATGAATTCCCCTTATGGACGGCTGTCGCCATTCCGCATGTGGCCGAGCATGCTTCTTCTGCTTTCGTAGAAGGACACTTCAACATCATAAAGAATAGAATGTTGAAGAATTATTCTGGACGTTTGCGTGTAGACAAATTTCTAAAACTTATCTTCAACGATTATTCCGGTAGTGCTGCTATTGCAACATCAAAATTGAAGGTTTTCAATCAAATTGATGGTCCATATCCTAGCCCGTCGATGAAACCAAATATTTTCCTGCCTAGACAAGCGAAGAAAACTATTCAAACATCAGAGAGCACGTCATTACCGTCAAAAGTACAGAACCTGGAGTCGTGTGAGAAGGAAAGCACCAGAAATGGCAGCACGCACCTGAAGTCAAGTCCGGATTGGCGAGATACAGGCATCGCTGATGTCAATGACAATGCTGTAGAAATAGATGATCGCTTTATGGAGAACATCAACATCGAAGATTTTCAAGATCGCTTCGAAGAATCGAATACTGATGTCGGTTCTGCAGATACTCCGGTGGAAATCAAGGCCATCATTCAGAACCAGCTAAAACCAGAAATAAGAACAGCGAAAGGCAAATATTTTAAACCAAATCCTGGTATTCAGCGTCGCAACACCTTGGCTACTAACGTTCAACAATCGGGAGTTCTGCGAAACGGTAATCTTGTAGCGAATCCTGCTCGTATAGATGGTGCATGTTATTTTGCTTACAACACCTGTGGCTTCGACTCCCCGTTACAAATATTGTCAGCAAGTGCAATGGATGACCCGGAGTACATGAGTTTTGTTCAGAAATCAACAAATGAGACTTTGCAATTTATTCTTAACTTCATCGAAAAAGGACCTTGTGCCGATATATACAAACAGAGGGTCGTACTCCTGAAACGCCTTTTCGAATCTAAAATTAAAGCCAATTACGACCGTTGTGGTAAATTAAAACCCCATAAAAAGCACCTCTGGTGCAAAAACCTTTCGCCTAGTTATATAAATGTGATACCCACAAAAAATACATTCCCATGCCAAACAAACATAATACAATATTTTACACAAAAATTCCTTCCTCGTAAAAAAAAAGATCCGAAATCAGATGCTACTGCCTAGTATCTATACCTACATCACGTTGACTTTTTCCGAATTGGCAATTAGGTTTTCCATAACATGGTATTGACAGCCTTCTTATCTTGCCACGTAGAACCATAAATATAACGCTAGGCAATTGACGCCTGCATTGGTTCAAACAGAAATAATTAAAAAAAAAATTTTAAATAAAATTTGGAGTACGTGGTACTAGGCGGGCCAATATTTTCTATCACTATATTAGGATTATTGACATGGTTCAATTGCCGTTTCCTCCTACTTGTCTACAAAAGGCCCGCCTAGTACCACGTACTCCAAATTTTATTTAAATTTTTTTTTTTAATTATTTCTGTTTGAACCAATGCAGGCGTCAATTGCCTAGCGTTATATTTATGGTTCTACGTGGCAAGATAAGAAGGCTGTCAATACCATGTTATGGAAAACCTAATTGCCAATTCGGAAAAAGTCAACGTGATGTAGGTATAGATACTAGGCAGTAGCATCTGATTTCGGATCTTTTTTTTTACGAGGAAGGAATTTTTGTGTAAAATATTGTATTATGTTTGTTTGGCATGGGAATGTATTTTTTGTGGGTATCACATTTATATAACTAGGCGAAAGGTTTTTGCACCAGAGGTGCTTTTTATGGGGATTTCAGAACTTTTTGTAGAATTTGATTTATTAATCATTCTTGTTCGTAATGAATTGTGTAAATTGTCGACCACTCTCGATGTGGAAGGTATACATCGAATTCCGTGCCACTTCTGCTGTGCAATAATTATTTAACCGTGTAGTTTATGAAAACACCTATAATCATATAATAATAGCTCACCCATGTATTTTGAAAAAATATATCTAACCACACTGAAAATCATCGTGGGCTGAATTATATAACATTTGAATTTATCGACATGATAAATCATAGCCTGAATTATTAGATATGATACCGTATACTGTAGTTATGAAAAATGAAGACATTGTTGGAGAATTACTACAGCCCTTACTATAGTTATAAAAACTGCAATATTATTTTACGATCTGATATGGGAAATTGTGGGAAATATTATCGCTTAACTCTTATTGCCTTTGCGGTCAAAGAAACTGTCGAATCTCGCGCCGGACTTTAAAAAAGAAAAATGATGCTTGACATGACTCCGCGTGGTAGAAGTGAAACTTCAATTCGATCTGGGTATATTTACAATTTTGTTTTATCATTGGCGAGGAATGCCCTATATATTGATATGTATTTCATACAGTGCATTTCATTCTAATCCAATCTGGGTATATTTACAATTTTTTGTGTGTCATTAGCAAGAAACACGCTATATATTAACAAACGACAATTTTATACAGTGCAGTTCATTCGAATTCGATCTGGGTATATTTACATTTTTTTGTTCGTCATTGACAAGGAACGCCCTATATATTGGCAAACGACAATTTTATCCAGTGCATTTCATTCCAATTCGATCTGGGTATGTTAACATTTTTTTGTCTGTCATTGACAAGGAACGCCCTATATATTGGCAAACGACAATTTTATCCAGTGCATTTCATTCCAATTCGATCTGGGTACACTGACAATTGTTTGTTTGTCATTGGCGAGGAACGCTCTATATATTGACAAACGACAATTTTTATATTCGGGGCATTCCATTCCAATTCGATCTGGGTATATTAACAATTTTTTATTTGTCATTGGCGAGAAATGCCCTATATATTGATAAACAACAATATTATACAATGCATTTCATCACAATTCGATCTGGGTATATTTACAATTTTTTCTTGTCATTGGCAAGGAACGCCATGTATAATATATACATATATTCATAAATAAGTTCTCCTGTCGCATTTTCGTTACATCCGAGTTTCATTTTACGTCTACCGCGCGATATGAAGTTTCACTTCAAAAGTTTTTTAATTTTTATTTGCAATTAATTTTTGATCGTACGTTTGAAATCGGCAGCATGCTAGCGAATAGAATATCTTCAATCAACGCTAGTGCCAACCGATGCGCCATCAAACAACTGACGCCCGTACTTGGTAGGTCTCTACATAGCCTAGCGAAAGCCACTCTATACTGTTTATACGCATAGATTTAGTGCCAAGCGATCTGACTGAAGAAGGTGAACAAAAATTCGTGATGAAAACGGGTATTCTAAAACGTTAAATAATCATATCTCAGCTCTCCGTTCATCGATTTCATCGTGAAAGGGCTCAAATGAAAGCTTTTCTTGGCCACAACCTGCGATGAATATTACAATTCCGTATATATAGCGAGGCGGAAGAAATTAACGATCATAAATTGCCGTATAGGCAGTTTAGCTCTCGTTCGGGTATATAGACTCGGTCGAGTCTCGCGCAGGGCATATAAAAATTTTTTTTTTTTTTTTTTTATATAACTAGGCGCGAGACTCTACCGAGTCTCTTGATCATATTCAATTGACGTATTCGGCAACCTCCATACAATATGGACTACATGCTTCAAATCAGAACCAAGTGTACATTACATTTACCAATGTCCCAGATGTGATATCTATTCTTCACCAGTTTCAACATTATCTGTGAATCACAAGATGATTGGAGACCAGGGATTTGTCGCATTACAAGAAGCCCTTGTATTCCACAGTCAACTGTCGTGCATCAATGCCAATTGTACTGAGTTGTGTCAAATTGAACTCGCCTTCAACCCCCAGATCTTCATCGAACTGGATATTAGACCTAACCTGGAAAGTTTGACAGGACTGACTTGCAGATTGCGTGAATTTCCTTCGCAACTCAGTTTGAATGGTGTTCAATATCGACTAGCTGGTGTTATAGCAAGATTGCCAGGACATTATATTGCATATTGTAGGAGAGTGAATAACCGTTGGGAATTGTGCAATGATACAAAGTCAGGGATCATACATTCTAGGCCAAATACCATAATTGAACCTCATGGTGTGATATACATTATATCAATAGATCACGAAAGAGCTGTTGCTGATTCGTCCCAATCGTTTGATACTTCAGAACCAAAATTGTCAAGGAGCGCGGCCACCGTAGGCATGGAAGACAACATTACTAATAATAATGAAGAAATATCTGTCTCACCTAATAGGTTTGATAGGCTGGAGTTCCCCACAACAGTTCCACTAGATGACTCAGATACAACAACAAGAGATAACTGGCGCAATAAAGAAGAGATAAAAGAGTTTTGTTTCGGACCATCGTTTGATGAAACTGCTGAAGACAATATTTCATCTCAAGAGCCCACTCTAGAAAGCATTCGCAGTGATTATGAATGCGAACCGTTACTAATGTTGCAATCGGGCAATATCATGCCTGGAATTATTATCGATGAAGACATTTTTCACCTGCGTGGCACAAATAATTTCGATTCTATAGTGCACATACTACGTTGCAGCGCTTTGGATGAAACTCCATACATGGATTTAATGAAAAAATCGGCCAACGAAACTTTTCGATTCACACTTAATTTAATCGAAAATAATTCACATCAAGACATTTACCTGAGAAGAGCTGTATTGTTAAAGTCTTTCTACTCTGAGAAAATATTGCATGAAGTAGAAAACGATATTGCTCTGTACACAATCGATTTAAGTGAAACACCAACACATACGTGGACAACTTGTCTGGAGAACGAACCCAGTGTATTGAGGGAATACGAGTGTAGATCTTGTGAAACCTATGTTTTGCCAATGCCTGTATTGACGGTTGATCCTAACGTAATTGCTAGAAAAGGATTTGTAGCATTACAGGAAGCACTTTACTTTTATAAAACGTTGAAGAAGGTCAAATGTCGGCAAGAATATTGCTCAGAACTGTGTACAGTAACTGCATATCCAAACTTTCACTTCTACATCGAGTGCAACGTTACGAGCAGCGATCGTTCCCATACGAGATTGAAATGTCGACTGCAAGATTTTCCAATAAGATTGTGTTTGAAAGGTCAACCACGTCAATATAGGTACGCTTTTTTTCGTTTGCTCTTAAATATTCGAGTGATTCAATCATTTTTGTAATATTCTTGATTATCCAGGTGAAAAATCAATACGAGAGTATAATACATTAATTGCCCCTGCCAATGAAAATAGTAATTGATAACCAACCCACCTTGAACTTATTTATCACCTAAAAACTTTATATTATCATATTTGCAATTTAATTACTGTTATTTATTTCAGATTGAGGGGCATTGTTGCTCAAACTTCTGACCATATTGCTGCATACTGCTTAAGAGCCGACGATCACTGGGAACTGTATGATAGTTCTGCTACGATGACTCTAAATATCCATCCATCAGAAGCAATCGAACCTCATGGTGCAATATACACCTCTATTGCCTAAAAAAATTAGCACTTCTGCAATACGCTATCGCGTTTATCGTCTCACTGTTTAAGCTAACGAAACCGACTCTCGGTTTGGCAGGGTTATGCACCCTCCATATATTTATCGTTTTACATACTCCTCTCAAGATTACCGTATTAGAGTATTCATTAGTTAATATTGTCTACAGATGAGGCTCCAGTTTTATAAAATTACCGCATAAGAGTGTCTGATAATTAATATTGTTTGCTGTTGAGGCTCCAAATTTGTGATATTACCGCATATGTAAGAGCATTTGACAAATAATATTGTTGGCTATTGTTGAAGCTCGAATATTTTAGGAATATACCATATTAGTGTATATAATAATTAATATCATTGAATGTTGCTGAAACCCAAGTACCACTTAGAGTATTAACATTATGGTTGATGGCTTTCGGAGTGCAAGGAGTATAAAATTACCATATGCGAGTATCCTCCAATTAAAATTGTGTACCGTTAAGGCTGAAGTTTTATGAGATTACTGTTTCAGGGTATATAAAAATTAATATTACTGGCTATTGTGGAAGCTCGAATATATTAAGATTATCATATATCTGACAATGAAAATTGTTTACCGCTAAGGCTGAAGTCATGTGATATTACCGCATAAGAGAATTTGACAATTAATATTGTCGACTGTTGCTAAGGCTCACGTATTATAAGATTACCATATAAGGGTATACAACAATTGTTCTTTGTTTTTCTTACAATTCATTTGTGCAATACTTATTATAAAGACAAAAATCCAGAATACAGAGTACAGAGTAAAAAAATGAAGATATGAGTGTTATGTTTCATCTATGTATATGTGCTGTGGTGTTTTCACAATTTCTGCAAGGCAAAGTCCCTGTATAATTCTCCTACCTCTTCGTCGCATCTCTTTTCTGTGTCTTCGTTCTCAACAAATAACAATTAAAACCTCCACTGAGGCTTGAAAACAAAGTGTGCAGCCTTTTAATCTTTACTTGCAAGCAGCGAAAGCAGTGAGTCATCAATGTAGTAGCAATATTACTTTGATCTCTCCAATCGCATTCCCGAAAGCATTTAAGAATACTTACGTTTCTTTATCTGGGTTGTCTCACAATGACTGGATGAAGAGTTAGTTAATGTTTCTAATTCCAAAGTAGGTAAATAACTTATACCTATAGAGTTAGTTATATATCGAATGAACTATTCAATTAAGCTTTATATTTATGTGAAAGAAATGAAGTTCTTTATTACTTAATTTGTACACGTGATCTTACAGTTGAGTATTCCGAGATAACCGTATGAGAATATTTAACAATAATTAATAGTGTTGACTGCTGTAGAACCTCAAGTATTGTTAGATCACCGATTTACAATTCAACAGGTTCCACATATCTCTCATGTATATTACGTGAGAAGTTCCTTATAACAGTCCCTACCTCTTGATGATTCAACAAGTGTCCATAATAGATAATGGTACACTTGACGAGGTTGATTATGACCGGTTCAAGGCCACGGGATTTCTGGACAAATGCGAATCTGAATGAGAACCGTTTGACTCGATGGCAGCGGGCCTGGCGGCCTCTGAGAGAACTGAACCCTATCAAGATATCGATACGCTGTTTTATCGACATTATTATTAAAGGGATAGATAATTGATAAATTCTGGTAAGATTTTTGTCAAGTGAGGAAAATTATTATATTAATTGAATTGTGCGCAAGGCGGTGTGATTAATATTCGTACGGAAATATTACGGTAAGCTAGTTATTCTATTAATCCATTTTAATGAGTGTATTGAGGAAAGAAAAAGGTTCTTTGTGGATTCTTTGAAAATTTCAGATGAGCCATGCAGGGTTAAAAACACCTAGGGAAGCAGTACTCTTCTACAAAGAGACTGACTCCTAGCAAAAAAGGTATGAGGCATGGGATAGATTTTACACACAAATTATTGATTTTATTCAGTTTCAAACTCAGTAACAAACAATAATACACAAATTATCAATTTTATTCAGTTTCAAACTCAGTATTAAATAATAATAAACATAATATAAGCTTGCAAAAATCGTGTAGACAGTCGAATAGACATTATTTACAAGTTATCTGAAGGGGAAAGTTACTCGTTGAATTGCCACAGGTTTGATTAATTGAATTAATAGAACGATGACTAGAATTCGAGTAAATTTCTGTGAAAAATGACCCAAATTGAATGAATTAAAAAAATATCGACTTGGATTTGTTGAATTAACGTGAGTCAAACAATTCAGTTGAATTACAAAAATTATTTTCAATTGGAATGAAAAATATTGATTATAACGATTTAATGATTTTGAAATGATAGGAAATTTGAGAAATGAATTTAAATGATCAAATATGACCCTGAATTAGAGTGAATTACTGTAGAGAATATATCGAATCAAATAAATCAATAAAAATCAAATACAAATGATAAAATGAATTTCAAATGAAAAAATTAATGCGATTACCTTATTTCTAGCATACCAAACATAGACTACGGATCTAATTGAATCGTAATAAATACGTGACGTAATTTTTAAAACTAATCCATCACGTCAGGTGATCTCGACGAAAACAAACTGTCCTGGAGTGTTGAACCGTACCTGTAACATGATTCTATTATCACATTTCATTCTTTATGGTGAATATTACATGTTTGTGCAGTATTGCAACTGTATCGCTACCTTTATTCTACAGCTGTATACTCCAGCGTTTTCATCGGCTCGTTAGGATGATTGTTAGGCCTCCGTGGTAGCTGATATACTTGTTAGGCCCCTCTTCGATCGCCAACGCGCCAATCTCGGTCCAGGGTGCAGTATCGAGCTGGTGACTGAAACAGCTCGGACTTCGAACTGGCCATTTGAGCTTTGAAACAGGCTTCGAAAATTATTTATTGATATGAATATCAACAGGTAACAGATGATATGTGGTCTGAATTTTTTTACAACAAATTTCAACGGGACATTGAATTATATCAAATTTTTTAACATAAAATCAAGCAGATAATCAGATGTCTGCGTCGTTGCGCTTGCAAAAAAAATAGCATAAAAAAAATCACTAAAATGAAATCAAATGCAACAATTAACAAGAATTAATATGTGAATAAATACCATGAGAGTATATCAATGAATGAAACATGAAATATGACATACAATCAATTTTTCAACATGGAATCAAGTAGGTAACACTAGTTTACAAAGTTCATATACCTTTTTTTAGGAATATTTCACTTCTCATAAATTTATGGTTGCTTAAAAAATTCTGTCACGTCACATTAGGAATATATTTTAATTTATCAAGTTTCAAATTTGAAAACAATGGCTTAACTAAGGAAACAAAATATTGAAAATGATTTATTTGACTTTTCCCCTTGTGACTCTCTGGAACATTTTCCCTTGAACCAATCTGTGATTTGAGACATTTTCAAAAAAATTAGACCAATCGCTAATATATGTTAACTTTACAGTATTGAACTTTGAATTCAAGTAACCAGCGCGGGTTGTCTAATGAAAACCGACATTCGTAGCAGCAAAGTGTGACGTGATAGAAAGTTTGAGAAAAGAAACTATCCTTTTATATTAGTAGAGGGTAGTTGAATGAGAAAATAAAGGTTCCATCTGAGGCGTATAGAAAATGTTGAAATTTGTAAAAAAAAAAAGCAGAAAAGGAGATTATGCAAATGCAAATAAATGATACAATTAATCAGAAGTAATACTCAAGAAATGACCAAGGAGTAAATTGACAATATGAAATAAATATATTTTGGTTGGTGTTAGGGGGGCTGGGGGGAGGGAGGGCCACCCGACCACCCACTTCCCGTCCCCCCCTCCAGCCCCCTTCTGACTGACATCTGACGATCTGCTTGATTATATGTGTATATATATATATATATATATATATATATGTATGTCTGGAGGTCTCTTCCGGGACAAAATTTTTGGACATAATTTTATGATTGAAACACACAAATATGTGCTTCCGATGCGGTTTCCCATAGGAATTTCATAAATACTCACGGTATTTTTATTTCTACATCAAAAACAAAATGTTTCGGTTCTTTCCAGGACATCATGAGAAAAGGTTGCTTTCAGGACCAAATTTTAACAATCGTTTAAAGGGTTGCAAAATACCAACAATACATTTTCAAAGGCTTGCCAGTTGAAAATTTCCGAAAACATTTCTTAGTTTCCGAATTATCGGGAAATATATATGGAGTGTTGTTTACCGGGACCGCTTGAACGAATTTCTGATAATAGAATTTCTATTAACTCAAGGCGTTACCATGTTCGAAACTGACAGTTTAATAAAAAATATTAACTCAAATTCCGACCACACTTTCAATCCACTCTGGGATAAAACGTCAGTAAACATAATTTGGTGTCTGGTGAATTATTGTTGTGGTCCTGGAACATACCTTAAGCTCCTGAAAGGTTTTTTCCAGACCCCTCACAAAATGTAATAGTTCTTTCCGGGACCCCTGGACGCCGTATAATGGTGTGTTCAAGGCCTTGAGGGACGCCGTGTAATGGTGTGTTCAAGGCCTTGAGGAATGCCGTGTAATGGTGTGTTCAAGGCCTTGAGCAACCGCAAAAATGGTTTTTCCCGAGTCGTATACATACTCTATAGAATGGTTTGTTCCGGACACCTCAGGACTCTATGCAGACTCCTTTCAGAGTATTTCAATGTCATATTAAGTGCAGCACAGTCACCGTTGACCGGTGTGATGTACTCATCTCAATATGCCGGAATAAGAGTCTTTAATTTTATCTGAATATCCTTTCGATGCTTTATACCTTTCATTTGTGCATTATAATTATGTAGATAATTATACAATAGTCATTTACAAAACGGAGCTTGCATGAATTTTGTGGGGTGCTGACGAATTTTATATCAAGCCCAATAGTGGTACCAACCTAATTTGCGGCGAGAAAATTTCAAACGCGAAATAGCCGGTTTTTCAAAGTTAACTCGAAAGAGCCAGGTATTAAATCATTACTCGAGATAGTCGCTTTGCCAAGCGAAACCCGAGATAGCTCGTTTTTCGAGCCTAACTCCAGATAGCCGGTTTTTCTATACGGAACCGTCGAAATGAAATGCCGAAAAAATAGTGAAACTTCGTGCAATTCTTATTGCAGGGCATTGCTGTTTTTATGCCCAACAGTTCTTCCGTTGTCGATGATAAGAAAATGTCCTGCCAATCTACAATACGAATGTATCGAAAAATAATTGGTTTTTCAAAAGTGATTTTATTTTATCAAATGTGATTTTATAAACCCCCAAAAGCCCCCGGCCACCTGCGAATTCGTCCGAATATGTCCAAGACGTCTCAACCAATTTCGAGCATGTCTATATTTCCCGGTTCGAAAGCAGCGCCAAGATCATAAGTACTTCAATTTTCTGAGCCGCCAGAGGGTGTAAGAAATCGAGGTACGCTTTTACATTGGACCTTCCACTCATTGGTTTCAACTTTGCTGGTCCGCTGTCTAGACGAATTGCGTACCGAATTACGAATAATATGTCTCAAAGTGTTATCAAAAGTTATAAATGGTGCTTCGTTACATTATGCTCTAATACTACGAAAAATACGCCCAATAAAATTTCGTACATGTACCAAAATCGATAGAAAAAAGAAAATTGTGGCGTGAAGCTGCTCGCCGAACGCTGCCAAAACCGAAGTCAAATTTGTTTTGCTGTGAGAATCATTTCAACGTCAGTATCAAAGTCAATGATAAGATAATATCTATAATATATTACGAAAATATTAAATCATATCTGCTACTCAATACTTGCCATCAATCTCCACGTACCATTGTTCACAGAACACAAGGTAATCTTTGAAAATAGCACGAAAATATAAATCAATTGTTTGGTTGATTCTTAAAGAAGACGTGGAAAATTACGCGTATTATCAACAAATGGGGGTCGGATTTTGATCAAACCATCTGTAGTGCCACATAAGTTTTATTGTCAACCATCCTGGAAATGCTGTGTGAATCCAATCTACCCAAGCTAGTGTGAGTGAGAAAAGACAAAGGTCACAAGAAGTGCTCACTGTTACAGAAGCAGAACCTCCAGCTTCTGAAACACCAGCATAGATCGAACTATCGCCTCTGAAATCCTCGAGCCATCTTGTAAAAGAACTACAGCATCCTACATCCTCCATCCCTACTGTAACAGGACTACAAAGATGGACCACTCTACTGCCTCTTACAGTGAAAACTCACCATTGTGATAATCAGTGTTGTAAAAAGTCCGGTATATCTAGTATCTAGGTACCTTTTGAAGTACAGATATTACATTCGAAATTTTGCTGGGTTCGGATACAAATATTGCAAGTAAATTTACATACAGGTACTTAGGTACTTTGTCAACGCTAGGTGTAGAAGTGATAAAGCGAATGATGAATAATTCACAATGAAAACAAGGTTGAGAATGGTATATGTTTTCAAATCTTATTCATCACTAGGGGCTTCGCCTCATTCAACCTCATGCAACCTCATAAAATACTGTCCTAACTATTTCACGAGTGGGTACCCCTTACCCAATCCTGAATCTGATACTTAGATATCTTCATATTATTGTTCTAAACGTCACCCTGAAACATGAATATCCTGAAACCGTCATTGTGTCACACTAAACATTTTTTAATTCTTTATCTTAAACATGTAATGCCCGATAATTTCGACATTTCCGCTTCAATTTTTAATCTTAGGGTGAAATTTGCTTAGTTTTAAGCTGCTTCAATATAAAATCCTAAGATAATTTCAATTGAAAAATATTTACAAAATTTCTCATTCTACTAGGGTCTTCTTGTAACTCTTTATCGGACACACTTCTTTTTTGCTGTACAACAGGGAAAATTCCTGCACATAAGGAAACGGAATCAGTACCCGAAGGGTATAAGTTTAAATCTAAATATATGTCAAATTTTCATAGTATGCTTTACTAGCAAGTCGTTTTTTTTTTTTTTATTATGATAGAATATTGTTTATGGAAACTGATGAGAGAAGTGCATTTTTGATCCACGCTTTTTATATATTTGTACCTACAATATGTTGTTAACCCCTATGTCTCAGTACCCGAACAAGCCATTTTTACTGTACAGGCTGTACAGAAAAGTTTTGTTATCGATTTGCCAGGTGATTCTCCAGTTTGAGATCGGTGGAGCGCCTTAACAACATGCCCCTGCAAAAATGACCTTGATCCTGAAATTTAAGGTCAAAATTTTTTATGAGCTTACAAAGTTTCAATTGTCAAGAGGAATAAAAGTGAGGAACCATAGATCGGAAATGAACTTTAGTACCGCATTTTTAGGCACTCACCTGATGTACGTTTGGGTGGTTCTCATATGGGTTTTCTTAGGATTTCAATGATGGGTGGCCGTAAATCGGCTCCAAATTTGGAAAAAATAATTCTATAATTTTTCCAGATTTTTATTCTGAGCCCTGAGTCTCCCTGCTGGCACGTGATTAAAAATATAACATGACACACAACTCGAGTGAAATACCCCATAAACTATCTCATGTTATTCCTCACGACAATGAAACTTATTCGATTCAGGTTTATGGACTTCTTCTCAGATATTGATCGTCTTCACTTGAATATGCTATCATATAATCAAAATATGTGTTAGCCTGCTCAAAATCATACTATATTTCACAGGCATGGAAAGCTTAAAATACATTATTTGTGGGTACGCGCTAGCAAAACTAATTAAATGGTACGAGAATAAGTATAGAATCTTACTATTCAATCATGATCATTATGCTAGTGCAAATTAGTTTTACCAGGCTTTAAGCCTTGAGTAACCCTGTAAATGTCCTTCGTCACAGTAAAGTAGGCTTCAGCAACGCATGTTGTTGACTCCGAAAGGGTTCTTACTTTGACGACAAATCTTCAAACTCACAGAGCTTATTGAAAATTAGGTAACAATAGTAGTAAGGAAGTTGAGTTTGAAAAATGCATCTCCAGTTGAGAAGCTATTTATTTTAAATAGTTATATTTGATTTTCCGTTTATGAATATATGAAGAAATATCACATTCAAGCAGACATTTGCTATTGCAAATGCAATATTATTTCTCACCTTATTAGGTGAGAAATAATACTTCAAATTTCATTTCATTACTAATTTCGGTACCTAATTCTCAATAAGCTCTGTAACTTTGAAGATTTCTATGGAAAGTAGGTATCCTTTCAAAGTCAGCAGCATGGATCCCGGAGGCCCAATTTACTGTGGCGAAGAACTCACAAAATCTATTTCCGGCCTCATCCAAGGCTTGAAAGCTAGTTAAAATAATTTAAACTAATATAATAATCATGATTGCATAGTAAGATTCTTTTCAGGATCCATCGAATGCTTCGATTTACTTCTCCATCACTCTCATACAATTTCATTAATCTTGCTAGCGCGTACCCTCCAATATTGTATTTCAAGCTTGCCATGCCTGTGAAATATATCCATTGAATGGAATGGAACATGATGGGTCTCATCTTCTACCCTGAGTAAACACCTACAACAGTTAGATCAGATTGCATTACCCGGAGGTTTGATACTCTCCTTGTAAGATTCTTATGATAAAATTAAATAAATAGCTTATACTTCTGCAGTAATAATTTACAGTGTTTCGAAACATCTGATTCTATGTATCTGATTTATAAAATTTTCGGATAATACATGTAGATTTAGTTAAAAAAGCCGGTAGAAATTTCGTTCATGTATTGCAAATTGGCTACAGTGACCACTGAAGGGTTAATCGTTATTTTCCATAGATAATTATAACAGTATTGATTAAAAACTAAGAAAATCAATGAATTCTAGTTCCATTGAAATGTTTATAATTTTTTTTTTATAAAATCTCTTTCCGCTACGATATGTTATCTGAAATGTGTACTGTCATGGGTTCTATGTTGCATCAGTCGTTTGCTGCATTGTATTTCATTATTGTGATTACGCTTGCTAACTGAGATCTTTTTAGTAGCAAGCAGCCTGCACCCACATGAATAATTTTGAAGTATCTTCACAGCCACCTGCGACTTACAAAACCAACTCATAAATGGCATATCAAGTTAAAATGGAAAAGTTTCTAATTCATACATACCCTGAGTTTTTCTATCTGCGGAACGACCCGTGCGTTCAGTTCATGTTCAATTCCTCAGTATTAGCTTGGATGATTGTCCAAATTTAATTTTTCATCATTTTCAACAATCCCTAATATTTAGAGTCTTTTGACAAATAATCTTGAGGATGGAGATAGCCGTGGGGGGATACGGTGCTCAACCTGAACATGAGCTGAACGCACGGGTCGGTCCGCAGATAGAAAAACTCACTGTATGTAAGAACGCTTATAAATTAGAAAAAAATTTTGTAAGAGAAAATGAAAATATAATTGCTAGATCCAACTTTCTTTTTGAGTTGTTTCTCACCAGAATTAGATATTTATTCAGAACGAAATTCTGTCATCAGTTGCTACAGAACAGTCGTTAGATTAGCCGGTATTGCCATGTCATTTCATTCATAGATGATCATCGTTACGAAGCCTTGTCTTGGACTTTGATTGCAGAACATATTTTAACTTCATTACTTTGGGTTTAGCATTGACTGTGCAAAGCTCTCAAGCTCACGATATCTGAACATAATCTATATATTGATTTCCGAAACTTCTGCGAGTTAACCTGTTAAACAATAAAACGAGAATATTTTATATTATTATGTAGTACATACAATTTCTTCAATATGTCTGATATTACACAATATGATGCGATATAATAAGATTTAATCGTAACCCCCATTCAAGCCTTTGCCCTTCGAAGTTGAAGCGATAATTTAATGTTGAGAAATCGTCAATCATAAATATAACCGCAGGTGGTGAATTATTTTAATCCGCTTTCGTCCAACTTGGCAGAACAATTATATTTTATTATTATACCTCCAACAATATCGAAAAAGGCAAACTAATTCACACTTTATAATCGGGGTTGCAGACGACGCTTTAAAACGTCAAGTGGGTCGTGGGATACGCATGGACAAAGTTGTGACGTCACGCAAATCGCTGCATGTCTCATGCAACACTTGACGAATTTTAAACTGCATACCAGTTTCAATAATTGATGACTATTAATAGATAAATTAGAATTCAGTATTAATTTTTGTCTAGCATTTCCTAAATACCATTTTATTGTCTTATAGTGTAGCTTTTGACTTGACTTTGGCAATTGGCGCGTGTTTGTCTTCCTTTTTCACTTAACTCTGTATCTTCCGCTTCCGGTTCTTTCTACTGCTCGCTAAGATGACGAAGAGACGCTGTGTTAATACCAAAAATTCCAAAAAAACTTTATCCGTGGAACGCATTAGTAAGGTGAAAAGTAAAATATCGGAAACGTTTACATTAGTGTTGTTTTCTGGGGGTTCGTATGGCGTATATCGGTCGAACAATATCTTCTCAATTCATGAGAACGAATGCACAGTTCGATGCAGCGGTGGAAGATTCGAGGCAAAAATTTTGGCGTATAGTCGTAAGTACAGCAAGTCAATATGAGGTATTCCACGCCAACTCAGCGGCGTTTGACCCTGACGGTCTACGATCTATTTCATTATTTTTTATCTTATTCAACCTATAGAAAAACGTACTCTCAATTTTTTCCAGATTTTTCAAACCAGCCGATCTCTCAAAAAAAAATTAATTTTGGACAAAAAGAAAAGCTATTTTGAAAATTTTCAAAAAATTCACAAAAATTCTATGTCACAAAACAAAAATTTTGAGCCATAAAACATAGTGGAAGTATTTTTTTTTTTTATTTTTTCATTTAATTTTATAAGTTAGACAAATCTTCTTTTCTCATATTCGTACATTTTTTGTATACAATGCGTATGGCAGCACATCCTTGTGTACATGTACACATATACACATGTATAAGGATCCTATACGCATTGTTTACAAAAAATGTACGAAAATGAGAAAAAAATAGTTTTGTCTAACTTATAAATTTAAATACAAAAATGAAAAAAAAGTACTTCCACTATGTTTATGCCTCGAAATTTTTGTTTTGTGACAGAAATGGCTGTTCTTTGTTCCAAAATTCATTTTTTTTTTTGAGAGATCGGCTGGTTCGAAAAATCTGAAAAAAATTGAGAGTACGTTTTTCCTCAGGTTGAATAAGATAAAAAATAATGGAACAGATCATAGAGGGTCAGGGTCAAATACCGCCGAGTTGGCGTGGAATACCTCATATACGTCTAATTTAACCACAGCATGATAAAGTTCAGTCTAGAAGAATAATACGTTGTGCCTCTTCGTACGGTTTTATTCCTACAATTCAGCTTTTTGAGGATTATTCCTATGACTACCCGTACGAATAATCCTCAGATTGTACGACTACCTGTACAAATAATCCTTGAATTGTTCATACCACTATTCGCACAAATAATTCGCAAAATATTTCTACGAATAGCCGTAGAAAAAAAGCATTATTAAAAAATGGTCAAGAACTATGTAATGAAAAAAAATTAATGGATAAATTTTCTAGATTCCTTAAAATCAAGTTGACAATACTGAATCATTTATATCATTTCAAAATCTTCATTCAATAACTTTTCTGTTTTATGGAAAATATTTTCAATAGTTCTCGGTTTTATTTCAGATGACAAAGATCATCTGCAAGAAAATAAACAGAAACTGGATGCTCACCCGTTTGATAACAATGAAATATGCTCTGAAATGCAGTTGAAAAATCTACTGGCTTTCGTATCAAACTGTTTGGCAGCCGATGTTACAAAACAAAATTCAAATCAGGATGGTTTTCAAGATTCTCTCCCTAAAATAGATATTAACTTGTCGTCCACGACAGACGTGAACCACAATATATGTGAACAAGAGACAGCTCTCAATATATCATCAAAAAATAATGAAGCTGCACTACCTAGACTTGAAACTGGACTTACAAAACCATCGGACTATATCTCTGATAGATCAGAAATCCAAACCGATGAGACTAACTACTCTAATCCCAACTCAATACGTAATATATCCGAAAACCAAAATGAGTGCACACCTCAACCCGAATCTCAAACCACACTTAGGACAGAACCTTTTTACTCTCCAGGAACCCAACCTGGTCTAACAGACTACATCAACCCTATAGAGATTATCCAGAGCATGGACAAACTACAATCTAATTTGTCAGTTAATCAGTCACATAACATAAATGAGGTTTGTACATCGAGTGAAATCTCTATCACTGTTGGAAATGATAATCCCATTTGGGCGCAATTTGATGCACTCGCACATGACAGCATGAGCGAATTGATGATACCCAGAAATGAGGTCTTGAATCTAAAAGAATACATCAACAATAGTGTAGAAAATGAAACCACTACATTCAATACTAATCTTACGGAGCCAATCTTGCAAACGAAGAATTATTCAATTGCGAATGAAAATACAAAAAATGATTCTATGAACAGTATGTCAACAGAACAAATAAAACCCCTAGGAGAAGCTACAGTTTCTAATGAAATTAGCAACAGCGATAATATTGAATCACAGAGTAATGAAAGACCAGAATATAACCTCGAGGAAAATATAAATAAAAATACAAAAGATGACTCGAATGATCCGATAAACAGTATGTCAACAGAACAAATGGAACATGTAGAAGAAACGACAGTTTCTAATGAAATCATCTATAGCGATGATGATGTTGAATCTCAGAGTGATGAAGGTTCAGAATATAACCTCGAGGAAAATATAAATAAAAATACAAAAGATGACTCGAATGATCCTATAAACAGTATGTCAACAGAACAAATGGAACATATTGAAGAAACGACAGTTTCTAATGAAATCATCTATAGCGATGATGATGTTGAATCTCAGAGTGATGAAGGTTCAGAATATAACCTCGAGGAAAATATAAATAAAAATACAAAAGATGACTCGAATGATCCTATAAACAGTATGTCAACAGAACAAATGGAACATATTGAAGGAACGACAGTTTCTAATGAAATCATCTATAGCGATGATGATGTTGAATCTCAGAGTGATGAAGATTCAGAATATAACCCTGAGGACCAATGTAATGACCGATCAGATTCCTCTAATGTGGCTGATAGTGATGACGATCTTGATGAGCCTGAAGCCTGTGCTCCAAACAAGAGTACAAGTATGAATGGAAGTAGAAATCAGTCGACAGATCGGTCATGCAATTTATCATCGACATCAAATGTTCCAGGTACGTCAGCTTGTGATGATATCGGTATGATTGTTAAACCATCAACTGGGCCGAAGGGAGCTGGAAAGCTTTATTTCTGTTTTTTTTGTCACAAAAAAATATCGAAAATTGCTCGACACTTAGAATCAGTTCACAAAGATGAAGCGGAAGTCAAAAAATTTTCTATCCTGCCTAAAAAAACTGCTGAGCGTGCTCGAATGATCAAGAAGTTAAGAGATAAAGGTAATTTCATACACAACAAAAATGCAGACTTTAATCAAGGAGAGCTCATACCATGTAGGCGACCACAGAAAAAAATGAACAAAAACGCGCAACATTTTGTACCATGCCCAAAATGCAGAGGCTTCTATGCTAAGAGTAATATCCGACATCACTACAAACTTTGTGCTGGTGGTTCTGGTACAAACAGTAGATCTATTCTAGCAGCGGCTCGTAAAATGCTTGGCCGCGTTGATGCAGTAGCATCTCTTAAATTGAGGACACAAATTATTCCTGTGATGAGGGAAGATGAAATCGTACGCCTGATACGATATGATCATCTTCTCACCTTGTATGGAAACAAAATGTGCAGGAAATTCAAGAAACCACATCAGTATAATATGATAAGAGCCCATTTGAGATTATTAGGTCGATTCTTGACTGATTTGAAGAAAAACAATCCTGAAATCAATGATTTCGCTTCACTGTACGATCCTAAATTTTATGATACCGTCCTGTCATCCATTAATAATGTCGCAGAATTTGATGAGAAGATGGAAGTATATGGAAAACCGAGTTTAGCTTCAGGTATTGGAATGTGTTTAAAAAAAATGGGAGCTATTCTTGAAACAGAATGCATCAAGCAGCATGACGATGAAAAGAAAAGAAATACCGCTGATTTTATGAAACTTTTCAACGAAGACTTTGGTTGCAGCGTCGGTAAGGCAGTTACTGAATCTCAGATCAAATACAGACGTCAAAAAACAGTTGATCTTCCAGAGACTGGTGATATTTCACGACTCAATAATTTCTTGAATGAAAAAAGGGAGTCTGCTTATCAAAGCCTGCAAGAGAAATTCACGTACGAGGCTTGGCTATCTTTAGCGCAAGCAACATTAATTCTCATACAAGTCTTTAACCGACGTAGAGCTGGCGAAATCGAAAGAGTTACGATAGACGATTTCAACTGCCGTAAAGGTGCCGATGAAATCGATAAACATTCATTGTCATCACTGCCCATCGAAGAACAGGAGGCCGCTAGAAAATACGTTAGACTTACTATTTGTGGAAAGTTGAATAGAACAGTGCCAGTCCTTCTGAGCACAGAAATACTCCAAAGTGTCCTGACTATTATTCAATTCCGAAGTGCTGCTAAAGTGCCTGACACCAATCCATATGTATTTGGCCTCCCCAGCACGACTGACCACAAAAGGCATATTTATCTTAGAGCTTGTAATTTAATGCGGAAATTTGCTGAGGAATGTTCAGCGACAAATCCAAAAGCTCTGCGTGGTACAACTCTGCGAAAACATGTTGCAACTAAATGTGCATCGATGAATTTACCAGAAAATGAGATATGTGATGTAGCAAACTTCATGGGGCATCATGAAAACATTCATAAAAATATTTACAGACAACCTGTAATAAATCGAGACATTATCAGGATGTCTCAAGTTTTAGAACAGGCAGTAGGTACAAGCAATGCCAAGCCAAAAACTAAAGACTGCGACAAAGAAAATGTTTTAGATGAAATGAATTCTGAAACGACTCGCCATGATGCGCCAGATAATGCTGTTGATCTCGATGACAGTCTTGAAAGGCAGAACCAGTTATTAGCAAGTATCAATAACCAGAAGAAAGAACATATTCAGTCAAAGAATAAATACCGCAGTAAGTATTGGATGATTCAAAACTTCTAAATATATTTGATCACATAGTATTTTTTGGAGTAATCGTGTAATTATAAAATATGTTTGTCATTAGATTCTCAGCTGTGTGTTCAGCGACGCCTATACTTACCTGGTCCGTGTGAGAAATTTTAAAGCTTTTGGACTTTCTTGCATCGCTTATAACTTACGTTGAATTATTTATACAAAAAGATTTTGCTCAGAATAATCAAGTTTCGCACAAATATGACTGTCAAACTGTTGATTTGAAGTTCAATATAATATGTTTTCGTAATTAGCCAAGAACATTTGTTTCTGATTGTACTGATTTACTATCATAGAAAATATTAAAATTTTAACTCGAAACTTACCAAATTTGGACATACATTCACTCCTATATTTCAGAGTATGGCGCCAAGGAAAATACGAACGATGAATTTTCTGCTGATGTGGAGGATCTCAGCAGTCGTGATTCATGTCAAAATTATTTCAACATCATAAGCTCCCAAATCAACGAGACAGAAGATGACGATCAAGCGGAGGGTAGATACAAAATAAAGAGAAAACAGCAATCCAACAAAACACAGATAGCGAGACGTAGATGGAGTCAGGACGAGGTAGAAACGTGTCTTGAACTGTTTGAAACAGACATAACAAAATCAATCATTCCATCTTTACCGGTCATTACAAAAAAAATAGCGATACATAACTGTTTAAGGACAAGAACACCCGTGCATGTTAAAGCGTGGATTAATAATCAAATCAAGAAAAGAGAAAAATCAGAGTCTCGTGGAGAAAATAGGAAGCGTACAAGAAAAAATGATCACTAAATGCATATCTATACCTAACTATGAATAGTATAGAATATATGTTTCATTATTTACTCAGCGCACACTAAATGAATGATTCAGTTCTATAACCAGGGTTCAGACTTTGGTGTGGTATAACATTTTCGTTGTTTTCGAGATTGGTTAGATTTTTCAACTATAGACTGCGCTTCCAGTACTTATCATAGGTTGGTCAGAGTACATCGAAATAAATTTGGATAAAAGAATTTATAATGCTGAAAAAAATTACACGCATTCATCAAATGATGAATATTCAAAGGTAATTCTTTCAATTTTTCAATTTCTATTTTCGATCAAATCACATTTTATCATAAATGCAATTTAAACATTTGAATCGAACCCTAATTTTCGACTAAACCAATCAGAGTCCATAACTGTAAATTTGAATACCACAAAAATCATGAAACCATTTCTACCATCTATTTCGAATTCACTCTTGCTCATTGACCTGTATTATCCATTATATGTATATGTCAATAATACATCTCTTTTGATATTTGAAGGCATTATATGATGCCATCCCTTACTGAAGCCCACTGCCCATCAGTGGGTTTTTTTTTGTGAGACTCCTTGGGTCCCGCCGATCTATGAAGCATACAAGAATTCTTGCAAATAATCTCACATGAATAAATGGAGAGTACCAAGCCTCCGGGTGACAGATTCAGCACATCCTGCATACAAAATATGGAACCCCTAATGCGTAGTTCCGTTCAATGGGCCTTTCCTCGCTCAGTTCGTTATACGAAATATTAATGTCGATCAATTTATCGGTCCTTTGCTACTACTCCAAACTAATTTAGCAATTTGGAAATATTATTGAAACTTCGACAGTCCACCATAGAGATGAATATTCAGCGTCTGAACTCATCGTATTTGAAATTTGTCACCGCATAGAAGCCAACGCAGACCATGGACAAGCAAAGCGAAGACAACCGAAGCAAAGTTCAAGGGAGTATGTACACCTTCTAATGAATTATTATCTGCATAATAATCTTTGGAAGAATGTATCTCAAAAACTGTTTCTAATTACCCAGTTTTATGACAGAAGTTTAATATTCTGTTGCGACGCAATCAGGTCCAAGTTGAGATTTATAAGCCATCACCTCTTAATATGAGACACAGTTGAGAGAAAAGCACGTGTCGTAAGGATTCAGGTAGACCAGTGGAAGGATCTTGGATTTTTTGATCTGTATAACGGTCCAGAAAACAAACCTTAATTATATGGACTTAGAACTTTTTGATACTGCAAAAATGACTCAAGTAAACACTTATTTTAAGTCAATATTCTAAAACTTACTTTCTTTGATTAACTATTTTTTAATATGAAAATGTCAAAATCAATCTATCAAAAAGTTCTATGTTCATGCTAAAGATTGTTTTCCGAAACGATACAGACCAAAAAATTCGAAATCCATACAGCGGTCCAGCTGAATCCCAATGCAGAGTGCTTTTCTTTTCACTGCATCTCATATTATGAGGCAATGGCTTATTAATCTTAACTTGCACCTGATTGTTTTCCAACAGAATAATAAACTTCTGTCACGACAATGGGTGATTAGAAACAGTTTTTGTGATACATTCGTGTTCCAAAAATTATTATACCAATGTAATTCATTTGAAAGTGTACATACCGTTCTTAAACTTTACTTCGGTTGGCTTCGCTTTGCGTGTGCATAGTCTGCGTTGGCTTCGTTGCGGTGAGAATATCAAATATAATGAGTTAACACACTGAATATTTATAACGATGGTCGACTGTCAAGGTTTCAATAATATGTGTATCGTAATTTGCTTGATAAGTTTGGAGTAGTAGCGAAGGACCGATAAATTGATCGATGATCAAAATATAGGTAATAAATTCAGCCAAGAAAGGCCCAATAGATGGAACTACGCATCAGGCGGTTCATATTTTGGGACAAGTAAGCAGCCCTGTAAGTTGAAACAGAATCTGTCACTCAGAGGGCTGGTACTCTCCTTGTGAGATGAACAATGGATGCGCTGTCTATTACTCAAAATCGCAACTAATCTTAAACAGAACGAAGAGTTTACCGTACCAAAATTGGAGCCCTACGTACTTATAATTATTAGTCACAATCAGATTCGATGAAAATTCATTTTTTGTTCAATATTATTATAGAATATAAGATACGATGTTTTTGACACCGAGATCTCAACAATAACAATAAGAATTTGAATTCAATTTATCAGAATGTGATTCCAATACTGTAATCAAACGTAGTTATAAGTTGTGAAGAGTGGGTTTTGAATGCGAATTCTGATTAGTATTTAAGTTTTATGTCCTTATCAAGTGGCTACGAGACTACTAAATTTGTTAGGCCTCTGTAGAAGGTGGCTAGATTCGCCAGGTATAACGATAGTATAACATCGGACCTGAAATCAAAACTAGAAAAAACTGCGATATTATTGAAATAAGAATGATAATGTTATGAAATATTGTTATGAGTTATATAAACATAATATATTGATACTAATAAGTTGTTGGTATACTATCGTAATGAGAAAAAAAAGTGATATTATGATTTCGATATGTGTAGTCGATAACGTATAATGGACCTCTGAATAAAATGAAGCTGTACTATTAAAGTAAAACTTAGAAACACTGATCTAATAACCTGATAATCCTACATATGAGATGAACAAATTGATGTTGTTAAAAGCGAAAATCATAGTTATGCGGAATCATAGTTTGAAATAAAACTTGGAAGTGATACTGCGGAATATGCATTCTGTGACAGTGTAAGCGCAAGGAATCTTTGGCAGCGATAATCTAAAATATTGCTGCGAAAAGTTCTCTGTATACACACTTTCTTTGGAAATGGCTGGCAAATTATTGTTCAACATAGGTACTGCTTAAAGCGGAAGGATTTCTAAACTCATGTTTGATTAGCCTTCTTAGGATAATTTAAAAAATGATTCAGTTTTTCTTCTATTTTGAAGCTATCCTGACTTATGGGGGTTCTTTGGTTTGACGGTCTGATTTTTAAGCATTTTTTGGGATTTTTTTGTGAGGACCAATGAAGAGATAGATTTTTGGAGTTTTTATCATTTATTTATAAGTGTTTCAAGAGTATACATATAAATTTTTAGCTAAAAATATTCATTTGAACCAAAGTTATAGCGCTCTGAAGACACCTGCCTCGAAAGAATGGACGATCACTCCCTCCACGAAATCAGCTGATTGGCTTATCTGAAACTGAAAAAATCGGTGGCGTTTCAATCTGTAAGCTTAGATACACGAAATGGACTATTATGCAAAGAAAATTTTGAAAACTGGATTTTTGACAGACTTCGGAACAAAAAATTTCGAATTTCATGTATTTTTTGTCAACTTTTTGTTAAAAAAAAAAAAAAAAAAAAAAAAAATATTTTGAATTTTGGGGTGATAAGAGACCATTCCGTGCGTCTATATGTGCTGAGTCGACCCTATAAATTTGAAGTAAATCGGCCAAGCCGTTCTCGAGATATGATGGAGGAAAGTTTGAAAAACATAGCTTTGAGAAAAACACGTTTGAAGTTTCAAGTACAGTTACAACTATAAGAATCCTAACTCACCATTAATCTGCGATACCAGGTCCATAGAATACACCTTCCTTCTCCTCTTGAAAGCCTTTCAGAGCAGATTTTTCTGCTTTTGCTGCAATTCTGGCGTGTTTGGTGACATCACTGGCGCGTCGTTCAAGGTCGGCCTCTCAGCGCTCAGCTCAGCGCTCCGAACACCTGCCTCTTTTAACTGCTGTATCTTTATAATGGTTTCGAATTTGGAAAAATCACTTTACCACCATATTCTAGACTTAGTAAGGAAACAATTTCTGCAAAAAGATCGATTTTTTGAACCCATTAAACCAGAGAACCCCCTTATGTTTGTCGAATAGAAGTTATTCCAGTATTATGGAACCATATTCGATCAAAACTGATGCCCACCTTAAATTCCTGATCACAAGTGATGTTTCGGACTGGTATTAAAGGAATGATTAATCTGTAAATTTCTGAATTTCAATGACTGAGAATCATGTCCAGGGGAGACTGTACGGTTCCAGATACGGTGATTCTCATATCAACATCAAAGGGGTATGACATCGATTATAGACCTAGTGAGCTGACTATATTGGTCGAAATTTTCACAAAGAAAAAAAAATAATGCTGAATGGATACGAACGTATAATAACAAATAGCTGTAGATATGCATTTTGACAGAAAACTAGAGTTATTGTAAGTTGACACGGCAATGGTATTTGTAAGTACATTAGAAAAATATTTCGTTATTGTGTCTATTTCTATCGTATTCAATAAACAAGAATGAAACGTGATTACCATAAATGTGGTCGGATTGAAGATACACCTTACTGAGGATATGACTCGATATACCAATACATCATTCATTACTTCGCAATGATTGAACTGAAGGTCTTTTCCGGGATCAGGTTTGTGTCATGATTATTGCCGATACGAATCTCGGGATGATTCCTAGGTCAGGTACAATGGAAGACACCCACAACGGATCGACGTTAAAAGATAATTGATTAAGATTCTATCCGAAAATTATTACGCTTTGTGAAAAGGTCCTGGAACAAACCCATGGGCCTCGTCCCTCATTATTTCTCTAAACAGCTGTTGCAGGAGCCATATTAATAGAATTTCGCGATGATCACTAACCAACATAGTACAGCAAACGTGAATTTCAATAAAATCACGAGGCAGCTTTTCCTGAATGATGTGACTTCCATAATTGATTATGGCATCGATTAACGCGTTTCAGTGGGGCTAAAGGTCTGTTCCGGGATCACGTTCGTTCTAAAATTGTGAATGACAGGATACATCGTGAAAATGATTTCTATTTCATGTACATACAATGATGGAAATCCACAACGGGTGGACGTTACTAAGGTTTATGAAGAAATTATTGAGATTTTGTTCGACAATTATTCCGTTTTGATACGAGGTCCTAGAACAAACCGATAGGCCTCTTTCCTCGTCATTTCGCTAAACAGCTGTTGCAGATGCTATATCAATGGAATTGCGCGGTGATCACTAACCAGCATAGTACAGCATACGTGAGACTTGGTTAAATCATAATCCAGCTTTTCCAGAATGCTGTGATTTCCATAATTGATTATATCATCGATTCTCGCATTTCAGTGGGCCTAAAGGTCTGTTCCGGGATCACGTTTGTTTTCCAATTGTGAATGACGTGATATTCCGAACAAATGATTTCTAGTTCATGTACACTGATGGTCATCCGCAACGGGTGGACATTTCTGAGGTTTATAGATGAATTATTGGGATTTTGTTGGACAATTATTCCGTTTTGATACGGGGTCCTGGAACAAACCGATAGGCCTCTTTCCTCGTCATTTCGCTAAACAGCTGTTGCAGATGCTATATCAATGGAATTGCGCGGTGATCACTAACCAACATAGTACAGCATACGTGAGCCTTAGTTAAATCATAATTCAGCTTCTCCTGAATGCTGTGATTTCCATAATTGATTATATCATTGACTCTCGCATTTCAGTGGGCCTAAAGGTCTGTTCCGGGATCACGTTTGTTTTCTATTTCTGAATGACGGGATATTCTGAACAAATGATTTCGAGTTCATGTACACTGATGGTCATTCGCAACGGGTGGACATTTCTGAGGTTTATAAATAAATTATTGAGATTTTGTTGGACAATTATTCCGTTTTGATACGGGGTCCTGGAACAAACCGATAGGCCTCTTTCCTCGTTATTTCGCTAAACAGCGGTTGCAGATGCTATATCAATGGAATTGCGCGGAGATCACTAACCAACATAGTACAGCATACGTGAGCTTTAGTTAAATCATAATCCGGCTTTTCCCGAATGCTGTGATTTCCATCATTGATTATATCATCGATTCTCGCATTTCAGTGGGCCTAAAGGTCTGTTCCGGGATCACGTTTGTTTTCCAATTCTGAATGACGGGATATTCTAAACAAATGATTTCGAGTTCATGTACACTGATGGTCATCCGCAACGGGTGGACATTTCTGAGGTTTATAGATGAATTATTGGGATTTTGTTGGACAATTATTCCGTTTTGATACGGGGTCCTGGAACAAACCGATAGGCCTCTTTCCTCGTCATTTCGCTAAACAGCTGTTGCAGATGCTATATCAATGGAATTGCGCGGTGATCACTAACCAACATAGTACAGCATACGTGAGCCTTAGTTAAATCATAATTCAGCTTCTCCTGAATGCTGTGATTTCCATAATTGATTATATCATTGACTCTCGCATTTCAGTGGGCCTAAAGGTCTGTTCCGGGATCACGTTTGTTTTCCATTTCTGAATGACGGGATATTCTGAACAAATGATTTCGAGTTCATGTACACTGATGGTCATCCGCAACGGGTGGACATTTCTGAGGTTTATAGATGAATTATTGGGATTTTGTTGGACAATTATTCCGTTTTGATACGGGGTCCTGGAACAAACCGATAGGCCTCTTTCCTCGTCATTTCGCTAAACAGCTGTTGCAGATGCTATATCAATGGAATTGCGCGGTGATCACTAACCAACATAGTACAGCATACGTGAGCCTTAGTTAAATCATAATTCAGCTTCTCCTGAATGCTGTGATTTCCATAATTGATTATATCATTGACTCTCGCATTTCAGTGGGCCTAAAGGTCTGTTCCGGGATCACGTTTGTTTTCCATTTCTGAATGACGGGATATTCTGAACAAATGATTTCGAGTTCATGTACACTGATGGTCATTCGCAACGGGTGGACATTTCTGAGGTTTATAAATAAATTATTGAGATTTTGTTGGACAATTATTCCGTTTTGATACGGGGTCCTGGAACAAACCGATAGGCCTCTTTCCTCGTTATTTCGCTAAACAGCGGTTGCAGATGCTATATCAATGGAATTGCGCGGAGATCACTAACCAACATAGTACAGCATACGTGAGCTTTAGTTAAATCATAATCCGGCTTTTCCCGAATGCTGTGATTTCCATCATTGATTATATCATCGATTCTCGCATTTCAGTGGGCCTAAAGGTCTGTTCCGGGATCACGTTTGTTTTCCAATTCTGAATGACGGGATATTCTGAACAAATGATTTCGAGTTCATGTACACTGATGGTTATCCGCAACGGGTGGACATTTCTGAGGTTTATAAATAAATTATTGAGATTTTGTTGGACAATTATTCCGTTTTGATACGGGGTCCTGGAACAAACCGATAGGCCTCTTTCCTCGTTATTTCGCTAAACAGCTGTTGCAGATGCTATATCAATGGAATTGCGCGGTGATCACTAACCAGCATAGTACAGCATACGTGAGACTTGGTTAAATCATAATCCAGCTTTTCCAGAATGCTGTGATTTCCATCATTGATTATATCATCGATTCTCGCATTTCAGTGGGCCTAAAGGTCTGTTCCGGGATCACGTTTGTTTTCCAATTGTGAATGACGTGATATTCCGAACAAATGATTTCTAGTTCATGTACACTGATGGTCATCCGCAACGGGTGGACATTTCTGAGGTTTATAGATGAATTATTGGGATTTTGTTGGACAATTATTCCGTTTTGATACGGGGTCCTGGAACAAACCGATAGGCCTCTTTCCTCGTCATTTCGCTAAACAGCTGTTGCAGATGCTATATCAATGGAATTGCGCGGTGATCACTAACCAACATAGTACAGCATACGTGAGCCTTAGTTAAATCATAATTCAGCTTCTCCTGAATGCTGTGATTTCCATAATTGATTATATCATTGACTCTCGCATTTCAGTGGGCCTAAAGGTCTGTTCCGGGATCACGTTTCCCAGGCAGCAAACTTAGTACATTTACGTTACCGCGATATCACACTGTGAAATTGTTGGTACATACCAAAGTTCACGTAAATTTTATGTAACATTGGTGTATCAGCAATCTTTCAATATATCAGAGATGCGCTTGACATATAACACTGTAGTATCACAAAGACAGTACATTGTTATGTAGCGTTAATATCATCTAGTTCTCTCCTGGAGCAGTGTCCAAGTTTGATGTAGCTGTAGTATAACAAAGATGTCACAGTGTTATATCACCAGAAAAGTACAACTGGTTTGTAGAGTTTATATCAAGCGGTACTGTCCTTGAGCAGTCTAAATAGTCGATGTAGCAGCAATGTCACACAGACGTCACAATTTTATATAGTCAAAAAAGCAAAACTGGGTATCTAAAATTTACGTCACAGAGTACTATTTCAGTGCCAAATACAAAGTTGACGTATCCGTCACGTGACGAGGACATCACAGTATTCTGACACAAAGGATACACAATTATTATATCAAATAAACATTTCAGAAAAATCTCCGTGTGCCTTCAACGAGAACAATTCGTACGTTAGCTTTTTAGGTTATGTGTTTACTACGTGTCCTCAAATGTGTAGCAAATTATTCAGGCTCGTGATCAGTTTATATGTACTATTACGGATAGTTCTTTATTATACACGTATCTAGAATACGTGAAATTAGATCTGTGCATATTCAAAACTAAGGGATCGCGGGAAGGAAGGTACAATTGTTTTACAACATGTAAAAAAATATCGTTGTAAGAGTAAGCTTAACAGAAATTTTGACTTCAATTTTTAATAACAATAGTTGATTTGAATTTGGACCTGCTTACTTAAGCGTGAATGACATAATGATGTTTGCATAAACAGACAAATCATATAATTGAAGTGACAGTTGTGACAAATCAAAATTTTAATAAATGATCATTTTTCGTGATGTTACGGCAGCAGATTATAACGCAGTCCAAAGTAATTTTGTTTAGATGTTCGTTGTGGTGTCGAGGCAGCGTGCCCGGCTACGGATCACTAGGGCGTCCACTGGTCCCGTGTTCAAATCCTCGGTTCGTGCGTGCGATTTTTTCGTTAATTATAATTACAGGCAGGTAGATTTAGGCAGTGAGTTTTCGGTAGGGCGCACAAATATTGTGATTAGCACAAGATCTTATCAGAAAAACTCAGATATCCGTCGTTTAATCTAATTTTTTTTTTTGTCATAAGTCACATGGACCTTTATGCCTAGAATGTTGCAATTATATGAGTTACATAGATCATACATAACCGTTTTGAAAGCCGACTCTACAGTGAGTCCGCTGTGATATATCTGTTATGATCCTAACACTCAACTGGTATATAATTGTTATGTACCGCAAATCTGTAACTGTGACATACCAGCCATATCAGCCTGTGGCGGACATTTTGATATCCATGGACTGTAAAATATACAGTCCCTGTGATGTAGCAGTGATTGAGGAAAGAACCAAATTATATATCTGCTACATTATGGTTACATGATTTTGCTGCCTGGGTTGTTTTCCATTTCTGAATGACGGGATATTCTGAACAAATGACTTCGAGTTCATGTACACTGATGGTCATTCGCAACGGGTGGACATTTCTGAGGTTTATAAATAAATTATTGAGATTTTGTTGGACAATTATTCCGTTTTGATACGGGGTCCTGGAACAAACCGATAGGCCTCTTTCCTCGTTATTTCGCTAAACAGCGGTTGCAGATGCTATATCAATGGAATTGCGCGGAGATCACTAACCAACATAGTACAGCATACGTGAGCCTTAGTTGAATCATAATTCAGCTTCTCCTGAATGCTGTGATTTCCATAATTGATTATATCATTGACTCTCGCATTTCAGTGGGCCTAAAGGTCTGTTCCGGGATCACGTTTGTTTTCCAATTCTGAATGACGGGATATTCTGAACAAATGATTTCGAGTTCATGTACACTGATGGTCATTCGCAACGGGTGGACATTTCTGAGGTTTATAAATAAATTATTGAGATTTTGTTGGACAATTATTCCGTTTTGATACGGGGTCCTGGAACAAACCGATAGGCCTCTTTCCTCGTTATTTCGCTAAACAGCGGTTGCAGATGCTATATCAATGGAATTGCGCGGAGATCACTAACCAACATAGTACAGCATACGTGAGCTTTAGTTAAATCATAATCCGGCTTTTCCCGAATGCTGTGATTTCCATCATTGATTATATCATCGATTCTCGCATTTCAGTGGGCCTAAAGGTCTGTTCCGGGATCACGTTTGTTTTCCAATTCTGAATGACGGGATATTCTGAACAAATGATTTCGAGTTCATGTACACTGATGGTTATCCGCAACGGGTGGACATTTCTGAGGTTTATAAATAAATTATTGAGATTTTGTTGGACAATTATTCCGTTTTGATACGGGGTCCTGGAACAAACCGATAGGCCTCTTTCCTCGTTATTTCGCTAAACAGCTGTTGCAGATGCTATATCAATGGAATTGCGCGGTGATCACTAACCAGCATAGTACAGCATACGTGAGACTTGGTTAAATCATAATCCAGCTTTTCCAGAATGCTGTGATTTCCATCATTGATTATATCATCGATTCTCGCATTTCAGTGGGCCTAAAGGTCTGTTCCGGGATCACGTTTGTTTTCCAATTGTGAATGACGTGATATTCCGAACAAATGATTTCTAGTTCATGTACACTGATGGTCATCCGCAACGGGTGGACATTTCTGAGGTTTATAGATGAATTATTGGGATTTTGTTGGACAATTATTCCGTTTTGATACGGGGTCCTGGAACAAACCGATAGGCCTCTTTCCTCGTCATTTCGCTAAACAGCTGTTGCAGATGCTATATCAATGGAATTGCGCGGTGATCACTAACCAACATAGTACAGCATACGTGAGCCTTAGTTAAATCATAATTCAGCTTCTCCTGAATGCTGTGATTTCCATAATTGATTATATCATTGACTCTCGCATTTCAGTGGGCCTAAAGGTCTGTTCCGGGATCACGTTTGTTTTCCATTTCTGAATGACGGGATATTCTGAACAAATGATTTCGAGTTCATGTACACTGATGGTCATTCGCAACGGGTATCCAAACAGCTGTTGCAAATGCCATACTAATTGAATTCCGCGGTGATCACTATCTATCATAGAACCGAGAACGTGACTTTCAGTCAAATCACAATGCAGCTTTTTCTGATTGCTGTGATTCACATTATTGATTATATCATCGATTAACGCGTTTCAGTCGACCCAAAGGTCTGTTCCGGGACCACGACTGTTCAACTTTTGTAAATGACGGGATACTTTGAACGAATAATTGTTAGTTCATGTAGGATGATGGCTTTCTACAACGGGTTGACGTTACTGAAGTTTATAAATAAATCATTATGATTCGTTTGGAAAATATCTACATTTCGAGACCAGTCCTGGAACAAATCGTTAGTTGAATTTGTATAAAAGTGTATAAAAGTGTATAAAAGTGTATAAAAGTGTATAAAAGTGTATAAAAGTGTATAAGAGTATAGAAGTGTATAAGTGTATAAAAGTGTATAAAACTGTATATAAAATCGATATACTGGGTGTTTTGAGCCCGCGACCTGGTACCACACAGTTTGTTGAATTTGTATAAACGTTTATTCGAAAATAGTCCTTGAATACACCGATAACCATCCTCCGGTTGTTTCCGGCACAGTCCTGGAAACACGCGCTGCGTATAAAAATCTTCCAGGTCCGACCCCAAAAGCACCAAATGTCCCGGAAAGAACCGATATATAGCAAAAAATGTCCCGGGAACGACCCCCAGACATACATATATATATATATATATATATATATATATATATATATATATATATATATATATATATATATATATATATATATATATATACATATACATATATATACATATATGTAAATTTATTATACGTTTGATTTATTGATTAATTACACGCTGAAAGTTAATGTCAAAGGTGAAGCTGTTAGATGAAGAGGATAAGAAATATATTATCAACCAGATAATCAGATGTCGAGTCGTCGACCCTGCAACAAAAAAGCAGAAGAGGAGATTATGCGAATGAAAAGAAATGATACAATTAATCAGAAGTAATTCACAAGAAATGAGCAAGAAGTAAAATGACAATATGAATTAATTATATTTTGGTTGGTGTTAGGGGGGGCTGGAGGGAGGGAGGGCCACCCGACCACCCACTTTCCCTCCCGACCCGCAGCCCCCTTCTGACTGAGATCTGACGATCTGCTTGATTATATGTATATATAGTTGTAAATTTATTGAACGTTTAATTTACTGACTACACGCTGAAATTTAATGCCAAAGGTGAAGCAGTATTTTTGAAGCTGTTAGATGAAGAGAATAAGAAATATATTATCAACCAGATGGTCAGATGACAGAGTCGTCGAACCTGCAACAAAAAAACAGCAAACAAGATTATTTTAATGCGTCTAAATCAAACAATTAATAGAAAGTAGCGAATGTTCATGAGAGCCAAAAAGAACGTTTAGAAGCGTTGGTATTGCAATTTTGTTTTAAAAAATAAGCATTAGAAAAATATTTAACAAAAATGGTTGATGGGGAGGAAGGACGGGCATTGTCACCTTTAAAAAACAAAACAGACTTTAAAAAACTGGAATAAAGAACCAAACCACAATGATCGCGTTACTGCGACTAGCACAATGAATGCGAAGGAACACATTATCAAAGAATCTTTGTTGCCCTCAGTGTTGGCGGTGTGTTACCTTTCACGACCATTCACATCACCTCGTCCAATAGTACAGTGCGACGAAACGGTAGATGCGTACAAACTCCCACTCTTACGTTCAGGTAATACCTCTGCAAGCAGCGCCGGACTATACCTGAGGTTTTTGAAACTTTAGTACGGAATATCGCCACCCCGGGCATCGATTACTGCAGCTAATCTGCGAGGCATCGACCTCGACAACCCCGCGGTATAATCAGGCCTTGCTCTGAGGGCGTCCCATCTCGCAGAGATCCTAACCCACAGTTGTTCCACCGTCTCCCTGGGCACTGGCGTCATTTTGTATACTACTCGTGCCCAAAAATTCTCTATCACGTTCAGATCTGGCGATCTTGCCGGCCAGTCGAATCGTTGGACTTCAGGATGGCGTCCGTACCACTCCCTAACGATTCTTGCCCGGTGCACTGCACTATTGTCCTCGACGATGCGGATGATCGGCATTACCTCTGCCGGGTAGACTGCCCTCACTGAAGGTATCAACACGTCCTCAAGAATACGAATGTATTGCCTCGCATTCATTCGACGTGTGATCTGGAAGAGACGGCCTGGACCAGCAGCGCTGATCCAGCCCCAGCCTGCCGTAGTAACGCGACCACTGTGAAAGTTCGCGATTACGTTACGTCGATGGAAACGCTGCCCAGCTCTCCTCCATACCAAAAACCGACCATCCTTATCCGATGAGAATACCTTCTCATCGGTGAAGATCACTCTGCTCCACTCCTCCTCGGTCATCTGAAGATGCTCGAGGGCGAAGCCGACCCTTGCGTCCATGTGGCCTTCCGTCCTCGCAGTCTTCCTGGCAGCTCGGCGAGGTCGGACCCCAGCTCTTCTACAGCGTTGTCGAACGATCCACGGCGTGGCAGCTGGTATGTCCAGGGCGGGTCCGACGGATGATCCGGGGTCGAAATTGGCGCGCAACGCCTCGTTGACAATCCTCCGATCTTCTTCGGGAGTTGTCTTCGGACGCGCGCCGTTTTGAACCCGTCCATCCACCAAAGCCTCCATCCCTCCCGCTTCGAACTTTCGGATGCACCGTTGAATCGACGATATGCTGGCTCCTGTCTGCTCTATAGAGTATAAACACAAAAAATTGTATCACGTGCATCTACACTCAAATGGTGTAGAAATCATGCAAACGCAATTATACATTACAGTGGTTCCCAAACTTACAGGTCTCTATCTTAATTCTAACACGTGCCCCGCTGCTATACAAGTTTACCATCTGAATAACATGAGATTTTTGGCATCGAAGAATCAATTTTTTAATTTAGCCAAACTTATTGTAGTTCGAAACATTTGAAACTCTGTAGACTTTATCCTCATGATAGCAGCTATCCCGCAGAGTATTCATAGATTTTTAGCTACTATAATTTTGGAGCCGCAGCTTGATGAAAAATTATCGTTTTTTTTTTAATTTTTTTTTTTTCCCAATTAATAATAAATTATAATATCACGATTGAATCGCCAAAATGAAATGTTTACAATTAAGAATGAATACAATAAACTAGAGAAAAAAAATTTATTTATTTATTCATTTATTTATTTATTTATTTAGAGACGAAAAATGTGATACCATATAGTGTATAAAATAGATGATTCTTGAGTTTCTAGTTCATTGTATTTATTCCTGATTGTAAACATTTCATTTTGGCGATTTGATCGTAATATTATAATTTATTATCAAATTAGGAAAAGACGTAAGAAAAAAATAAATAAAAACAAAATTATTTTTCATCAAGCTGCAGCTCCAAAATTATAACAGCTAAAAATCTATAAAAATTCTGAGGGACAACTACTATCGTGAGGATAAAGTCTGCAGAGTTTCAAATTTTTAGAACTATTGATTCAGCCAAAATGAATAACTGATTAAATTCCATGTTATTCAGATGGCAAATTTAATAAATATAACTCAAAAATTGCATGTTATTCAGATGGTAAATTTATATAACAGCAGTGCGCGTGTTAAAATTAAGATAGAGACCTGTAACTCTGGAAATATTTGTTTTATATTCATTTCGTATCGCTAGATCCTTTGGGAGAATCAAAATTACAACATACTTCAAATAAGGACCACTCGATTACACATATGTATTTTATACCATGGATTTCCGCCTGTTCTGTCCCAAAATCCCACAAGCCGATGATTCGACCACGAGTTTCCGGGGTTAGGCGAGGCATGGTCAAAACTGTGCATGCAAGAAGGTATAAATAATTAAATTAAATTAAGAAAACAATCTGACGGTAGGGGCGACTACACCGCTATAGTTGACTCTGTGGAATATCGGTATAGGAGGGTTTTACATAATTTTTTTCTCTAATTTCTAGCATTACTATTTCCTATAAAAAATTATCTGATAATACGGGAAAACTTTTCAAAATAATGCCAATCGATTATTTGTTTTACGATCTTCTAGAAAATTGAAACATGCGATATTGTAAAACATTATTTGGAATAGTCTTACTTATCTGCAATCAAGTCTACAATTCTTAATAATGAAAATATATTATATGCAGTTTTAACAATAGCTGCGAACAATGTTTTTAATTTCCGTCTTTTGGCAGGGATTCCTTTTTACAGGAAATAGGAGCCACGACAAATTGAACTATTCTACAGGGTCAGATACGAATGTGCAGCCCATCCTTCACGTTAAATATTACTAAAATTTCACCAACCAGTTCGCTTGTCTTTTGGGCGCCGAATTTATCTTCTTTCTGTTCTGCTTCTTTTCCTCTGATGTGGCACTCAAAAACTTCCAAAATTCAATAAAGAATTGTTAAGCGTCTTGAAAAAGACGCTGGTTGTTGTCGAGTGAGCTTGGTGGCTAGCGTAACTACGTTGTCTGTTATAAACAAATGACTATCTCTATCTCGACCAACCAAACGCGAGTTCACGACTTTGTCTCCTGGCGCGCGTTATTATTTCCCGCGCGATGGCAATTGTTAACAAACAATGTCGCCCATTGGTCGTTGGGATTAAACAAATGGCTATCGCGGCCAATCACATTTGATTTGTCCATATGATCTCAGGGCGCGTAATTATTTTTGTCCACGCTTTGTAAATTAAAAATACATGGCAATCGAAAGGATATAGTCAATCGCTGTCGTTTCAGTTCGCATCTCGGTGACAATTGTTTTCGATCAGATTTTTAATTTTGTAAGACTATATAAATAGGGCATTCTCCGTCAAAACCTACGGGGATAAAAAGTCGAACTAAAAACAAAAATAGAACGAGGTGTGACCGCACGATAAATCCGACGGCACGATTTGTAAAAAAAAAAAATGTTAGAATTTTTTCAAAACAAAAAAGTTGTCCAATTTGAGTGGGTGATTACACCTAATGAGAGGAGCTTTAATGATTTTTTTCGATTTTTTCTGGTTATCTGTTCTTAAGATAAGAATTTTCGAAATTTTTTAATTTTTTTTCGAAAATTCATAACTTTTAGACAAATTGACGAAATGAAGTGTTTTTTATTTTGAATATTTTGGTTTTTAACTATGTATACTTTAAGAAACAAAATATAAAAATCGTGATTATCATCAATTGCGCTATGATTTTTTCATTTAAAGCTCCAACTTATCGATTTCGCGAAGTTGGACAACTTTTTTGTCACAAAAAAACATTTTTTTTTTTTTTACAAATCATGCCGTCGGATTTATCGTGCAGTCACACCTCGTTCTATTTTTGTTTTTAGTTCGACTTTTTATTCCCGTAGGTTTTGACGGAGAATGCCCTATATATATAGTCTCACAAAATTAAAAATCTGATCGAAAACAATTGTCACCGAGATGCGAACTGAAACGACAGCGATTGACTATATCCTTTCGATTGCCATGTATTTTTAATTTACAAAGCGTGGACAAAAATAATTACGCGCCCTGAGATCATATGGACAAATCAAATGTGATTGGCCGCGATAGCCATTTGTTTAATCCCAACGACCAATGGGCGACATTGTTTGTTAACAATTGCCATCGCGCGGGAAATAATAACGCGCGCCAGGAGACAAAGTCGTGAACTCGCGTTTGGTTGGTCGAGATAGAGATAGTCATTTGTTTATAACAGACAACGTAGTTACGCTAGCCACCAAGCTCACTCGACAACAACCAGCGTCTTTTTCAAGACGCTTAACAATTCTTTATTGAATTTTGGAAGTTTTTGAGTGCCACATCAGAGGAAAAGAAGCAGAACAGAAAGAAGATAAATTCGGCGCCCAAAAGACAAGCGAACTGGTTGGTGAAATTTTAGTAATATTTAACGTGAAGGATGGGCTGCACATTCATATCTGACCCTGTAGAATAGTTCAATTTGTCGTGGCTCCTATTTCCTGTAAAAAGGAATCCCTGCCAAAAGACGGAAATTAAAAACATTGTTCGCAGCTATTGTTAAAACTGCATATAATATATTTTCATTATTAAGAATTGTAGACTTGATTGCAGATAAGTAAGACTATTCCAAATAATGTTTTACAATATCGCATGTTTCAATTTTCTAGAAGATCGTAAAACAAATAATCGATTGGCATTATTTTGAAAAGTTTTCCCGTATTATCAGATAATTTTTTATAGGAAATAGTAATGCTAGAAATTAGAGAAAAAAATTATGTAAAACCCTCCTATACCGATATTCCACAGAGTCAACTATAGCGGTGTAGTCGCCCCTACCGTCAGATTGTTTTCTTAATTTAATTTAATTATTTATACCTTCTTGCATGCACAGTTTTGACCATGCCTCGCCTAACCCCGGAAACTCGTGGTCGAATCATCGGCTTGTGGGATTTTGGGACAGAACAGGCGGAAATCCATGGTATAAAATACATATGTGTAATCGAGTGGTCCTTATTTGAAGTATGTTGTAATTTTGATTCTCCCAAAGGATCTAGCGATACGAAATGAATATAAAACAAATATTTCCAGAGTTACAGGTCTCTATCTTAATTTTAACACGCGCACTGCTGTTATATAAATTTACCATCTGAATAACATGCAATTTTTGAGTTATATTTATTAAATTTGCCATCTGAATAACATGGAATTTAATCAGTTATTCATTTTGGCTGAATCAATAGTTCTAAAAATTTGAAACTCTGCAGACTTTATCCTCACGATAGTAGTTGTCCCTCAGAATTTTTATAGATTTTTAGCTGTTATAATTTTGGAGCTGCAGCTTGATGAAAAATAATTTTGTTTTTATTTATTTTTTTCTTACGTCTTTTCCTAATTTGATAATAAATTATAATATTACGATCAAATCGCCAAAATGAAATGTTTACAATCAGGAATAAATACAATGAACTAGAAACTCAAGAATCATCTATTTTATACACTATATGGTATCACATTTTTCGTCTCTAAATAAATAAATAAATAAATGAATAAATAAATAAATTTTTTTTCTCTAGTTTATTGTATTCATTCTTAATTGTAAACATTTCATTTTGGCGATTCAATCGTGATATTATAATTTATTATTAATTGGGAAAAAAAAAAAATTAAAAAAAAAACGATAATTTTTCATCAAGCTGCGGCTCCAAAATTATAGTAGCTAAAAATCTATGAATACTCTGCGGGATAGCTGCTATCATGAGGATAAAGTCTACAGAGTTTCAAATGTTTCGAACTACAATAAGTTTGGCTAAATTAAAAAATTGATTCTTCGATGCCAAAAATCTCATGTTATTCAGATGGTAAACTTGTATAGCAGCGGGGCACGTGTTAGAATTAAGATAGAGACCTGTAAGTTTGGGAACCACTGTAATGTATAATTGCGTTTGCATGATTTCTACACCATTTGAGTGTAGATGCACGTGATACAATTTTTTGTGTTTATACTCTATAGAGCAGACAGGAGCCAGCATATCGTCGATTCAACGGTGCATCCGAAAGTTCGAAGCGGGAGGGATGGAGGCTTTGGTGGATGGACGGGTTCAAAACGGCGCGCGTCCGAAGACAACTCCCGAAGAAGATCGGAGGATTGTCAACGAGGCGTTGCGCGCCAATTTCGACCCCGGATCATCCGTCGGACCCGCCCTGGACATACCAGCTGCCACGCCGTGGATCGTTCGACAACGCTGTAGAAGAGCTGGGGTCCGACCTCGCCGAGCTGCCAGGAAGACTGCGAGGACGGAAGGCCACATGGACGCAAGGGTCGGCTTCGCCCTCGAGCATCTTCAGATGACCGAGGAGGAGTGGAGCAGAGTGATCTTCACCGATGAGAAGGTATTCTCATCGGATAAGGATGGTCGGTTTTTGGTATGGAGGAGAGCTGGGCAGCGTTTCCATCGACGTAACGTAATCGCGAACTTTCACAGTGGTCGCGTTACTACGGCAGGCTGGGGCTGGATCAGCGCTGCTGGTCCAGGCCGTCTCTTCCAGATCACACGTCGAATGAATGCGAGGCAATACATTCGTATTCTTGAGGACGTGTTGATACCTTCAGTGAGGGCAGTCTACCCGGCAGAGGTAATGCCGATCATCCGCATCGTCGAGGACAATAGTGCAGTGCACCGGGCAAGAATCGTTAGGGAGTGGTACGGACGCCATCCTGAAGTCCAACGATTCGACTGGCCGGCAAGATCGCCAGATCTGAACGTGATAGAGAATTTTTGGGCACGAGTAGTATACAAAATGACGCCAGTGCCCAGGGAGACGGTGGAACAACTGTGGGTTAGGATCTCTGCGAGATGGGACGCCCTCAGAGCAAGGCCTGATTATACCGCGGGGTTGTCGAGGTCGATGCCTCGCAGATTAGCTGCAGTAATCGATGCCCGGGGTGGCGATATTCCGTACTAAAGTTTCAAAAACCTCAGGTATAGTCCGGCGCTGCTTGCAGAGGTATTACCTGAACGTAAGAGTCGGAGTTTGTACGCATCTACCGTTTCGTCGCACTGTACTATTGGACGAGGTGATGTGAATGGTCGTGAAAGGTAACACACCGCCAACACTGAGGGCAACAAAGATTCTTTGATAATGTGTTCCTTCGCATTCATTGTGCTAGTCGCAGTAACGCGATCATTGTGGTTTGGTTCTTTATTCCAGTTTTTTAAAGTCTGTTTTGTTTTTTAAAGGTGACAATGCCCGTCCTTCCTCCCCATCAACCATTTTTGTTAAATATTTTTCTAATGCTTATTTTTTAAAACAAAATTGCAATACCAACGCTTCTAAACGTTCTTTTTGGCTCTCATGAACATTCGCTACTTTCTATTAATTGTTTGATTTAGACGCATTAAAATAATCTTGTTTGCTGTTTTTTTGTTGCAGGTTCGACGACTCTGTCATCTGACCATCTGGTTGATAATATATTTCTTATTCTCTTCATCTAACAGCTTCAAAAATACTGCTTCACCTTTGGCATTAAATTTCAGCGTGTAGTCAATAAATTAAACGTTCAATAAATTTACAACTATATATACATATAATCAAGCAGATCGTCAGATCTCAGTCAGAAGGGGGCTGCGGGTCGGGAGGGAAAGTGGGTGGTCGGGTGGCCCTCCCTCCCTCCAGCCCCCCAACACCAACCAAAATATAATTAATTCATATTGTCATTTTACTTCTTGCTCATTTCTTGTGAATTACTTCTGATTAATTGTATCATTTCTTTTCATTCGCATAATCTCCTCTTCTGCTTTTTTGTTGCAGGGTCGACGACTCGACATCTGATTATCTGGTTGATAATATATTTCTTATCCTCTTCATCTAACAGCTTCACCTTTGACATTAACTTTCAGCGTGTAATTAATCAATAAATCAAACGTATAATAAATTTACATATATATGTATATATATATATATATATATATATATATATATATATATATATATATATATATATATATATATATATATATATATATATATATATATATACATATAATCAAGCAGATCGTCAGATGTCAGTCAGAAGGGGGCTGGAGGGGGGGACGGGAAGTGGGTGGTCGGGTGGCCCTCCCTCCCCCCAGCCCCCCTAACACCAACCAAAATATATTTATTTCATATTGTCAATTTACTCCTTGGTCATTTCTTGAGTATTACTTCTGATTAATTGTATCATTTATTTGCATTTGCATAATCTCCTTTTCTGCTTTTTTTTTTTACAAATTTCAACATTTTCTATACGCCTCAGATGGAACCTTTATTTTCTCATTCAACTACCCTCTACTAATATAAAAGGATAGTTTCTTTTCTCAAACTTTCTATCACGTCACACTTTGCTGCTACGAATGTCGGTTTTCATTAGACAACCCGCGCTGGTTACTTGAATTCAAAGTTCAATACTGTAAAGTTAACATATATTAGCGATTGGTCTAATTTTTTTGAAAATGTCTCAAATCACAGATTGGTTCAAGGGAAAATGTTCCAGAGAGTCACAAGGGGAAAAGTCAAATAAATCATTTTCAATATTTTGTTTCCTTAGTTAAGCCATTGTTTTCAAATTTGAAACTTGATAAATTAAAATATATTCCTAATGTGACGTGACAGAATTTTTTAAGCAACCATAAATTTATGAGAAGTGAAATATTCCTAAAAAAAGGTATATGAACTTTGTAAACTAGTGTTACCTACTTGATTCCATGTTGAAAAATTGATTGTATGTCATATTTCATGTTTCATTCATTGATATACTCTCATGGTATTTATTCACATATTAATTCTTGTTAATTGTTGCATTTGATTTCATTTTAGTGATTTTTTTTATGCTATTTTTTTTGCAAGCGCAACGACGCAGACATCTGATTATCTGCTTGATTTTATGTTAAAAAATTTGATATAATTCAATGTCCCGTTGAAATTTGTTGTAAAAAAATTCAGACCACATATCATCTGTTACCTGTTGATATTCATATCAATAAATAATTTTCGAAGCCTGTTTCAAAGCTCAAATGGCCAGTTCGAAGTCCGAGCTGTTTCAGTCACCAGCTCGATACTGCACCCTGGACCGAGATTGGCGCGTTGGCGATCGAAGAGGGGCCTAACAAGTATATCAGCTACCACGGAGGCCTAACAATCATCCTAACGAGCCGATGAAAACGCTGGAGTATACAGCTGTAGAATAAAGGTAGCGATACAGTTGCAATACTGCACAAACATGTAATATTCACCATAAAGAATGAAATGTGATAATAGAATCATGTTACAGGTACGGTTCAACACTCCAGGACAGTTTGTTTTCGTCGAGATCACCTGACGTGATGGATTAGTTTTAAAAATTACGTCACGTATTTATTACGATTCAATTAGATCCGTAGTCTATGTTTGGTATGCTAGAAATAAGGTAATCGCATTAATTTTTTCATTTGAAATTCATTTTATCATTTGTATTTGATTTTTATTGATTTATTTGATTCGATATATTCTCTACAGTAATTCACTCTAATTCAGGGTCATATTTGATCATTTAAATTCATTTCTCAAATTTCCTATCATTTCAAAATCATTAAATCGTTATAATCAATATTTTTCATTCCAATTGAAAATAATTTTTGTAATTCAACTGAATTGTTTGACTCACGTTAATTCAACAAATCCAAGTCGATATTTTTTTAATTCATTCAATTTGGGTCATTTTTCAAAGAAATTTACTCGAATTCTAGTCATCGTTCTATTAATTCAATTAATCAAACCTGTGGCAATTCAACGAGTAACTTTCCCCTTCAGATAACTTGTAAATAATGTCTATTCGACTGTCTACACGATTTTTGCAAGCTTATATTATGTTTATTATTATTTAATACTGAGTTTGAAACTGAATAAAATTGATAATTTGTGTGTAAAATCTATCCCATGCCTCATACCTTTTTTGCTAGGTGTCAGTCTCTTTGTAGAAGAGTACTGCTTCCCTAGGTGTTTTTAACCCTGCATGGCTCATCTGAAATTTTCAAAGAATCCACAAAGAACCTTTTTCTTTCCTCAATACACTCATTAAAATGGATTAATAGAATAACTAGCTTACCGTAATATTTCCGTACGAATATTAATCACACCGCCTTGCGCACAATTCAATTAATATAATAATTTTCCTCACTTGACAAAAATCTTACCAGAATTTATCAATCATCTATCCCTTTAATAATAATGTCGATAAAACAGCGTATCGATATCTTGATAGGGTTCAGTTCTCTCAGAGGCCGCCAGGCCCGCTGCCATCGAGTCAAACGGTTCTCATTCAGATTCGCATTTGTCCAGAAATCCCGTGGCCTTGAACCGGTCATAATCAACCTCGTCAAGTGTACAATAACTGTAAATAAACTGGTACACTAATGTACTATGACTCTGGTGATCACTATAAAGCGATACCTGGTGCGGAGACAAGTTGAAAGTGATAGGTAATTGTAACAGTCACCGATACTCAATAATACACTCATAATTTTTCTATAAGTTTCGAAAACAATTCTTTGAATGTGTTCATGCCCTGGACGTGACGTTGTTCGCGGGCTTCCTGTCTGCGCTGTGCATCAGCACGCAGGGTTTCCGACCATTCGACAAGTTCTTTTTGCACCCGTGATTTTTTTGTCTTTTGATTTTTGTTACAGTTCATGTCAACATTTTCATGATCAGAGCAGTCATTTTTATCTACAGTGCATGCGGCTCTTTTGTTTGTTTTTAAATTTGATGCCAGTGCAACTGGCTTAACGGTAGGCTTTTCGCCTAATACAGCATCCATTTCATCGAAAAACTTGCAAGTTTTTTCTTCAGCACCAGTTTGATTATTATGGTCACGTACTCTTACCCAAGACTTGCGTAGATCCTTAATCTTGTTTTGACATTGAACGCCAGTGAATATCCAATCGATATTGACGGTGGACATATCTTCGGCCACCATGCGCCACACTATCTCGTGTCTCATGGATCCGCTTTTGAAAAGGTTCTCGTAGTTCTTCCAGATGATTATTAGATTTCTCACAGCTGCATCATCCCTCCATGACGCAACTAAAACGTGACGGGACGATTTATTGAACCAAAATGTATAATACTGCTGTTTCTTTTCATCAAAATATTTAAAAAACAAGGAAATTACCTGCTTTTGTGATGTGTGAAATTTTTAACGTACTGGGTGCATGATGGCCCGGTTGATTAAGGGTTGTTCCTGAGGATGTTACTGGAATAATAGAAACGTGATCATGATTTTTAAACTCCGGTTCAGCATTTGTAATCATTAAAAATACCGCAGTTTACCTGGTTTGGGCCCGAAAGAGGTTTTGGATGGCCCAGCCTGGTGTCCTTTTTCAGCATGCACGGTATTTTGCTTGTACGGCTCACCTTGAATAGGTAAAATATATTTTTGTGATTTACTCAACTTTGAACTTCAACGATTGTGAAGATTCAAGCGGAGAGCGCTACGAAATGTAAATATTGCAGATGCTTATGATTGATGATAATACGTGATTTGTTTTTCATATTGAAATAGTCGAAAATAATATTACAAAATAATTATTTAGTGGTGGTTAGGCACGCAAAAGCTTCATGATTCGCCTAAAATAGTCCTACGTCCAGAATTGTCGCCGTACAGGCTACATGTTTTTCATATACACTCATACCCCATCACCCCCCCGCCCACCCTTGAAACAACGACTGAAACTCTGGACGTGGGACGTACTGCCTTGTGTCTTCACCACCACTGATTAATTTTTTAGATATGTTAATTTCGACTTTGTAGAGAAAGAAAACAAATCACCAAAACTTAGATGTAATGAGGATAAGTTTCATGGGGGTCTTTCATCAATATAAACGTACCTGGAGTACAAATACCGTGCACCGTATCATGTGGGTCCGTCTGCGATGCGGTGGGCTTCGTAAGAGTCTCACTGATCAGCGGTCCTATACTGAAAAACGATCTTGTTTTCGCGTCGTCAGGAACTTGGAATATCGTTTGATCTGTTCAGAAAAATATTATATGTAAGATATATGAAAAATTTATTAAATATAAGCTCTTATCTGAAAATTCGAACCTGCACGGTTCCAGACAGTGAATGTTCGGATCGGCCCACCGTCCGAAATTGGGACTCCACTTGGATCCTTGAGTAATATGTGTACGCCCTTATGCAGCACAATTTCGTTATTTTGATTGGCCATGATTTTCAGCCGTATATTCTGCGGTATGGAGTGAGTGTGTAAGCTGTAACATGTCAGGTATTATAAAAGCTAGGCTCCAAAAAGGAATTGATTTTGATATTTTATTGTATTTTATTGCCCATAAATATTTTGGTACATAATTAATAATATTAGCAGGGATTCCCCGGGCAAAGTGGGACGCTGTGGCAGAGTGAGAAATTATTATTTTTTTTTTATAATGAAATAATATAATAAGCACGTTTGTACATGAGTAAAAATGAAAATGCCAAAGGTATACGCCTATATCAATAGATGCAAAAAAATTCAGCGTTTTTTTTTTTTTTTATTATTAAATGCATATTTAACAAAAAAAAAAAAAAAAACAATAATTAGTCAATCGATTCAGAAATCTCATACACCTAGCAATATACACCGAAAATTTAATAATTTTTTTTTCTCATTATTATTTACTCTAAATAAATTAAAAGAAAAAAAAAATTGTGGCAGAGTGGGACCGTATTTTTTTTATAATGAAATAATACAGTGAGCACGTATGTACATGAGTAAAAATGAAAATGCAAAAGGTATACGCCTATATCAATAGATGCAAAAAATTCATTCTTTTTTTTGTTTTTTATATTAAATGCATTTAACAAGAAAAAAAAAAACCATAATTAGTCAATCGATTCAGAAATCTAATACACGTATCAATATACACCAAAAATTTAATAATTTTTTTTTTCTCATAATTATTTACTATAAATAAATTGAAAGAAATAAAAAAATTGTGGCAGAGTGGGACCGTATTTTTTTTTATAATCAAATAATACAGTAAGCACGTATGTACACTTGACGTGTTGGATTGTGACACATATGAAGTTGCACCCCTTTTTGACAAAACATAAAGAAGTTGAGCACAGCAATTGTCAGGCAGCGCTCCTATCACCTGTGTATTAGATAATCATCACCCTGCGGGTATGTCGGTTCGCGACGTTACCGACATTTTACGTCAAAATGCAAGGTAGCGAGAAAATGTGAATATTATTTTTGTTAAGTACCATAAATAAATAAGAATTTACGAGGGACTCGATCACGGGGAGCTGTAAGATGACCGGACAATCAGGTATGGATTATCCAATTGACTTTATTCACAAATCATTAATCTCATTCACATTTATTTATTTCATAAATCTATTCAATACACAGGTGAAACAATGTGACATAGTGGTGAATACTTGCTACAGTGTCCTAAAAATAATTAAAGTAATCAAGCTCTAGCTTGAATTAACGTGGTGAAAAATACTTGATTATGAATCATTATTACCGGATCGAGCTCGTCAAGATTGTTTTGCAGTATAAGTATAAATTATGGTATGAAATACTATGTTTGAACATTTGATTGTATTTTTGATTGAAATTTAATTACAACTATTGATATTGATCCAGCAATAAGTTTAGTCTAGTTAAATATGAAATAAAGTTCACATTATACATGAATACAAGTTTTATAAATTAAATCGTGAAGATTATGAATTATTTTTGTAAAAAACATTACAGTGTCTTCTTATACTATACAATATAATAGCAGCTGATAGTTCCATAGTTTTTCATAATTTTGCATTGGTGATTTTCTGAATGTTAATGATTCTAGACAGATTATTTTTCATCCAAAAAAGATATAATGTGAACTTGCTGAAATTTTGATTTGTCATAATTTTATTTTCCAAAATTCATAATTTTTTCATGCAAAATTATAAAATTCCGTTTACACTATGTATGTGATTAATTTTTGAACAGCAAAAAAGTGCAAACATAACATCAGAATAACATACAAAATCACAACATACGCTTTAAACTCACATAATCTTTGCTATCATTTAGAAATTCTACATCTCATCAAAAACCGCGCCTATCCTATAAACGAACGCCAGGACACACTATTCAACAAGAAAAAATAAATATAGTTGGCTTGCAGGTGGTCACTGGTGAAATTTTGTTAGATAATGCTTCTACATTTTTAAAATTACCAATAAAAAAAAAACTGATCATAAATTTCTTAATACAAAATGTTGCATACGTTAGTATATGTATTCCTGAAAAATAACAAAAATATCAATGTTCTGCGACAAAAGTGTATGCGCAAGGAAGCCTTTGCATACAATTTTCTGCGTACACACTATCATCGCAGAACAGTGATATTCATTTTCAACATGCATACTGATTTAATCTAAATTTTGAAACTAAGAATTTTTAATCATTTTTTTTTCGGCCATATGAGAAACGATAAAATGATTTCCATCACGATTCAAACGAGGTATCCCCTCGAACGATGTTTTCGTCAGGGGTCCTCCAACCAACAGATACTGGAATGGCGAAGTGGTCAAACCTGAATAAAGATTGAAAATCGAACAATTATCAATTATTCAAATTAAGTTATGACGGATCATAATGAACTATCTACTTTTTTGAAAATGAACAGACGTTGCAATATCTTGACTTTTTGAACTGCTGTAGTAAAAGGGATTACGAGGAACGAGAAGTCTCAATTTTTACAAGCGAAAAGTTAAATTAAATAGATTTTTGAAGAGTTATCAGAAGTGAATTCAAGCAGACAATGAAATGTCTGAAGAATTTCACTATATTCATCATTCTAACTCTTGAATCTAATATTTATCTTTAAATTTTTTTAATTTTGAAAATCTTAATCTTTTATTTTTAATAAAATAAACTATAAAAATTTTTTTAAATAAAATCAATTAGAAATGTAAAGCAAATGAGTGCAAAGTTTTCATAAAAGCAAAGCTGAAATGAAACGCATAGATTAAACATTTTATAATTAAATAATAACGAACAGAACCTGTAACAGAAAAGCTGGAGAAAAAAAAATATTAATGTTAATATATGTTATAATATATTGTGACGTGACCCTTATTCAGGCCTCGGGTCCAGACCGGATAGCTAGGCCTCGAGACCGAGTCAGTCGACAATAACTGGCAAAAGATCGAAAAGAAAATAATTAATTGAATTTTGGGCGCCAGACGAACTCTCTTCGTCACGAGACACAGAAAAAAAATGAAAAGAAATTAAGAAGCGAAAAGACACTGTAATAATAAGCGGCGACTAGCTGCAGTACCGCGGAGAGGGGTCGGGATCATATGAGGGAGTAGCGTACACAATAACGACTCGTGCCATATAAATTTTAACAAAATAAAAGAGATTTATTCAAACAAAAAAAATACTAGATTGCACAACGTGATGCTAATAACAAAATTAGTATCGCCGCAGCGATCATGCACCTCGGGGTGTCACCCCTCGGGTCTAAAACAGCGGTTTATCGAGCTTTACAAAAATTATTCGTAGATGAGATCAGGCTTCCACGTAGGAGAGCAATAACAGGAAAAATATCGCTTAGCTCGATACAACAATGCCTCGCAGCAGACTAAAACTAATTTCCAAAATTACTTAACATTAACTTACACTAACTCTGCCTACGTAAGCTAAACCAAAATTGCCAAATATGAGAACTGGTTAATTCTGACCTAATGCTCTGAATCTCCTCGTGGGAGAAAAAGAGCGCGACAGTGACGGACTAAGGCTGTCTCACTCACACTCGTGTGTGCAGCGTACGTGCTCTAATAAGTGATCTTACGCGACAGAAACTCGAAAATTTTACTCAAAGAAAAATAAAGAAAAACTCAAAAAACTCAAACTCGAAACTCTATTATGCCTTCTGACACTGGTGGCGGCCGACCGGCTCGGAGATCGGTTTAATTTAATCCCAAATTCTACTCAGCCTTGTGGCTCGCAACAAGGCAAGATGGCAGGTGGCCGTTTGCCGGATTCAATTTTTTACGGATCAAATTGGCTAACGCTTACCGTTGTCCAGCCACTCTCGGTCAGTTTTCCTCGCAGGAAAAACCTCGAAGACCATCCAGGCACTCCAACAGCCACGGTAACGACCTCAGGCACTCACACTCACTCAAAAAGTTCCTCTGAAGGAATTTACAAAATCGCCTCGTGGCTTAGACAAACTCTAGCAAAAATTAGAGCGAGCACGGAGCTCGGCGATCTACCTGCGAAGCAGGCCTACGGCAGAGTAATTAGACCACATCACGCCGGTCGTGCGCACACCCTTCTTACGCAGTCGAATATTGATTTGGCGATCGACCGCTGGATCTCTACTTGGCGGCGTGCCACGCGCGTAAACTCAAATTTGGCCAGGACGTAGGAAGCCCTCGTTGTATGACCACGGTTCGCAGGCTCTTGGGGGTGGCGGGAATCTCTTCCACCACCTGTATCCCTCGTAGCTGAGTGCCCTCGGCACTCCCCCGTGTCTTCGTGTGTATGAGAGGATGCTTCCTTAGGCGTCGACTCGTGTAGGAGTTATCGGTCCACTCTCGAAATCGGGTGCCTTCACGTGAGTCTCCGTCATATTTTTGGCCGTGCCTCCCACATAATAGAGAAAAGGTTAAAAAAAAACAAAAGAATAAGAACTAAATTCGACAGTCTTAAGTCGGTCACGGTCGCCTCTCGGAGTAAAATCTAGCCTCGGGGCTGCCCTAACTCATTCATACAGCTTTCAGGCACTCGATGCACCCTTAACTAAGGTCGTCTAAGGGAGTTCGGGCATATTGTAACATGCAATGTTACAACTCCCCCCCCCTCAGACGGACCACTGGGGCGGAAGCACTAGCTAACTTGACCCATGGGCCGAACTCCGAGTGGCGGCCGCAGCCGTGTGTTTTTAAGTCTACTGACTTTGGACCTCTTTTGGTCACTGACTGTAATACAAAATAACAAATAAACAAAAAAAACTGGAAAACCAAAAAAAAAAAAAATCAGATCAGGTAGGCTAAGCCAAGGCTCTTGCCCAGCGTGCCCGACAAAATTACCAAATACAAAACAAAACCAAAATCATTTCAAAATTGGGACTCAGGTCACGCGGACTGTTCTACTCTAAAGGTGTTATTTGATCGTTACCTCGTTTCCCCCGTCTATCCTTACGTGAAATTCGCATGGGTGGCTCCGAAAAACCTGCGAGCGCTGTGATAAACCGGCGGTACCACGAGGCCATCCCTACAAATCGTCGCGATCATTTACAGTTCCGGGGTGCCGGATAACTAACAATCGGTTCAATCTTGTTGGGGTCGATCGGCAGTCGCACTTTCATAACTCCAAACTCCAGAAATCTTATTTGCTCTCTACAAAACTTACATTTTCCTGACCTAGCCCTCGGGGCTGCAAGATCAGCAGCTCGAAACGCAAAAGCTCGAAACGCAAAACTCGGAACGCAAAACTCGGAACGCAAAACTCAGAACGCAAAAACTCGAAACGCGAAAACGTTGAACTTGAAGTCGGACGCAGCAATAACGCACGAACTCGAATTCAAACGCTACAACTCACAACAAAAAATGAAAACTCAACAAAAAACTCAACTGAGTCGCGAACTCAAACGCACTCTGCGAGGGTTCGATTACTCCCTCTGTTCGTTTCCCGTGCTACAACGCGAACAGGTAATAGAGATTTCTCCCTTCATACCACAGCGATAACAAAATCTAGTCTTTGAAACTGGGCACTCCCTCCATACATGACCTCGACGATTGCAGTTGAAACATACTACGCTCGGTCCCCCGTCTGACGCTGGAGGGTTTTGTGTCACCGCTGCTTGCGTACTCGCGGTGTTACCCCTCGTTTGCGTCGGGCGTTCCGATGTATTTCGCGTAGCTACCGGTTCATACTTTTCCGTAGCCTTTCGCGACGCGTTTGCTTCGGCCACCGTCGTTAAACTCGTTATGTCGGCCTGCATTGCCGCCATTTGCTCTTTAATGGCCTTTTCCAAGGCCATCCTCCCCCCCCCCTTGACCATTGTCACCCCTCGATCTCGAGGCCGACTTGGTCTTTTCTGGCTCCGTAGCCTTGGGCTCTTCTGGATCCACCTCTTTTATCGCCGCGATGGCTGGGGCTTTTTTCGAAGGTTTCTCTTTAGTCCTACACGCCAGTTCTTTCATAAATGAGTCCTCGGGGGACGGGGGTGGTCTATACGAACGCGACAAACTTAAATTTCTTTCCCGCGCGGTAGCTGCTCTCGCTAGCTCGCGGAAATCCCTAATCTGCGAACGATCTAATGTTTCCCGAATGTTGGGCCTTAAGTTTTCGAAAGCGAGGTCCAGTTGGTCCTCAAGTGCGTACGGCCGCGTCATCCGGTGTAGTAACCCTCGGATGCAGGTTAGGTACTCGGTCACCGACTCGTGTTCCCCCTGTGTGCGCGTCGCGGCTTGTTGTCGGAACCGTTTGTTGACGGTTTCGTCTCCGAACCAACTCCTAAACGCTTTCTCAAAGTCCTCGTAGCTGGACCAGCTCTCGCGCTCGACACGCAGCCACTCAGACGCCCAACCCGTAAAAATAATCGGTAGGGATTGTACGATCTCCCTACCTGACAGCGGAGTGAACCTACGGCAGTCGTCTAGCCTACTCAGGAAGTCTTCCGCGCTTTGTTCGCTTCCGCCACTGAATTCGACGTTCCATCGTTTCAGAGCCTCGACTACCTCTTTGGCTCTGTCTCGGCACGCCGGACGTGCGTACCTAGATTCCTCGGCCCAGTCCACTGGGGGTTCCTCCCACGCCCTCGTGACTGTTCTGTTACCACGCTGGGCGGGCGGGTGGGATCTAATCGGCGAGAGACTTCGGTCTCTTCGCCTGTGACTCACCGCTGGCCACGTGGCCTCGCGGGTCTGTCTTTCACCCTCTTCCCGATCCCCGTGTACTGGGCACGATGCTCGGGTACGTGCTTCTTCTCGAGGGACTTCGTACCCACTTCTTACGTCGCGATATTCTCTTTCGACCCTGTCGTTCGCGAAAGTCGGTGCTCGATATACCCTACTCAGGATTGGCTCTCTTAGCCGTTCTGACGGCCTCAGATACCGTTCCTCTATTTCGCGAGACTCGAATATCCGTTCTGCCGGCCTACGATATTGTTCGTCCAGGTCGCGAGGTTCTATCGTAGTCCTCGGCGGACCTTCTACTTGGGAGTTTCGTCTATGTTCGCTAACATATTCCCGTGACTCGCACAGGTCTATGAAGGTCCTCGGGGGAACCTCAGGGCGAGCGGCACGCCTTTCTTCGTGGCCGTAGTCTTCTAACCCATGTAGGTTTCGCGAGCTCCTCGGAGGAGCTTCTACTGTAGGAGCTCGACGGTATTCGCGATCGAACTCTTCTAGTTCACGCGGGTAGGCTATTGACCTTCGCGGCATGATTTCCGGACCCCCTCCGTCTAGGATTTCTCGCAACGCGGCGTAATCCCTCTCGAATACCGAGGTCTCGTGAGCCCTACGCGCGAATTCTTCCGGCCCTAGACTTACGGTGGGCCGCACTGCATATGCGGTAGGCCGCGTGCCGTACATCGTCGACATCACTGGCCCCCCGGTCGAGTACGCGATACTTGTCGTCGTAGTCTTTACTGGTCGCGAGTCGAAACTCGTTGCGAACGCGAAGCGAGGCGGCGAGGGAGTTCGCGATTGCCTCGATCTCGGGCTTGGCTCCGTAGGTCGTCCCGAAACGAAGATCGTTTCATCTTCGGGTTCCCACGGAATCGTGCATTGCCCCTGTCTTCGCCTCCAATATCTCACCCATCCGTCTCGCAACTCTATGATCGAGCCTTCGGGGCTAACGTGTAACGAGGCTAACAGCTGGGATAGCTCGTCTCGCGTTAATTCCCATAGAGTGTCCCCGTATGGTGTGTCGTACGACGCCATGGTACGATGCACGTTCCGGAACGCGAACAATTATCTCTCAAACGCGAAAACAACAAAAAAAATTAAGTCGCGAAAAACTGAACTCGAAAAATTCTGAAAAAGCCTCAAGAAGTCAGCTCGCGAAACTGAAGCGCAAAAATTCAACTTTCTCAATCGCCAAAATAGCTACAAAAACTCGAAAACTCAAAATTTAAACTCGAACTCGAACTCGAACTTGAACGCGAACGCGAAAACTCAAGACTCAAACGCGAACGCGAAAACTCAAAACTCGAACGCAAACGCGAAAACTCAAAAACAACAAGAAAAAAACTTTTCTGAAACGCAAAAAAAAACTTAAGCTCAATACTCGACTTGCCACGTAATCGGAAATCGCAACGCAATTAACTCCCGAACGGAATCAAAAAAAAAATTTCGCAAAAAGCCAAAAACGAGAAGACAAAAAAAATTCCAAAAATAACCCCGAAAGAAAAAAAAATTCCAACACTCAAGGTCAAAATTTTTCCCCTAACTTTCGACGCAAAATGTGAATTTAAACTCGAATTTTAACGCGAACGCGAGAACTCAAAAATCCAAACTTGAACTCGAACGCGAAAAGTCAAAAACGCAAACACAAAACCCGAACTCGAACTCGAACGCGAAAATTCAAAACTCGAACTCAAAACATATCAATTACCCTCGGTGCATGCCGCTACCCCGACTAACATGCATGTCGCAGTCGCCGTGGGTTGAGAACCGTTGTTCTGACTCGCCGGGAACTCAGAGCCTACGCCTGAGTGTCACTGCTACGGGTGGAACGCTGAATTCAAAACAATGACCGCGCCTTATCTCTCACGCCGACGGTTGAAGCCGACGCGCAAATAGACGGTTTGACTATTGCTAGCTAGCTATAGCTTTGTTCGACGGCACCCGATGGTGCGACGCTATAGGATGTTTACCGCTTACAAAATCATGTACAGTACGTTATACCCAACACCACAAGGCATGCACAGAGATAATCAAAAATAAAAAAAACAAAATATAACAAAAAGGCAATAATTCAAATACAAAATTTTCTGTACCGGTCGGCTGTACAGGTTTTTCACGAGGCTTGATCTTTTACAAGGAGTCGTTCCCCGTGTCCCAGCCTGCATAGGCGATCTCAAAAAAATTAAAGAATCAAATTCTGAATATTATATTTTCGCAATACTTCTATACGCTACAATGTAGGCACGAACGTACGCGTCGCTAATCCCTCTCCGGTAGTGAGAATGTAAACAACCGTAGTCTCCAAGGCAGCTCGCTACGACAAAGCGAAATCAGAAACTACCCGAAATAGAAAAATACGATAAAAAAAATTAATCAAAATGCACTATCTTTTCTCAGGGCCCCACGTTGGGCGCCATTTTGTGACGTGACCCTTATTCAGGCCTCGGGTCCAGACCGGATAGCTAGGCCTCGAGACCGACTCAGTCGACAATAACTGGCAAAAGATCGAAAAGAAAATAATTAATTGAATTTTGGGCGCCAGACGAACTCTCTTCGTCACGAGACACAGAAAAAAAATGAAAAGAAATTAAGAAGCGAAAAGACACTGTAATAATAAGCAGCGACTAGCTGCAGTACCGCGGAGAGGGGTCGGGATCATATGAGGGAGTAGCGTACACAATAACGACTCGGCCATATAAATTTTAACAAAATAAAAGAGATTTATTCAAACAAAAAAAATACTAGATTGCACAACGTGATGCTAATAACAAAATTAGTATCGCCGCAGCGATCATGCACCTCGGGGTGTCACCCCTCGGGTCTAAAACAGCGGTTTATCGAGCTTTACAAAAATTATTCGTAGATGAGATCAGGCTTCCACGTAGGAGAGCAATAACAGGAAAAATATCGCTTAGCTCGATACAACAATGCCTCGCAGCAGACTAAAACTAATTTCCAAAATTACTTAACATTAACTTACACTAACTCTGCCTACGTAAGCTAAACCAAAATTGCCAAATATGAGAACTGGTTAATTCTGACCTAATGCTCTGAATCTCCTCGTGGGAGAAAAAGAGCGCGACAGTGACGGACTAAGGCTGTCTCACTCACACTCGTGTGTGCAGCGTACGTGCTCTAATAAGTGATCTTACGCGACAGAAACTCGAAAATTTTACTCAAAGAAAAATAAAGAAAAACTCAAAAAACTCAAACTCGAAACTCTATTATGCCTTCTGACACTGGTGGCGGCCGACCGGCTCGGAGATCGGTTTAATTTAATCCCAAATTCTACTCAGCCTCGTGGCTCGCAACAAGGCAAGATGGCAGGTGGCCGTTTGCCGGATTCAAATTTTTACGGATCAAATTGGCTAACGCTTACCGTTGTTCAGCCACTCTCGGTCAGTTTTCCTCGCAGGAAAAACCTCGAAGACCATCCAGGCACTCCAACAGCCACGGTAACGACCTCAGGCACTCACACTCACTCAAAAAGTTCCTCTAAAGGAATTTACAAAATCGCCTCGTGGCTTAGACAAACTCTAGCAAAAATTAGAGCGAGCACGGAGCTCGGCGATCTACCTGCGAAGCAGGCCTACGGCAGAGTAATTAGACCACATCACGCCGGTCGTGCGCACACCCTTCTTACGCAGTCGAATATTGATTTGGCGATCGACCGCTGGATCTCTACTTGGCGGCGTGCCACGCGCGTAAACTCAAATTTGGCCAGGACGTAGGAAGCCCTCGTTGTATGACCACGGTTCGCAGGCTCTTGGGAGTGGCGGGAATCTCTTCCACCACCTGTATCCCTCGTAGCTGAGTGCCCTCGGCACTCCCCCGTGTCTTCGTGTGTATGAGAGGATGCTTCCTTAGGCGTCGACTCGTGTAGGAGTTATCGGTCCACTCTCGAAATCGGGTGCCTTCACGTGAGTCTCCGTCATATTTTTGGCCGTGTCTCCCACATAATAGAGAAAAGGTTAAAAAAAAACAAAAGAATAAGAACTAAATTCGACAGTCTTAAGTCGGTCACGGTCGCCTCTCGGAGTAAAATCTAGCCTCGGGGCTGCCCTAACTCATTCATACAGCTTTCAGGCACTCGATGCACCCTTAACTAAGGTCGTCTAAAGGGAGTTCGGGCATATTGTAACATGCAATGTTACAATATATATTCATTATTTTTTTAATGAAATAATAATTGCTTCGAAATATAGTTTCAATTAATAACAACAACACCATTCGTCTGGTTTGGTGCAGAAATGTGCATTTGTACAATCCCCAGAACTTGATACCATTGTGCTTAAAAATCTATTCTATTTTGTAATAATCTAATTCTAATCTGCAAATCAATATGAAAATGAACAAAAAGGTCGCAGCGATCTTATTGCCGCGGCTCACCTCACAAGTACAAAATTTAACGAAAAAAAGATTCTAGAATCTATCATTTGCCCCTACAACGACGGTAATATATCCTTCGGTCCAAATGCCAATCATTGCCATCGCTGCGTCCAACAGTACAGTGCCATAGGGAAGTCCATACTCGCATACTCTCTATGCAGGATGGGATTAGTTTTGTAAACAGAGCCATACTATACACGAAGTGCCCTTACGAAAAGTTCTAGATGACAGGGGAATGGGATCGGGTGCCCGCCACTCTAAAAACATTTAATAATCGATCCCATTACCCAGTGCATCTATTACTTTTTGCAGGCGGCTGGGCATGGATTCAACCAGCTTTCGAGCATACTCTGGTCTGGCACGCAGCTCTTCCCACCTAGCACGGACTCTGTCCCAGAGTTGGTCGGGCCTTTCCCTTGGCACTGGCCTGAATCGCAGGACCATCTGTGACCAAAAGTTTTCGATCACGTTCAGGTCCGGCGATTTTGAGGGCCAGTTCAAACGTTGGATTTCAGGGTGGCGGGCGTACCACTCACGCACGATTCTTGCCCTGTGCACTGCACTGTTGTCCTCAACGATGCGTATGATTGGCATTTCTTCCTCGGGGTACACTGCCCTCACCGAAGGAATTAGGACTTCTTCTAGAATTCTGATGTAGTCCACCGCTCGCATTCGCCGGTGGATACGAACGATTTGACCAGGGCCTCGCGCGCTCATCCAGCCCCAGGCTGCCACGGTGACTCGACCACTGCGACGATTGGCTAACATGTTTCTGGGGTTGAAACGTTGCCCAATTCGTCTCCAAACCAGACGCCTACCGTCTTTATCCGATGAAAATACTTTTTCATCGGTAAAGATCACCTGACTCCATTCTTCCTTGGTCATCCTGAGGTGTTGACGAGCAAACTCCATCCTCATCTGTTGGTGCTCCAGTTCCAGGGCTGTCTTCGTCGCCGGACGTCGAGCTCGTACACCAGCTCTGCGGAGTCTATTCCTCACAATCCATGGAGAGGCTTGCGGTAGATGCAACGCAGGCCCGACAGACGTCCCAGGCTCCCAGTTGGCATCCTCACCCTGGACAACGATGGCTGCGTCCTCCGCTGGAGTCGTTCTCCTAGCCGGGCCATTGGTAACTCGTCCATCGATAAGAGCCTCAAGTCCGCCTCTGTTAAACTTCCGCATGGTACGGTGCACCGTCGACCTACTGCAACCTACCGCATCTGCAAACGTAACAAAAATCACTAATATTTAACGCTTGCAATATAACTTATGTCGGATATAAGAATTTGTTATTCTATCATTCTGTTACATAAATATCACATTGAAATATTAGCTAAAACAATTAAATTCTGACACGAAACAAAGAAAAGCTCGTTTGAAACATTACAATTCTTTCTTAAGTTTTTTTTTTTTCAAGATACATGCTAACATACTCTAACTTTTGTAAATAGGAATTTTTGATCAGATTTTTTTTTGTAATTTTAAGAATGAAAAAAACTGTTTTTATCAAAATTTCAGTATCATCTCCCATTAATTTGTTTACTCACAGAACATATAAATTATCGATATTATATTTATTATCATTATCAACGGACGATAATTTACCAAGCTTCAAATTGAAATAAAACAAATTTTAAATAAAACATTCATATTAAAAAAAAAAAAAAAAATCGTCGTTCTTCGCAAAGTGTTTTTATGGGAAATTTTATAAAAAAAATTCTAACTTCACGCAGAGGAGTTATTAATTTTATAGACATTGTTGATAATAATAACCTATAATTACTCGTGGAGTTAACAATTTTTTTCATACATAAGGGTGGTTCCAAAAAAGACGATTTATTTATTTTTTATTTTTTACAATCACGTAAAAAATGTTATATGGTAAAACAAAATAAATTCCACAAATAGAAGCTCTATAAATTAATTTATGCAGCTTGTATTTGTTGAAAATTTTTTTAAAATAAAAAAAAAAGTATACAGTTTTTTTCAACCACTTTATTAAACATATTCTTAATAATGGATCTACGTGAGTATTACCGCGTCAACGCGTGGCGCGGCTTCAGTTGGAAGTTGGAGGGAGGGGGTACGCCGCGGGAAAATAACGAAAGCTGGCGTTGAAATTAAAAGTTTAAGTAGATATATAAGGGGGGTTCTGGATATAGATTCCTGCACCGACACATTACCGACATCTTATCCGAGACGCAAACCCTTCATTCTGGAAGGTTCGACAAGAAGGTCATGCTGTAACCCTCGACACCAGGTCGTTCACTCCTATGAATAGCGTCACACACCCTTGAATTGACGGTACACCGTGAATTAATTGAGGCCATACACTCTCAATTTAACGTCACATACACCCAGATCAACGTCACACGCCTCAAATAAAACTCTAACCGTAAGGATAAGTCGAGGCCGGGGGGTCTGCCAGAGTTTCCAGGAATTGAGTCGGCGCGAGTCATTGGAGAGGTGCCCGAGTAGAAATTTGATCCAGCTCTGATCAGGTGCCGATCATGCTTGCCTTAACATCAGGTCCGGTACTGATCAGGCAACATTAGCAGGCCCCTATCAGGAATGTAACGCTACGTAAAAGCAGGCCCTGAAACTGTCGGACGCATCAGGGCCTGCACGGGAAAGTACTTCAGGTCCTGAAGGGGCCATACACATCAGGGGCTGCACGGGAGAGTACGTTAGGCTCTGAAGGGGTTAGACGCATCAGGACCTGCACGGGAAAGTACGTCAGGTCCTGAAGGGGCTAGACGCATCAGGGCCTGCACGCTAGAGTACGTCAGGTCCTGAAGTGGCTAGACGCATCAGGGCCTGCACGGGAGAGTACGTCAGGTCCTGAAGGGGCTAGACGCATCAGGGCCTGCACGGGAGAGTACTTCAGGTCCTGAAGGAGCTAGACGCATCAGGACCTGCACGGGAAAGTATGTCAGGGCCTGCACGGGAAAGTACGTCAGGTCCTGCAGGGGCTAGACGCATCAGGGCCTGCGCGAGAAAGTACGTCAGGTCCTGAATGCGATGAACGCGTCAGGTGTTGCATGGGTCAGTAAATTCAACCCTGAAAGGGTTGGAGGCGGCAGGAGCTTTCATGGGTGAGTATGTCAGGCCCTGAAGGGATGGAACGCGTCAAGTCCCGGACGGGTTGGTATAAGATGTCCTGAAGGGTCACGACGCGTCGAAACCTGGGAGAGTTAAGGTATGATTATAGATCTTGAACAAGCCAGTACTTCAAACCCGGTGAAGGCCAATACGTCAAGCTTAGAACAACCTGATGCCTCAAGACTCTGAACAACAGTCCTGTCCACAAATGATTCCTTTAGAAAAAAGCCACTGACATATTCGCACGTTATGCAAGCGTGAACTGTCCTCTCAACAAGGCCAACACATGTATAACGTAGCAACAGAGATTGCTTGAACCAGTTCGCTAGCCCTGTTGAGCCGCTAGTTGAGGCTTGTACGATGTAAAAATTCCAGTAGCCACTAGGAGATTGAATTTTGAACAAGCTAGAGTATCTCATCCTGATCGGGCTTACAGTAAAACACAGGCCCTTAAACAATCTCACTATCCCCGTCCTATCTAGACAGCGTATCTACCATTTTATGATTAATGTGATAGCAATAGGTAGTTGCGCTAATGAAATAACAATAATTACATGAGAGTTTTCTCATTTTTTATTGTAAATATCGAACTGATAGTTCTGTTCTTTTTTTTTTAACAAACTGATAATATAACCTTGGATACGAAGTAGAGTAGATGCCTAATATTTTAATACTTTTGGTGATAGATTAATACTTATATTGTATATATGAAAATCACTGATGTGTATATTAGGGTGGGCCGAAAATCCGCTTTTTTAGAATTTTTATTATTAATACCAAAAATATTGGTCTTTGTGGAAAAATTTTTTTTTTCGAAAAAACAAAAAAATTTTAGGTCGATATCTTAGGCTCGCCAAATCCCGTTAAAGTTAAATTATGTCTAAAAAAAATTTCTTCAACTTATTTTGATTGGAAATTTAATTCTCTACAAAAAAAGTCCTATGGTAAAAACACGTAAAGTTGATAGTCACTGAGATAATGGCAATTTTATTCAAAAAAATGAAATTTTTCAGTTTATTATCCCTTTTTGAGGATGAAAAATGATTTTCAACATATTAATTTTATAGGAAATTCAATTCTCTACAAAAATGATCCTTTGGTAAAAACGTGAAATTAATAGTTAATAACTATCAATTTCAGGTTTTTCCCAAAGGACAAACGTAAAAACGTGAAATTGATAGTTAATAACTATCAATTTCACATTTTTACCAAAGGACCATTTTTGTAGAGAATTGATTTTCCTATAAATCTAATATATTGAAAATCATTTTTCATCCTCAAAAAGCGATAATATAATAAAAAATTTAATTTTTTTGAACAAAATGGCCATTATCTCAGTAACTATCAACTTTACGTGATTTTACCATATGACTTTTTTTGTAGAGAATTAAATTTCCAATCAAAATAAGTTAAGGAAAATTTTTTTAGACTAATTTAACTTTAACGGGATTTGGCGAGCCTAAGATATCGACCTAAAATTTTTTTGTTTTTTCGAAAAAATTTTTTTTTGCACAAAGAACAATATTTTTGGTATTAATAATGAAAATTCTAAAAAAGCGGATTTTCGGCCCACCCTAGTGTATATTGCACACGTGGGAATCACATACCGTGAATTCGCAAGGAAAGTGCACGATTATACTGAAGTATATGCATGTAACATGTTTTTTTTTTTTTTTTAGACATCGAACTGATAATTAGACTTTTTTTTTAACGAAATGATGAATCTTACTGTTCTCTCATAATACAACCGTGGATACGAAGTAAAGTAGATGTGTAAAATTTTAATACTTGAGGTAATAGATTATTACTGATATTAGATTTTCGAACAAGTATGCATCGTGAGTGTGCGTTGGAAGAGCTATAGTTCAGTCATCGTGCACTCGTCGCGAATTCACGGTATATGTGGAATAGAGTACATTTTATTCTAAATATCAAACTAATAATTCTTTTTCTTTGTTTTTCAACGAACTGATAATGAAACCTTGGATAAGAAGTACAGTAGATGCTTAATATTTTAATACTTTTGGTAATAGATTATTACTTATATTGAACTTATGACAAACTATAGTGAAATACCTAGATGATCGAACTTATATGAAAGTCATCGATATGTATTTCACATGTGCGAATCACATAATACCGTGAATTCGCAAGGAAAGTGCACGATTATTAATTTTGCATATAACATGAATTTTTTTTTTTATACATCGAACTGATAATTTTTTACTTTTTATTGCATAAGAAATGATAAATCTTACTGTGAGGATGATGAGGATAAGGATGAAAATGAGAATGAGGATGAGGATGAGGATGAGGAAGAGGAAGACGGAGAGGAAGAGGAAGAGGATGAGAATTAGAATGAGAATGAGAATGAGGATGAGAATGAGGATGAGAATGAGGATCAGGTTGAGGATGAGGATGAGGATGAGGATGAGGATGCGAATGAGGATGAGGAAAAACAATAACAGAATAACATACAGAAGTCACGTAAAATTTTGATACTTGAGGTAATAAATGAATACTGAAATTATACTTGCAAACAAGTACGCATGTGAGCGTGCGTTGGAAGAGCTCTAGTAAAGTCATCGTGCACTCGTCGCAAATTCACGGTATACAAGTTGCCAGGTCTCTGACATGAGAGGTTTCTCAGTTTTCATTTTAAATATCAAACTGATATAATTCTTTTTTATTTTTCACGGACTGATAATCCAACTTTGGATCCGAAATAGAGTAGATGCTTAATATTTTAATACTTTTGGTAATAGATTAATACATATATTGAACTTATGAACAAACTATAGTGAAGTACCTCGACAATCGAACTGATATGAAAATCACTGATGTGTATTGCACATGTGTGAATCACATACCGTGAATTTGCAAGGAAAGTGCACGATTATACTGAACTATATGCATTAGACTGGTTCAAAAAAAGTGACTATTTTTTTTTTTTTTCAAAACAATTCCATTTATACCTTCGAGGAGGAGAGCTCTTAATATTAATATTTAGAGGTCGCTCATCGCAGATTTCTATTTCCCATTGAAATAACATTGGAAAAAAAATTTTTAAACTTTGGAATTTTATATTTCGGTCTAGAAGCAAAGTGCCGGGATGAGCGATACATATTTTTATAGAAAATTAGTTGCTCTACAAAAAAGGTTTCTTATCATTTTTCGACAAATTCACTCCTTCAAAAGTTATTCAAGGTTAAAGTTTAATTTAGAGTAAATTTAAGTTTTTTTTCTTGATTTCTGACAAAATGTTAAAACTTACCACTTAAAATCATAAAATCATTCATGAAAATTTATCACTTAAAATCATAAAATCATTCATGAAAATTTTATGAATGATTTTATGATTTTAAGTGATAAGTTTTAACATTTTGTCAGAAATCAAGAAAAAAAACTTAAATTTACTCTAAATTAAACTTTAACCTTGAATAACTTTTGAAGGAGTGAATTTGTCGAAAAATGATAAGAAACCTTTTTTGTAGAGCAACTAATTTTCTATAAAAATATGTATCGCTCATCCCGGCACTTTGCTTCTAGACCGAAATATAAAATTCCAAAGTTAAACATTTTTTTTTCCAATGTTATTTCAATGGGAAATTGAAATCTGCGATGAGCGACCTCTAAATATTAATATTAAGAGCTCTCCTTTTAACAGGCATCTTTCTACACCTCCTCGAAGGTATGAATGGAATTGTTTCGAAAAAAAAAATAGTCACTTTTTTTGAACCAGTCTAATATGCATGTAACATGTTTTTTATATTATTTTTTTTTCTAGACATCGAACTGATAATTAGACTTTTTTTAACGAAATGATGAATCTTACTGTTCTCTTATAATACAACCGTGGATACGAAGTAAAGTAGATGTGTAAAATTTTAATACTTGAGGTAATAGATTATTACTGATATTAGATTTTCGAACAAGTATGCATCGTGAGTGTGCGTTGGAAGAGCTATAGTACAGTCATCGTGCACTCGTCGCAAATTCACGGTATACAAGTTGCTAGGTCTCTGACATAAGAGTTTTCTCAGTTTTCATTTTAAATATCAAACTGGTGATTCTTTTTTATTTTTCACGGACTGATAATCCAACTTTGGATCCGAAATAGAGTAGATGCTTAATATTTTAATACTTTTGGTAATAGATTAATACATATATTGAACTTATGAATAAACTATAGTGAAGTACCTCGACAATCGAACTGATATGAAAATCGCTGATGTGTATTGCACATGTGTGAATCACATACCGTGAATTCGCAAGGAAAGTGCACGATTATACTGAACTATATGCATGTAACATGTTTTTTATTCTATTTTTTTTCTAGACATCGAACTGATAATTAGACTTTTTTTTAACGAAATGATGAATCTTACTGTTCTCTTATAATACAAACGTGGATACGAAGTAGTAGATATGTAAAATTTTAATACTTGAGGTAATAGATTATTACTGATATTAGAATTTCGAACAAGTATGCATCGTGAGTATGCGGTGGAAGAGCTATAGTTCAGTCATCGTGCACTCGTCGCAAATTCACGGTATACAAGTTGCTAGGTCTCTGACATGAGAGTTTTCTCAGTTTTCATTTTAAATATCAAACTGGTGATTCTTTTTTATTTTTCACGGACTGATAATCCAACTTTGGATCCGAAATAGAGTAGATGCTTAATATTTTAATACTTTTGGTAATAGATTAATACATATATTGAACTTATGAACAAACTATAGTGAAGTACCTCGACAATCGAACTGATATGAAAATCGCTGATGTGTATTGCACATGTGTGAATCACATACCGTGAATTCGCAAGGAAAGTGCACGATTATACTGAACTATATGCATGTAACATGTTTTTTATTCTATTTTTTTTCTAGACATCGAACTGATAATTAGACTTTTTTTTAACGAAATGATGAATCTTACTGTTCTCTTATAATACAAACGTGGATACGAAGTAGTAGATATGTAAAATTTTAATACTTGAGGTAATAGATTATTACTGATATTAGAATTTCGAACAAGTATGCATCGTGAGTATGCGGTGGAAGAGCTATAGTTCAGTCATCGTGCACTCGTCACGAATTCACGGTATATATTGAATAGAGTACGAAAATGAGTCAACATTACAGTTTTGAAGCACTCAGGTATCAAGTAGGCTCATTCTCGACTGTTTTTCGCTTTCTATACACCCTCTGACCCTCCCAATCTTTTGCGTTATTGAGGACAGTTCCTAAGGCATCATTGAACTGTTTGTCATTGACAGGTGAATTGTTCGGATTTTTTGCATATTCGTTGATAATGACTTCTGAAATTTGGGATGAAAAAAAGATTTGAATAAATTGAACGAGTAGCTATATTTATAATTTTAGCTGTTATCTCATTCAAATTAAAAGTTGATTACGATACCTTTAATGCATCTACAGAAAACTGTTGATATCAATATTTGTTTGCCAGGAGATTGTTTGACTGCAGTGAAATTAATTGCCACGGCTCTTGCCATGTATTTTTTCATTATGTTACTAATGCTACGGGGCAGATGAGATTTCGGTTGAACTAAGTACCACATATCACGTTTCTGAAATAAGCATATCATTGTTGTACTAATGTGAAATGAAATGTGCGATTGTTAACGTTTGCTGGGCATACAATTTTATGCTTAGAAAATTTCAGGCCTATGGAGAGTTGAATAATATAAACCATTCACTTACAAGTTGTGTGCAAATATTCGTATCCGATGCGATTTTTGCTTCAAATTTGTTAAAGTCACTCAAGGTTGAAAAAGGAAGATCAAGGTCATGTGTTTCTGCAAATGTTCTGTCAAGAGTCAACAATCGTTGACTTGTGGTCTGTCCTGGGGTGTTGATTGCTGTGACCAGTCTGTCTATAGTACCTTTCAGCTCTGTTAATGACGTCTGGATTTGACTTAATTGTATTTGATGACTACGGTAAGCTTTGAGTACACCATTGACTGTCCCTGATACATAAATATATAACGTCGATATGAGTCTTGCAGATATTTGTCATTAATACATCCTTCAATCATCCATTTCAAAGAAAAAATAGTTATTTTTTTAATCGTTCAATAGTCACCGTTTGTTATAAGATCATCATTATTTTTGTTTGTAGATTTTGATGATTCTGCTGAATTTGTACAAACTCTAGGAGATTCTGCAGTAGGACTAAGCATCCGAACTGCTGATCTCTTATTATTCTGCTTCGTTATAACAATATTCTGACCATTCAGTGCTACAGAAAAACATATTTAAAATAAAATCAAAAATCAATCCATAAATAAATGAAGAATACTTGATTTTCAATTAGACCATGTAGACTTTTTCAACCAACTAAAATAACGAATATGACCTATTTACCGGTCGAAGATATAATTATCCTATAGCTGGGTAACACTAATTAGAACTATATCTTACTGTCTTTTTAATTTTTTTGGTCAAACATCTAAAAAAAAAATTAATACCATATAATGGCCAACTCTATTATTATACAATAAACACTATAAACTCACTTTCTTCTTCACTCATTGGACTTGTATGTCTTGCAGCCTGTTCACTATAAGTATAACCGGAAGCTTTGACAGATTTCAAACTCTTCTGAGAACCTGATGAGATGTACGCGAAATATTATATCAGTAGGTGAAATTCGTACAACATATTCCATTGAATCCATTATGTTATGAAAGTAATTAAAACTTACAATATGATTGAGTATCTGAGTGCTCATCCTCCTCACTAAGTGAAGGAACTTGTGAAAGTTTTATTATATCACCAGCATGATTAGGATTGTGTTTCAAGCGATATGTCTTTTTAACAAGTTTAGATTTCTTAATAGCATGCTCTTCCGTTTCAGTTGAAAAAGCATATCTTTCGTTTTCTAAGATTTTTAATTTGTTTACGGCATCCTCGTATGATCCTGATGTGATTACATAAACAATTGAAAGCATTATATATTCCATTACATATTTGACACAAATATATTATTTGAAATTTGAAAAGTCAACAAGATTCGAATACTCACTAGCTTCACCGATTATGTCCACACAGAATTTTGGCCAACTTTCAGGAGGTGGCGCTAGAGCTTTTACAAGATCATGTAATACAGATAAATCCTCCTCCGTATATGGGGGTGGCATGAATTTAGTCACTAGGGTTTCATTTTCAATATCATATGATATCCAGTTCGAAGGCACAAAATCGATACTTTTTTTTTTGCAATGAGTTTCTCCGATAAACTCCACCATCTTATAAATCTTGACAGCTGGCATCTTTACTCACTAAACAGTAAAATTTTGATATTTAACACAGGATTTTTCTGAATTTTTTTCATATTTTATAATTATGGCTATAAACGATGTGTTCATTCAAAAAAATTATACGTAAATCAGACAATTCTAATAATAAAAAATAAAAAATCGGAGTTATTTTTTGAGTTAATTATGGGATCCCAACATTACTATTTTCATGTAATTTTTTTTATTTTTCATGTCATTCGTTTTTTCTGGTATCAACTGTATTCAGGCTTACTGGCATTTCTCTGAATTTCAGAAAAAATTCAAACCAATTAATATTTGACAAAGTTATTACCGATCATAAAGATAAAATAATTTAAGTTATAATTATAGTTATAATTATTATTTTTATTAAAAATATTATTTCTTTATACTTCGTAAACAAAATACGAAGATACGATAATCGCGTCACAAAATTCGAAATACGACCGCAAGCCAACGAACGATCTGCGGTGTCACGAACAAACACGACAATCAATCTAAGGATACTACGAACGCAGAATAATCGCGACATTAAATCATTCCGTATTTGTGCTGATGAAAATACAATGAGTGATTCCAAAACAAACAAAAAAATGATAATAATTATTTATTATCCAACGAATTATTGTTGAATTTCTTTTTCAAAAGGTGTCTCTCTACGAAGAAATTCTGATATTGGTAAAAAAATAAAATAAAAAAAATCGCAAATCCCTTCACGAGCTGCTCAAAGTAATAGTTATTCATGATAAAAATTTTTTAACTAACATAAAAATGTCTCCATCGAGAAATGAATTGTTACGGCAAACATACAATTTGTTGCGTCACACTGAAATGGACGCAACACTTGGGACGCTTGGGGGGAGGCGATGCTCGATGCTTTTTACAACAGAAACGACAATATTTAGCTCAAAATTGTAGTAAGCAGGATTTGTTGCTCTGGGCTAGTTGATTAATGAATTCAAAATGCGTACCTTATTTACGAAGTATCAAGGTATTAAGAACTTAGAAGAAATGGTTTTCTGAAAATCTGTCCCACGATACTGGCCACGTGAAGCTACAAACAACGAGCTCGAACGTAAACAAACGCATCTCTAGAGGGTCGCGAGCATGCCGGTTGTATGTATGTACCATAGGCATAGATATACATATCTTTGTTCAAAATCGCACGCGACAACTTTTGGCAGCTATGCGGCGCCACCGGTGTTGCACAATATATAATTAAATTTGTATCAAACATAACGCAGTTGTGGTATTAGAATATATTCGATATGCGGCATTCTCTGTCAGAACGTACGGGAATAATAATTCAAATTTTTGATTTCATTGAAATTTTTATGGGTGATTACACCTAATGAGAGAAGCTTTCACGATTTTTTTCGATTTTTTTTGTTTATATGTTCTTGAGATATGAATTTTTTAATTTTTTTTTTTTCGAAAATTCATAACTTGTTGCAAAATTGACCAAATGAGGTGGTTTGTGTCCGAAAATGTTTGTTTTCAACTATACTTCAAGAAAAAAAATACAAAACACGTGATTATTATCAATTGCGGTATGATTTTTTCATTCGAAGCTCAAACTTCACGATTTCGAGAGGTTGGACATTTTTTTTTCAGATAAATACGGACGATAAATCCGACGGCATAATTTGTAGGAAAAACGATGTTTTTTATGAGAATTATTTAAAAAAAAAAAATTTCCAACCTCTCGAAATCGTGAAGTTTGAGCTTGGAATGAAAAAATCATACCGCCATTGTAATAATCATGTTCTATTTTGTATTTTTTCAAAGTATAGTCAGAAACAAAAATTTTCAAAAAAAAAAAACAAAAAACACCTCATTTGGAAAATTTTCAAAAAGTTATGAATCTTTGAAAGAAAAAAAATCAAAAATTCATATCTCAAGGACAGATAAGCTAAAAAAAAATCGAAAAAAATAGTGAAAGCTCTTCTGATTGGGTGTAGTCACCCATAAAAATGTCGATGAAATCAAAAAATCGAATTATTATTCTCGTACGTTCTGACGGAGACTGCCCCATATATAGGCTATAGTATTGTAAATGGACGCATCAATTCTAATTGTTTATTGAATATCCAGGGGCGTTTAATTCTATGATAAATACCCTTGTTAGTATATGAGTATCCGAATTCCAGGATGGCTCCGAAAATCTACCGAATGGAATTTTCTGTCACACGTGAAGAAGAGGCATCGTATACAGCTTCTGACCACTCGCATCATCGCTCATGATGCTAAGAGTGACCATTTTTGTTGTAATTGACTTTAGAGGATACGTGACTCGGCTTTCTTGTCCGTCAATGACCTCCCACATTTTCAGAGACGCAGAATCGCATGGGTACGTAAAAATGGGCTTCTTTTTTCTCAAAATCGTTCCGGTTACCTTTAAATTATGTAAATTTTCACCTGGCCGCATCGACAAATCGTCAATTCGCAATATCTTGCCATCCTTGAGTAAGACCGTATTATCTGGTGAATTCGTCGAAAGTAGTGATTCTTTATATTTAATTTTTTTAACGTGAATAATCCCGGTAGGATCCGTACGTTGCTGTTTCAAAATAACCATGGTAGGTGGCAATGTCGCTTTTTCCATATTAGCAAAACATGTCTCGTGCAGGCGTCGACAAAGTTGTGCCAATGGCCGATTACCACTGCGGAGCATTTTTTTCATTTTTCCCAACGTATTTTCAAATGGAAATGCCGTTACTTCGCTTAGCGAACAATCCATATTTTTGGCGTCATCGGCAAGATGAATCAGGTTGTGGAAGTTCATTACTTGACTCTCTTTTCCATAATAGTGGAGCGCTAATCCAACGAAACTGTTGAGATACATTTTGGCGTGGCGGTTGTACTTCCAAGCTAAATCTCTTGAACATAATATTCTGCAAGCCACGTGGAAAAGTAAAAAATGTTGGTACAGATTTTTTGGTAAAACTCTTTTGAGAACAATCGGACCACAGTACAATAGGAAAAACCTAAATTCAGTCGCCTTCCACTTTGCAACCTCAGAGATTGATCTAGTAGTGCGTTGAAAATCGTTGGGTATTTGAGACTGGAAACCAATAAGGAGTTGAGACATGAGACATTTGCTACGCTGGCTCAATTTTGTGGATCGATTACCCTGTAACCAAAAATCAACTAGCAACTTTTTCATCACGCCCAGGCAGCAAAGATGCATGAAATCCAATACAAATTGAAAGACCATGTCAAGCCCAGATTTGATCGTCGTTAGAGGTGATATAGCATTGTGGTGTTCCAGATTTTCTTGGTTTCGGAACGATTGATCACTTCTCTCCTGACAGGTTGAAGAATCATATATGGTTCTTCTCTCGAATCGTTCTCCACGTACGGTACACCGTTCGCATGCGTAGTATCCCCCGTGACCTTTTATACACTTAACGAATGAGCGTGCAGGTGTATCGCAAATAAAACAGTGTATGCGCACTTTTAATGATATTCCGTCAATTTGAATTCCCGTGACTAACAATACGTTGATTTCTTCGATGAATTCATCTAGGTAATGATTCAGGTTGTCAGGTTTTCCATTACCTGCATATACAGCTACAGGAAATGGTGCGTATATGTCTGGCTGACAACTTTCATAGAAAATTCTACTTTACATAGAATCGGCCAGAATTGTTTATTGCTTGATCTAAACAGAGGCAAGCCATCCATGTTTATTTGTAAATTAATACACCCATCTTGATGCAAATTGGTATTTACACAGCTTTGAAGATGCTTTGACAAACCGAAATAGACGAATTCGCCTATATCACTACCGTCATTATTTTTGAATTTCTGTATGTCATAATTAGCATACGATGTTTTAAGAAATGTTTTAGAAGTAACTGGCAAGTCTGGGAGTAATCTTGGTCTTAGAATCCCAAGTAGTTCATCTAAATGAGTCTGTGGTATATTCGACTTCATAGCCCATTGTCGAAGTTGCGTTATTTCATCATGAGCGTGGTGAGCTTTATCTTTTTCTTCTACACATATTGCTTCTTCATCACATGTACTATTTTCTAATTCACTGCAACTTTCTGAAAAACTATTTTCATCATCTTGAGCTTCTACCGCATCTATAACTTCGTCACAAAATATGTCTGTGTGAGTCGAGGTGTGAGTAGTAACTGCGACATGCACATTTTTCGTTTCAGTTGATCGTTCTCTTTCTTTATTTTGAAACTCAGCCATAAACCGATCAATATCTTCAAAGTTAGCAGGTGATTCAAAGGGATGGTTAACGCTTTCTTGACCATTTGTTGAAGTTGATGGTTCCACTTATAAAGAAATCACGAGATATTATACACATTATACATCTGTCTTTCATCAGTTAACGTACTTCAAAAGTAAATTTGAAAAGTTGCACTCATTCGTTTAGTAATGAAAAAAATTGAAATGGGGGGGGGGGGGGGGGCAAAGTGGGCCCCTTAAGGAAAATAATCATAGTATCATCAATTTTTTTTACACGCTTACTTCTTTTTAGACCCTTGATAAGTATTTAACATATTATTATGCTGCATCCATTAAAATTAAAAAATCGAAAATTTGGAGCAAAGTTGGCCCCCCCAAAAAAATGTTATGATTGATATTTTTTATTCTGTATTCTTATGTTTACAATTAATTATTAAATATTCAGAAATTACTTTTATCGCGCCTCCATAAAATCTCTCAATTCGAAGGGACCCACTTTGCCCCCCCCCCCCCCCCCCCCCCCCCCTACACGGTATTATTATTTATTCTTGATCAATTTATACTTGATGCAGCCAATATGTTAAAGGAAAGTATTATAAATATATGCAGGATTCTTTGTCAAGTGAGCCACCTATTTTCATCATGATCGAAAATTCATAAAAATTTGTATTCGGAAGATTAGCCTATATTCGAGAACTTTTTGGGAATTTTTTCAGATTCTTAGCACTGCTGCAGATAGCCTAGATATATGAGAGATATGTGCGCAATTTTTTGTTTTCTATGTTTATTGATTCCGCATGAGAAAGAAAAAATTATTACAAAAACATGAAAAACCTGGTTCTTCCTCAGCCTTCCGATGAAAATATTTTCAAATTTTTTTAATTGAGAAAAACTGCTCCAAGACCAAAGAAACGTCGAAAAAGCGAGTGAAATGGTATTTTTAGATCTTCGGGAAATTTTGATTTTGATTAAAAAATTGACAAATCATCCATCGGATTCACCATAAGTTTTCTGTAAAATTTGCGTTATATATGGGCCGGCCGTTTGTTCCTATGAAAATAAATTGAAAAAAGCAGTGCTAGTATAGACGGTTTTTGAGTCATATAAATATGACTAAGAACTGTTTTTATAGTGCTTTTTAATTTTTTTTTTTTTTAATTTATCGGATGATTTGTGAATTTTTTCAGCAAAATGTAAACTGCCCGAGGATCTAAAAATGCGGCCCTTTTACTATTTTTTTTCGACGTTTCTGCAGTTTTTGAGCACTTCTTCACAATTTAAAAAATTTGAAAATATTTCTATCGTAAAGCTGAGAAAAAAACAGGTTTTTCATGTATTTTCAATAATTTTATCTTTCTCATGCGGGATAAATAAAAATAGAAAATGAAAAATTGCACACATCTCTTATTATCTATAGTAGGCTATATCAGCAATATGGTGCTAAGAATCTGAAAAAATTCCCAAAAATTCGATAATTATCGAATATAGGCTAATCGTGCGAATAAAATTTTTTATGAATTTATCATCATGATGAAAATTATAGGTGGCACACTTGACAAAAAATCCTTCATATATATGTTATAGATATATAAATCAGGATCAGGGCTGATTGTGCGTGAAATATTATTGGTTTCGATACTCCACTCCTTTCTTTGAAGAATATTTGCTTATGCTTGCCTACCTGGAAATTCCCTTGTTTCATTGCTGATCGTGTCGATCTTGCGACGAACTGCACGAAATCTTTGGACTCGTAACCGGGTCGCTTCCCGTTTTGTATTCAGTCGGTTATTCATTATAGTGTACCAACCAAACTTACAATCTGCCGAACACACGCTTCGTTGCAATTTTAGGTTATCAACAACCGCTCAATTGTTATTTGTCCCGGTGACATGAAATTCCTGCATACGGGGTGACGCGATTTGGCCGACTTTGGACCCAGTCTGGAAATACCCATTCAGGTTCACCGTAAGTTGGCCTTTTTGGGACCCAGTCTCGAAATACCCAGTGAGGCTCACCGTAAGTTGGCCTTGTCGGGACCTAGTCTGAAAATACGCAATAGGGCATGCCGTAGATTGGCCTTGTCGGGACCTAGTCTAAAAATACGCAATGGGGCTTGCCGTAAATTGGCCTTGTTGGGACCCAATCAGGAAATACCCGGTGAGGCACGCCGTAAGTTGGCCTGTTCGGAACCCACTTTGGAAATACCCAGTGAGGCTCACCGTAAGTTGGCCTTGTCAGGACCTAGTCTAACAATACGCAATGAGGCTTGCCGTAAATTAGCCTTGTTGGGACCCAATCTGGAAATACCCAGTGAGGCACGCCGTAAGTTGGCCTGTTCGGAACCCACTTTGGGAATACCCAGTGAGGCTCACCGTAAGTTGGCCTTGTCAGGACCTAGTCTAACAATACGCAATGAGGCTTGCCGTAAATTAGCCTTGTTGGGACCCAATCTGGAAATACCCAGTGAGGCACGCCGTAAGTTGGCCTGTTCGGAACCCACTTTGGAAATACCCAGTGAGGCTCACCGTAAGTTGGCCTTGTCAGGACCTAGTCTAACAATACGCAATGAGGCTTGCCGTAAATTGGCATTGTTGGGACCCAATCTGGACATACCCAGTGAGGAACGCCGTGAGTTGGCCTGTTCGGAACCCACTTTGGAAATACCCAGTAAGGCTCGCCGTGAGTTGGCCTGTTCGGAACCCACTTTGGAAATACCCAGTAAGGCTCGCCGTGAGTTGGCCTGTTCGGAACCCCCTTTGGAAATACCCAGTAAGGCTCGCCGTGAGTTGGCCTGTTCGGAACCCACTTTGGAAATACCCAGTAAGGCTCGCCGTGAGTTGGCCTGTTCGGAACCCACTTTGGAAATACCCAGTGAGGCTCACCGTAAGTTGGCCTCGTCGGGACCTTGTCTAAAAATACGCAATGGGGCTTGCCGTGAGTTGGCCTTGTCGGGACCAAGTCGGAAAATACCCAGTGAGGCTCACCATAAGTTGGCCTTGTCGGGACCAAGTATAAAAATGCGCAGTGGGGCTTGCGGTAAATTGGCCTTGACGGGACCCAGTCGGAAAATGCCCAGTGAGGCTCACCGTAAGTTGGCCTTGTTGGGACTCAGTATGGAAAAACGTAGTGGGGCTTACCGTGAATGGGCCTTAGCGGGACCCAGTCTGAAGATACCAGTCAGGTTTGCCGCAAGTTGGCCTTGTCGGGACCAAGTCAGAAAATACCCAGTAATTCGCGCCGTAAGTTGGCCTTGTTGGGACCCAGTCTGGAAATACCCAGTGAGGCTTACCGTGAGTTGGCCTCATCCGAGCCATGTCAGTAATGCCTCAGAATGGTTCCCCAGATTTGGGCCGGATTTGGTCCATATCTGGGGTTCCTCAGTAAGGCATTCCAGGATCCCGCCGGGTCCGGGCCTCACATCACCCCGGGCATGCCGTAACAAATTTCTACTCGGGTGATGACGGAAAGGGGTCAGATGTCATAAATCTTTACACGATAACTGTCTCGCAACTCCTGTATGCAGGTGGTCCAATTTTTTTGCTTATGCACGTGCACTTGACACATACACGGTTACACATACACATACACATACGCTACAGAGTCTGCTCATGTATTCGTGCATGAGATGAAGGCAAAAATAGATACGGCTAATGGAGTGGACCCATTACACTAATTTATGACAAGTGTTCTGACTAATTTATGACAAGTGTTGTGACAAGGTCAATCATCCCCGATTCCTGGAATTTTCCGGCACCCTGTGAGATTTGAGAAGTTCCGAATGCGTGACTTTAGCAAGATCTTTCGGAACGTTGTCGGCTATAAAAGAGCGAAAAATTTAGGATTGACACCTAGTATTCAACGGATCTTCGAGTGGTGCAGAATCTTCTTTTCTGACGTCTCTAAAAAAATCCAGTCTCACAATGGAGATGATGTTGGATGGGCAAGGTTTTCAACAATTGAACAACGAATTCATGCTGAAGGAGCTCGGTGTAATCACTATTCAAGCGGATGAGAAAGGCAAGCAACGTCTGGCTCGCATTCTCTTCAAACCACCATGTTCTTGGGAAACCTTATCGGTCAACTGTAGAGCTACCAACGCTTGGTTGACGCGGAATTATCATGGAATATCGTGGAATGATGGTAATATGCCTTACGATGATGTGCCGAAAGTAGTGAAAAAAGTTGTCGAGCATGCAAATTATATCTATGTAAAAGGAGAGGAGAAGAAAAAGTGGATCGAAAAAATCATCAACGATGACTCAAAGTTCGTGATCGAATTGGGAGAATTGGGATGTTCAAGTCTTGAAATGCTACAATACATCGAAGTCGTTCATTGGCATGGAGACTATCATGGGAACGTTCCCAGGTATCAGTGTGCTTTCGAAAATGTTCAGCGATTGAAAACTTGGTATTTGACAAAGTGTACTGGCTCCCGTCATAAATCATTGCACATATACCTTCAAGTAGGGAGTTTGAAACGAATGAAGACGGAAGACATCGCATTTTTGTCGAAGGAATTTATCCTTATTCACGCATCGAATATCATCGATGAGATATGGGAGAAACTACCAGAGGCTATGAAGAAGGATAAAGACATCGCAGGTTGCCGAAAATGTCGAATACATCATTGTTCAATGAAGGATGAGTTCGATGGACCTACGCCTATGGTTAAAAATTGTCCACAATGTGAAATGAATCGATCAATTTGTATTTACTAAGTATAATTAACAGTAACTGGTTAAATAAATATTGAAAATAATTTTACAACAGTATTAATGCTGACTTTTTCATGTGCCCTCTCGTATTCAGATCTCCATCCTTGTCTTTCCTCCCTATAAGCTTACTCTAGAATAATTAGATACCGCTGAGCAGCATAACTGCTCAGGATGGTTATGATTTAGACGACACATGTATATATTTATTGAAAAAAGTTTTATTTGTAGAAATACATTGATATACAGTGTAAGTAATTATGGACTTATACCAATTTCTTTACTCCACCACTTATGGGATTGTATTCAACTACTCGATCGTGTAAGATCAAACAGTATGCTGACGTATCGGCAGGAAAGTTGTCTTTGGCTTCAAACTCGAGACGAACGTCTACTGGTCCAAACTTGAGCGACTCGTTTTGTTTTGAACAGTCAACGAGGAATAGGGGAGCGTACTGTAGAAATTCAGTCTTCTTCAGCAACGGTTCAGGTTCCTTGCCGTAACAGGAGGTTTGGAAATTTGCGAACATCTCGTACAACAGAGCATACTGATTATGACTCATATCGAGATTCAGGTTCCCGTAGGGATAACATTGAGAATTCAAGAAGAGCTTAACATCTGTGATATTGCAGTGATCGAAATGGCTAGCGTTTTTATTCAGCTTATTCTTCCGGCTTGTTTGGAAACCCAGTATAACGTAGCGAGGTTTTTCCAGCTGCGTCGATGTCTTCACAGTCCAAACGTGTTTGGAAGTGGTGGGCAGTACAGGATATTCGTACAATTCCCAATTGCGAAAACTTATCGAGATCGGCGCGTCTTTCTCGATAAAACTTAACAGCTGTATTTTTCGCTCATCCGAGAGCTTAACATATGGTAACAACCATTCGACTTTATCGATCAGGATTTTGTAATCCTCATCTTGAGTTTGCAGAACCGCGTTTGCATCGGTCTTTGATCGAGTCAAGATCAACTCATGTTTGGCGTTGACGATTATCTTGCGATAGTCTTCGGCGAACCCTAGCATCATCTTCAACGGTATGCATACATCGAAGTTACCAGCGGCATGGCTTGCATTCACATTAAGCCAACCAGCATTCTCCATCATCCAATTCTGCCCAGGTCTCAGAGAAGGGTAACCTTTCATAAGACTGGTGAGACCGACGTTCTTGCTCCTATCGATCTCAATAGCATTTATCTCGTACCGCATTTCTTCAAACAGATGACAAACACCGTTGTTGACCAGTGTTGAGGCAGTCGACGGAGTTCCATCAGCCTTGACTATCTTCCCATACACATGCAACGAACTCTTGCACGGTAATACGCACAGGTCTTGGTGTTGAACAGCGATACGAATCTCGTCACTGTTATTGAAACTCGATGAGGCATAAGGTTTGTGTGCGTGAACCTCGTAATGTGCGATAGACTCGTCAAATACGATGGGTGTTTGAATGTCTAAGATTTCCTCCTCCATGGTATACAGCAGATGACACAGATGCAAGCGAATCGTAGTTTTACTTTACGAAAATTCCTCTTCCAAAAGGTATGACCTTGAGACCCAAGCTTTTCAGAAGCAGCACGTTCTGAGGTGTCAGCTCTTTGAGAACCGGTTGACAACTAACTTGTTTGGGGCATCTCACCTTACTAATATAACTAGTTCTGTTATAAACTATTCCCATTATTGAGCCTTGATATGCAACCTCACAGTTATAACCTCTCCACGGAAATTGACCAAATCCCCGTCTTGATCGACTATACGGAGTTGGATGTGATCTATGGTTCTTACGGTGACTGGCAAGTAAATGACGTGAGACGGTACTTCAATGATCTTATATCCAGGTGGAACGACGGGAAAAAACTCATGAATGGTGTGTACTTTGCGCTCATTGACGTAGGCACCCGTTGTAATGTTACACTCGACTCGTAGTGCGTTAACTTTAAGGATCGTCACAGGAAGGTCAGACTCGTGAACTCTATCAGCTTTCAGAATACGTGGAGTGAAACCTAATAGGCCACCTATAGAATCGTCTGGTAGAAAATTTACAGGGTGACTGCATTTAATTTCGCTACACAATGTATTATTATTCGGTTTGATGTTGATGGCGATACCCGTATGCAGTAATACACCCTGTACATAGTTCTCGATATCCTCTATTTCATAGCTGCCGGTAGGTATAGTTACTACTTGTTCACCGACATAAATCTTGTTGTGGCCAACGTCTACGTTAGGAATAGAATTAAAAGTCAGTAATTCAACGAGACCAAGGGAGTAATTCTTAAAAGGGGAAAGTTCAATAGGAGGAAAGTATTGAGTCTCCAGGACCGAGGAGTTCCCCGATACGGATAGTGTGAGCGAATCGTCCATGACTACTGCGAAAGTCAAACTGATTTCGTGGAATTACGTCCCATGGTTATATAGAAACTCGAGACACAAGTGACCACAGTTGAACGTATCATAGTCTTGATATCTTTCATGGTTATATTTGACGCTACCAACGCCAAGGTATCTGACGAGGTCTGACGGTGGACGAAGGTTACCGAAACTGTCAAAGTAAATGACTTCGTCTCCGTTCTTTCGGTACGCGACCCAATGTGTTCCAGGACCATCTTTATCATCTAGATTGACGATCGCTGATTCACACCTACGCGGTCCGTCCTTAGGCAAATCATTACGCATAAACACGCCGCGGAAATGTGGAATGTTCAGGATCGTCGCGTACTTCAGCAGATCCGCGTCAGTTAGCGCCCGTCGCGGTAGCGTCACTTTTAGTTTTTTGACTGTTGTTTCAAATGAATACCTAACCCCTTCCTATACGGTTTCAGGTGAAGCCCCTTGCCTAGAGCGATAGCTTCCATAGTTTTGTTGTGCCGTTGACTCTCTTCCAATTGTCTCTTGGCGGAGCTTGCGTCATTAACCGCTTTTGCAATACCTGCTGCACCACCAGCTAATGCACCCGTTGCACTGAGCCCGGCAAAAAGGGGTATTAGAAACGGTAAAAAGCCACCAACTTTAGATGGAACAGGTAGAATTCGTGGAGAACGCACATTTCTTTTACCCCCGGCCTTTCTAACAACTCCTCGCGCACCCTTCAATGCGGACTTGATGGCTACTTGCGCAGTCTTGCCTGGAACCATGGACCGTTTGGCAGCATCGATAACTTTTCTCAATACCACCGGCTTCCGCATTCCCATGCCAAGCTTAGTTTTCCCTTTCATAGCGTTTGTCACTGCCCAGGCGGCTGCTTTCTCACCTATATTTGCGTCTGTGGCAAAAACTCGTTTCCAGGCTCTTTCAGCTAAGATCTTGTCTGCTGCACTTCTAGCTTCGAGATTCTCTCGATTCTTCGAGTAGGCGATATCGTGTTCCTTACAAGCTGCGTCGAGAGGATTGATACCCGGATCGCCTCGCGCGAGTCTTTTCGCCAGTTTGGTACCAGGTCCGCAGTATTGATAACCGGGTATATGCAACTCTACCGGAAGACTGTTGATGATCCTGTTGACTAAACCTTTCCCACGACGCTTCCGACTGACTGTCTTGGCTTTGTGCACGATCATGTCGACGATCTGTACGTGAATGAGGAATGATCTTTATAAACGCGATATTTATGGTCTCTGGCTTCAGTCAGAGTCAAGATGAGGTTCGAAACACAGCCTGTCAAGCTACCTGTAACGAATTTCGATAAAGTTGTGCAACAGAATGCTGATATTGGAAAACGGCACGGTGATTTGCTGCCAAACAGCGTTCGCGCAGTATTTTGCGGACCGTCCAACTGCGGCAAGACTAATACATTACTCACCCTGATAACGCATCCGAACGGACTGCGCTTCGAAAACGTATATATTTACTCAAAATCGTTGAATCAACCCAAGTACAAGTTCTTACAACAGTTACTCGAGGGTGTAGATGGCGTTGAATACTTTCCATTTGATGAGCACGAACAGGTAGTTATGCCAAACGGTGCACTGCCTAATTCGATCATCGTCTTTGATGATGTAGCTTGTGAGAAACAGGACAACATTAGAGCTTTTTTTTGTATGGGGAGACACAAAAATGTGGATTGCTTCTATCTTTGCCAGACCTATGCTCGCATCCCTAAGCATCTAGTGCGTGACAATACCAATCTTTTAGTCCTATTCAAGCAAGATGAGATGAATTTGAGACACGTATACGATGATCATGTGAACACTGACATGACTTACGCGCAGTTCAAAGACTTGTGCTCGGCGTGTTGGAATAACAATAAATACGGATTTATCGTAATAGACAAGGACAGTGAGATGAATGAGGGTAGATATAGAAAAGGGTTTGACTGTTTTGTGAGCTTAAATGGAAAAAATTCAGGGGAGTAGAATCAGTAGCGTTTCGGATACAGCTCGGTCAACATGCAGGATACAAAAATTCACGAACAAAAAGAAGTGTTGCGTCATATCGCTAAAGCCAGTGCGGCGATTCGACGTAAACACAAAATGATAAGATCAGGTAAAGAGACCGCTGAACAGGCTATGAGCAATGTTTTTAAACCGGTAGTGACTCCGTTGAAAGAACTACTGAAGGTTTCTCAAACGGCTGCTAAATCCATCAAAGAAGAACCGATCAAAGATGAACCCATCAAAGAAGAGGTTAACCCGATTAAAGAAGAAGAACCTGGAGAAGATGATTCCTTTTCGACAGCAGATGAGGGAGAGGAAATGGATATAACTTTACAGCCGATGGATGAGTACCCTGAACCGTTACAACACGAAGCCCCCAACGACTATCTTGAATTGTTTCGAGATGAGAATATAAAAAGAAGTGATCTAGATAACGTGTACGGTGTACGCGTACTCGCTCACGAGAAGTTAATGATGGGTGACTCACCGATAAGTTTTGGGAATGACGTTATTCATATAGGTGACATGAGTTATACAAAGACCAAAGGCTTGTTGGAATTATTATTCAAAAAGATACCCAATGAGACTTACGTGAACGCTGATGATATTCAAAAGTATAAACAAATCGTATTTGCCACAAACACACATCGAAAATACTATAAAGCTGGTCACCCCTTTCGGGAGTCGGACAACCCCAAATTCAAGAAGTTTATTGCACCAATGATTAGCGTGCCACTTCCACGCACGGGTGGACGTATGCTACCGGAGCTCTTGGTTGCTCAAGAAGGTAGTGTTACAGATTACGTTCACTGGGACAACCCCAATGAGCTGGTAGACCGTCTTCGTTTACTTATGGCTTCCCAAGCAGCTGGAAACTCGAGTCACTCCAATGAAATCATATCGATAATCGAAGAATTGCGGGAAGCTGGCATCATTTATTAATGAACCTTACATCGCTTCTACCGTCATTTCCAAGATGAGCGTCGATGTGTTTGGACGACAGTTGAACAAGAGCACAGCTAGCACTCGCGGTCCTCCCGGTGTTGGATTTAAATTCACCGTCGACGGGAATTACGACATAGGTAAGAAGAGACTATGCAATGTTGCCAATCCTGTGGAGCCAAATGACGTTGCCACCTTAAATCTCATGCGACAGGAAATCGACTCTATTTCAAATGAAATCCACTTAATGATAAATATCTTGGGCTCTCGTACTACAGATGCTCTGCAGAAACTGCGTGCTGATAGTGAAGCAGGACAAGACCTGTCGATTCGGAACTCCAAGGCCATTCACGAACTGGACACCAGGCTGAGAATATTGGAAAATGAACGAGAAAAAGCTAGCTCTCGTAACGGAGCTGCATAAACCAGCTAGAAAAAATTATCAACGTCGTCGCGTAGATGTTCGTGGTTTGGATGAAACCTGGCAAGCGGATCTCGTTGAAATGTTACCTTACGCCGGAGAGAACAAAGGCTACAAATATATGCTCACCGTCATCGACGTATTCTCAAAGTACGCCTGGGCCGTGCCATTGAAGAGTAAGACAGGTAAAGATACTGCAAGTGCTATGGAATCTGTACTCGTGCAGGGACGTATCCCGAAGAATCTACACGTTGACAGAGGCGGAGAATTTTATAATTCAAATTTCGATTCTCTTATGCGACGGTATAATATTAAGCTATACTCAACCTTTAGTAACTTGAAGGCATCGATCTGCGAGCGATTTAATCGTACGCTGAAAAATAAAATGTGGATGCAATTCAGTTTGCAAGGAAATTACAAGTGGATAGACATTTTATCTGATTTGGTGTCTACTTACAACAACTCCAAACACCGAACTATTGGGATGAAACCAAAAGATGTTTCCGCTAAAAATGAAAAGGCTTTATTGCGAAGGGTGTACCAAAAAGTTCGAGCCAATCCTGTCAAACTATCAAAGTTCAAAGTTACAGATAAAGTCCGGATCAGTAAATACAAAAATGTTTTCGCGAAAGGTTATACACCAAATTGGACGACTGAAATATTCACGGTTATTCAAGTAGATAATACTAATCCGGTAACGTACAAGCTTAAAGACTATCAGGATCAACCTATAGCAGGTGGTTTCTACGAACAGGAGCTTCTGAAGGTGAAGAATTCTGACATCTACCTCGTGGAGAAGGTGCTCAAGAAACGTGCAGGAAGACTATACGTTAAGTGGTTAGGTTTTGACACTACACATAACAGTTGGATCAATGAAACTGACTTGTAAGGTTTTTGAATAAATAAATAATCAATCTTTAATACATCTGTCTTTATTTCAAGCCTTATAGAATACGTTTTATACAGTTCATTTGTATGTATTGTAGCCCCACGGAAGCGTATCCGTAGTATTAGGAAATACGATCCGTTTATCATCATTCCAGCTTAACGCTATCTTATTTTGCTTAACGGTATAAACCTCATGCTTTCTACTTTGAATTAAATGTTGACTCTTGATCAAAATTTGATGATTCAAAGAACATTCTAGGTAATCATCAAACGTGATCTTTCTTAAAGTAGATCCCTTGACTCCCTTAGCGCGTTTTGTTTCCTTATTTTCCCCCAACACTCTAAACGAATACAGTTTTGCCCTCAACCCTATGAATTCAGTCATTATCTTTCCATTATTTTCGTCTTTCATCAAACCTATAACCTTTTTATTAACTAGAGGCATTTTATACACATTATTTGAAGGATAGTCAGACGTATCAAATTTATCTAAATTACATTTCATAGATTCATATATATCGGGTACAGTAAAATGGTATATAAGACTATCCGTATCTGTATACATTAATTTCGCTCGATCTCCATAAGTTTTTTTCACATAATTATAATGGAAATCATAGATATATGTCTTAGAGAGATCTAGAATCGAAAACCCAACGTATATTGGCTTGTTCAGTGTGACCGTTGGTCGAGTCAATTCAATTATAACCATGTCCTTGTCAAAGATAGTACAACTATGAAAATTTGGTTTAGCAATAAGAGCCCTGGCACCATACCTTCCATCCCATTTGGTAATTAACTTAACGTTCTTAAACTTACGAACGTTCTCCATGGTTTTTCCAAAAACTGCGTTATTCATTAATTTATAAAAGTTTTTCTCAAACTCGTTGTTGGATTTTTTTCTCAATTCAGTATTCAGATCTATGTACTTCTTAAGCCACGGCGCTTGGTGGAATTTTAAAACTCTATGAATTTTAGTCAAACTCATACCTAAACTTAAACATTGTTTTAAGACTCTGTAATGGATGACATAATTCTTCCTGGAAAAAAGGGTAGTTATTAATCTAGGTTGCTTCGATCCCGAGATGGGAGGTACGTAATGCTCAGGACATAGAGGTAAGTCTTTGTGTAATTCATGAAGCTGGCACGGATGTTCTAAATCAACTTCAAGTATATAGCCTATAGAGGATTCATCTGATACGTTACACACGTCGAATTGCTCGAAATTCAATACCCACGCGAATGAGCTGTATGGTGAATGAAGATTCATAGCTGCACCGTATAAATTATTAACGTCAAAATACATTAGGTAGGATTCTTCTTCCTGTGGATTGAAGGCTGTTCCCATATATCTGTTATTAGCTTTAGCATATCTATTCGAACACTGAGCTACACCTCCTCGAATACCCTTTTCTACAAACATTACCATATCAATGTCAACTAGAAGTTCTAGTTCGATACCCGTACACTTGAGCATTGCATCAAACGAAAGCCCTGGTGCTGTATAATAATGTAAGGGATCTAAATTATAAGTTGACCGACAATTTTGTCGAAAATTTTCAAAAATATCTGCTAAAAGGAGAACGTCAGTTCGTAAGTACAAGTCCGAATATTCACCCAACGTTTTAACATCAAAAGCATGCCAGACGTCACACGCGTGTGAATAATCATTCTGTGAAATATCTGCATCGTTTAATTTAGAATAAAAATTTTCAATTTTTGGTAGCTGTTTTTCTTCAAGCTTGTCCCAACTATCTATATATTCATATGGAAATACACCTTTTCTCGTTAGTAATTGGAATTTCTCTGGACTGTTACAATATTTGCGTGTAATTATTTTTTGTTGATCTTTCAAATATGACGCTAATTTTTCAAGACTGCTTGACATGAAGCGGAATGAATCAATAAACCGAAAATTTATAACTGTTTCTTCTACAAATTTCGTAAAAGATATGTACTTTTCTTTGTTTACAGGTAAAAGATTCATTTGACCCTTGAATGATGTAGCCAATGCTTTGATTAAAAAATGTGAATCATACCCGGATAAGTTGTGAAAAATTACTGGGATAGCGTGTGAATTTTTGTAATTCAAGTTACAATCTTGATGTGCAGCACCACGGTACTTCCCTGTGAAATGGCAATGATCACGATGCTTTTTATCAGCGCTAGTGAATGGTTTTTCACAAATATGACAAGTTTCAGCGGAATGAAATTTATTCACTTGATCCGGGCTTAGGGGATCCATTGGTACTATTTTTTTATAATAAACTTCTAACGATTGAGCCAAGTCTTTCAACTCGTTCGTGAACCATCCAATGCAATCTTTTCCCCGATTAATTTTGAACTTAGAAACTGTGTCGTTAAATGTACAATGTAAATAATACGCGATACTGTATGGAATGTGTTTTTGATAGGCCGTGGTGTTCTTTGATGCATCAACGATCGGTTGCAACAAACATTCAACGTCTGCGTAAATGCAAAATGGCACGTCTTCTTTATGCTTAAAATTTTTAAATTTGACAATCTTATCCTCCTCTTTCGGTAGGATGACTCTACATTTATTTAAATTAATGCAATCAAGTCTATGCTTACTTAGACACTTCTCAGAATTAAAGTGACTCAAGCATCGGTCACAAAGCCAAGTAACGCATTTGTGTTTGGTAATTTGTGATCTTATTAATCGAGATAAGTTTCTAATCCAAGCAAAGTGAAATACCCTGTTGTTTAACATATCATCCTCTTCGTTTAAATCAATTTCAGTTTCTAACACAAGGAGATGAATTACAGGCTTGCCTGACCTGTGTCGACTTAAATATACTGGTACTATCTCCCTATTATTTTTTCTCTCACATTGCTCTATTCCGTAAACGTTAATCGAAAGATCGTTCAATTTCTCAAATTTTGAAATGCTATCTAAAGATATCGGAAACTTTAAACCATCATACCGTAGTATTGTGCTGAAATGTGGATACGAGCTTGTTTCGGTGGAGTTCTTGTTCGTGGGAAAAAGAGCTGCTGTGATTGCCCAAAGAAAACAATAGAAATCGTTGCTTCTGATATTTACAACTGCTTTCTTATCCCTAATATACTTCGGTAGCTCAGCGTAAGTGGACAGCCCGCCTCGTAGTGGTACATATCTGTTTATGTTCACTGACAGATTTATGATGTCCACCAACGACCAGCCAGAATCCTTCTCCTGGAACTCTTCAACCTTCACCGCTAATTTCTCTTTCACGTTCTCTTCGAACCACTCGTCAATATTCGTTGATTCGAGGATGATTGCGTTTTTGGTATTAAAAAATTTGATTTCTTCAATAATTTCACCATCTTTCGTAATGCTGAATTTACAGGATAAGATGACATTAGCTTTCAAACTTCCTTCCTTCAGTAAAGCGTTCTTCAGTCTCACGGTAAGCAGTTTTCTGGAGTCTTCCAGGAACTTGATCAGATCCTTGTGCTGCAAATTGACGATAACTCCAGTTCTAATTCGTCCCTCAAAAGCAGTCTCCAAATCTTCCCATTGTACTCGATCGCGTCTTCGTCGTCTTCGTACACCTGCTCCCGTTTTTTGAAATCTTCGAAATTTGGCCGTTAAAGATTTCAAAATACCAATCGTTGTTAAAATTCTCGTTTTACGTCCAACCGTTGAAGCACTATTTCTCAATATTTCGTTCAAAAGTCTGATGTTGCGCGTTCCCAATGTGATCCACTTCTCAATTACAACCGGTAACGATTTATTTTCAAGAAGTTTATAAGCTTGTTCCATAAGGCTTATGAGTTTAAGACACTTGACAGAATCCATTATAGCTCTTCACGACTGAATAGCACCTCAGTTACATAATAAGTGATTGTGCTGCACTCGTAAGAACCCTTTTTATAGGGCAGGCTGACAAAAAATTCTGAGAATCATAACGGTGAAATTTTTTTTCCTGGGAGGGTGTGAAATCATGGACCCAATCCATTAGCTGTATCTATTTTTAACCTTCTTACTCTCATGCACGGAAGCACGAGCTGACCGTATAGGGTAAATGTTGGTGTATGTGTTACGGCTACGTGCTTAAACCAAAACATTTAACCACCTGCAGACTGCAGTTTAGAAACAGCTGTTGTGTTAGGATTTATGATGGTTGCTTCTTTTTTGTCATTACCACTCTAATGATTCACGCCGACTCTCAATTCTTAGAAACTGTAGCAGTACCCCTCGTCCTCAACTTATCTTTATTATAAGGTCTTCTACCATCTACCATAAGTTATCGTATATATAATATATATTATGTATATATGGTCATAGGGTAGAGAGTGAATATAATAGAGGGGTATATATATATATATATATATATATATATATATATATATATATATATATATATATATATATATATATATATATATATATATATATATATATATATATATATATATATATATATATATATATATATATATATATGTATATTATAGTTTTGGTTATAATACATTTATTTTCAAATAGAAATCCTGTACTAATTCATATAAAAGTGATAGTTAAAATTCAAAGGTAGAGTGAATATAGCAAGGCATTGACATATTCGGTACGAAATCAGTTCAGAGTTGAAGATTATTATTTATTTTTATAAAATAAAAGAATCCCTCTCCAAGTAGCATAAAGTTGATCGTTCGAATTTATAGTGATAGGAATAACATCAAAATATTATCATATTTATGTAAGAAGTTGAAGACCATTCATTTTTCAGGAATAGAATAGACTTTTGATACAAATGTATGATAATTAAAGAGTGTTATAACATTGTAATTATGTAAAAGTCAGTCGATGTTCACATATAAAGTAAATCACACATAGTTGAATTCCATCTGGTTGAATTGTCCACCAAGGTAGCGCATCTGAAGTCTATCCTCTTCACATGCGTCCATCATCTTTTGAAGAAGATCTGCGTCGTCGACTAGAACTCTTCGCATCCGAGCTGGTAAAAATACCGAGAAGCGTCCATCTACATCAACAATGAATCTTTCACCAAATTTGGTTTGAACTTTGCGGATGCCGCTGATTTGAAAGTCCTTGAACACATCCAGCTCTCCTAATTTTCTCGTTGGAAGAAACTGTTCCAGCCGACCAATTTTGTTCAGCTTGTTGAAGTCCATGTTGTTTTCGGGTTCAGATTTCGATATTTCTGAGTACGCTTGTAAGTTGATTTAGATCAGACTTTATTTTAATTAGACTTTTCACTTCTTCAATATTTCTCAGCAGTAGATATGATAATATTTTGTTTTTTTCACTGCTTATCGATATTCTGCATCACTCAACGAGGATCTGTTGAAGACTAATTGACATCTCTAGATATTTCTCTCTTTTATAGCTCTCAACCCCTCTACTAACTTCCATGGACTTTATTACTAGAACGTGTCAACTTCATTCCGAAAAAGGATCTTCCTATATTTCTTCACATTTTCACATATTTCATTTGAAGATCTTTCTGAGAGCTACTGTTTTAAAAGTTGTATGGTAATCAAGTTTTTCATTCAGTATGCAAGGTAACTTGATCGGATTCGAAATTTCTCAAATCTCACAAGGTGCCGAAAACTCGGTGATAATTCCAGGAACCGTTCGTCGGTGAAAATTCCAGGAATCGGGGAAGATTGACCTTGTCACAACACTTGTCATAAATTAGTCAGAACACTTGTCATAAATTAGTGTAATGGGTCCGATCCATTAGCCGTATCTATTTTTTGCCTTCATCTCATGCACGAATACATGAGCAGACTCTGTAGGGTAGGTGTATGTGTATGTGTAACCGTGTATGTGTCGAGTGCACGTGCATAAGCAAAAAAATTTGACCACCTCCATACAGGAGTTGCGAGACAGTTATCGTGTAAAGATTGATGACATCTGACCCCTTTCCGTCATCACCTCTTTGATGACTCGCGCCGACTCAATTCCTGGAAACTCTGGCAGACCCCCCGGCCTCGAGTTATGCTTAGGGTCAGAGTTTTATTTGAGGCGTGTGACGTTGATCTAAGTGTATGTGACGTGAAATTGAGAGTGTATGGCCTCAATTAATTGAGGGTGTACCATCAATTCAAGGGTGTGTGACGCTATTCATAGGAGTGAACGACCTGGTGTCGAGGGTTACAGCATGACCTTCTTGTCGAACCTTCCAGAATGAAGGGTTTGCGTCTCGGATAAGATGTCGGTAATGTGTCGGTGCAGGAATCTATATCCAGAACCCCCCTTATATATCTACTAGTTTATCGTTTATATTAATTATATTATACCTTGAATTTCCTGGATTCTGCTTCCACCCTGTCGCATGGCCACGATGAGACCGAAATCTAATCGGTTAGGGCGATGCATCGCGAAAACTATACGCACGAAAGACGGAGGTAAATAATTAAAGGGACGATCGGCAAAGATTAAGATTTCTAACGTTAAATATCGTAAAACATACCTCAAAACTTTCGCCGTTTGTTTATTTAACGTTTAACTGCCTTTGTCGTCTGCTGCTTGCTGCACTAAAATCACTATAGAAGTTTAAATATTAAATAATTCGTTTTGAAAAAAACGGTTTGTGGTTACATCGAATGATTTCTCATCAATGTGAAGAATAGCGTCGTTAAACAATTGACAGTTTTTTTGCAGCCAATGGCAGAAGCTCATTGTTTCCCGGGTGTTTGCTATTTCAATAATTATATCATTGTTACATTGTAACGTATTAACAGACGTCGCAATCATCTTATATAAATCGATGAAATTAATTATTATATATTATACATATTATCAAAATATTATTATACCGTAAGGGTCTCTTGAAACTATACGGCTGACAAGCATAGGCGCAGAATAATACGTGAATAATACGAATTTTATGGGGACAGCCAACTCGTCACACTAAAAAATCCCTAGGGTATTCGGGTGGTTAGACCAGCAGTGACTCTAGGGAGATATTCGGCGAGTTGGCTATCCCCATAAAATTTGTATTATTCTGCGCCTATGCTTGTCAGCCGTATAGTTTCAAGAGACCCTTACGGTATAATAATATTTCGATAATATGTATAATATATAATAATTAATTTCATCGATTTATATAAGATGATTGCGACGTCTGTTAATACGTTACAATGTAACAATGATATAATTATTGAAATAGCAAACACCCGGGAAACAATGAGCTTCTGCCATTGGCTGCAAAAAAACTGTCAATTGTTTAACGACGCTATTCTTCACATTGATGAGAAATCATTCGATGTAACCACAAACCGTTTTTTTCAAAACGAATTATTTAATATTTAAACTTCTATAGTGATTTTAGTGCAGCAAGCAGCAGACGACAAAGGCAGTTAAACGTTAAATAAACAAACGGCGAAAGTTTTGAGGTATGTTTTACGATATTTAACGTTAGAAATCTTAATCTTTGCCGATCGTCCCTTTAATTATTTACCTCCGTCTTTCGTGCGTATAGTTTTCGCGATGCATCGCCCTAACCGATTAGATTTCGGTCTCATCGTGGCCATGCGACAGGGTGGAAGCAGAATCCAGGAAATTCAAGGTATAATATAATTAATATAAACGATAAACTTTTAATTTCAACGCCAGCTTTCGTTATTTTCCCGCGGCGTACCCCCTCCCTCCAACTTCCAACTGAAGCCGCGCCACGCGTTGACGCGGTAATACTCACGTAGATCCATTATTAAGAATATGTTTAATAAAGTGGTTGAAAAAAACTGTATACTTTTTTTTTTATTTTAAAAAAATTTTCAACAAATACAAGCTGCATAAATTAATTTATAGAGCTTCTATTTGTGGAATTTATTTTGTTTTACCATATAACATTTTTTACGTGATTGTAAAAAATAAAAAATAAATAAATCGTCTTTTTTGGAACCACCCTTATGTATGAAAAAAATTGTTAACTCCACGAGTAATTATAGGTTATTATTATCAACAATGTCTATAAAATTAATAACTCCTCTGCGTGAAGTTAGAATTTTTTTTATAAAATTTCCCATAAAAACACTTTGCGAAGAACGACGATTTTTTTTTTTTTTTTTAATATGAATGTTTTATTTAAAATTTGTTTTATTTCAATTTGAAGCTTGGTAAATTATCGTCCGTTGATAATGATAATAAATATAATATCGATAATTTATATGTTCTGTGAGTAAACAAATTAATGGGAGATGATACTGAAATTTTGATAAAAACAGTTTTTTTCATTCTTAAAATTACAAAAAAAAATCTGATCAAAAATTCCTATTTACAAAAGTTAGAGTATGTTAGCATGTATCTTGAAAAAAAAAAAACTTAAGAAAGAATTGTAATGTTTCAAACGAGCTTTTCTTTGTTTCGTGTCAGAATTTAATTGTTTTAGCTAATATTTCAATGTGATATTTATGTAACAGAATGATAGAATAACAAATTCTTATATCCGACATAAGTTATATTGCAAGCGTTAAATATTAGTGATTTTTGTTACGTTTGCAGATGCGGTAGGTTGCAGTAGGTCGACGGTGCACCGTACCATGCGGAAGTTTAACAGAGGCGGACTTGAGGCTCTTATCGATGGACGAGTTACCAATGGCCCGGCTAGGAGAACGACTCCAGCGGAGGACGCAGCCATCGTTGTCCAGGGTGAGGATGCCAACTGGGAGCCTGGGACGTCTGTCGGGCCTGCGTTGCATCTACCGCAAGCCTCTCCATGGATTGTGAGGAATAGACTCCGCAGAGCTGGTGTACGAGCTCGACGTCCGGCGACGAAGACAGCCCTGGAACTGGAGCACCAACAGATGAGGATGGAGTTTGCTCGTCAACACCTCAGGATGACCAAGGAAGAATGGAGTCAGGTGATCTTTACCGATGAAAAAGTATTTTCATCGGATAAAGACGGTAGGCGTCTGGTTTGGAGACGAATTGGGCAACGTTTCAACCCCAGAAACATGTTAGCCAATCGTCGCAGTGGTCGAGTCACCGTGGCAGCCTGGGGCTGGATGAGCGCGCGAGGCCCTGGTCAAATCGTTCGTATCCACCGGCGAATGCGAGCGGTGGACTACATCAGAATTCTAGAAGAAGTCCTAATTCCTTCGGTGAGGGCAGTGTACCCCGAGGAAGAAATGCCAATCATACGCATCGTTGAGGACAACAGTGCAGTGCACAGGGCAAGAATCGTGCGTGAGTGGTACGCCCGCCACCCTGAAATCCAACGTTTGAACTGGCCCTCAAAATCGCCGGACCTGAACGTGATCGAAAACTTTTGGTCACAGATGGTCCTGCGATTCAGGCCAGTGCCAAGGGAAAGGCCCGACCAACTCTGGGACAGAGTCCGTGCTAGGTGGGAAGAGCTGCGTGCCAGACCAGAGTATGCTCGAAAGCTGGTTGAATCCATGCCCAGCCGCCTGCAAAAAGTAATAGATGCACTGGGTAATGGGATCGATTATTAAATGTTTTTAGAGTGGCGGGCACCCGATCCCATTCCCCTGTCATCTAGAACTTTTCGTAAGGGCACTTCGTGTATAGTATGGCTCTGTTTACAAAACTAATCCCATCCTGCATAGAGAGTATGCGAGTATGGACTTCCCTATGGCACTGTACTGTTGGACGCAGCGATGGCAATGATTGGCATTTGGACCGAAGGATATATTACCGTCGTTGTAGGGGCAAATGATAGATTCTAGAATCTTTTTTTCGTTAAATTTTGTACTTGTGAGGTGAGCCGCGGCAATAAGATCGCTGCGACCTTTTTGTTCATTTTCATATTGATTTGCAGATTAGAATTAGATTATTACAATATAGAATAGATTTTTAAGCACAATGGTATCAAGTTCTGGGGATTGTACAAATGCACATTTCTGCACCAAACCAGACGAATAGTGTTATTGTTATTAATTGAAACTATATTTCGAAGCAATTATTATTTCATTAAAAAAATAATTAATATATATATTATAACATATATTAACATTAATATTTTTTTTTTTTTCAGCTTTTCTGTTACAGGTTCTGTTCGTTATTATTCAATTATAAAATGTTTGATCTATGGGTTTCATTTCAGCTTTGCTTTTATGAAAACTTTGCACTCATTTGCTTTACATTTCTAATTGACAATCAAAAAAGTCTTATTAATATTTGTGGTTTTATTTAAAAAAATTTTTATAGTTTATTTTATTAAAAATAAAAGATTAAGATTTTCAAAATTAAAAAAATTTAACGATAAATATTAGATTCAAGAGTTAGAATGATGAATATAGTGAAATTCTTCAGACATTTCATTGTCTGCTTGAATTCACTTCTGATAACTCTTCAAAAATCTATTTAATTTAACTTTTCGCTTGTAAAAATTGAGACTTCTCGTTCCTCGTAATCCCTTTTACTACAGCAGTTCAAAAAGTCAAGATATTGCAACGTCTGTTCATTTTCAAAAAAGTAGATAGTTCATTATGATCCGTCATAACTTAATTTGAATAATTGATAATTGTTCGATTTTCAATCTTTATTCAGGTTTGACCACTTCGCCATTCCAGTATCTGTTGGTTGGAGGACCCCTGACGAAAACATCGTTCGAGGGGATACCTCGTTTGAATCGTGATGGAAATCATTTTATCGTTTCTCATATGGCCGAAAAAAAAATGATTAAAAATTCTTAGTTTCAAAATTTAGATTAAATCAGTATGCATGTTGAAAATGAATATCACTGTTCTGCGATGATAGTGTGTACGCAGAAAATTGTATGCAAAGGCTTCCTTGCGCATACACTTTTGTCGCAGAACATTGATATTTTTGTTATTTTTCAGGAATACATATACTAACGTATGCAACATTTTGTATTAAGAAATTTATGATCAGTTTTTTTTTTATTGGTAATTTTAAAAATGTAGAAGCATTATCTAACAAAATTTCACCAGTGACCACCTGCAAGCCAACTATATTTATTTTTTCTTGTTGAATAGTGTGTCCTGGCGTTCGTTTATAGGATAGGCGCGGTTTTTGATGAGATGTAGAATTTCTAAATGATAGCAAAGATTATGTGAGTTTAAAGCGTATGTTGTGATTTTGTATGTTATTCTGATGTTATGTTTGCACTTTTTTGCTGTTCAAAAATTAATCACATACATAGTGTAAACGGAATTTTATAATTTTGCATGAAAAAATTATGAATTTTGGAAAATAAAATTATGACAAATCAAAATTTCAGCAAGTTCACATTATATCTTTTTTGGATGAAAAATAATCTGTCTAGAATCATTAACATTCAGAAAATCACCAATGCAAAATTATGAAAAACTATGGAACTATCAGCTGCTATTATATTGTATAGTATAAGAAGACACTGTAATGTTTTTTACAAAAATAATTCATAATCTTCACGATTTAATTTATAAAACTTGTATTCATGTATAATGTGAACTTTATTTCATATTTAACTAGACTAAACTTATTGCTGGATCAATATCAATAGTTGTAATTAAATTTCAATCAAAAATACAATCAAATGTTCAAACATAGTATTTCATACCATAATTTATACTTATACTGCAAAACAATCTTGACGAGCTCGATCCGGTAATAATGATTCATAATCAAGTATTTTTCACCACGTTAATTCAAGCTAGAGCTTGATTACTTTAATTATTTTTAGGACACTGTAGCAAGTATTCACCACTATGTCACATTGTTTCACCTGTGTATTGAATAGATTTATGAAATAAATAAATGTGAATGAGATTAATGATTTGTGAATAAAGTCAATTGGATAATCCATACCTGATTGTCCGGTCATCTTACAGCTCCCCGTGATCGAGTCCCTCGTAAATTCTTATTTATTTATGGTACTTAACAAAAATAATATTCACATTTTCTCGCTACCTTGCATTTTGACGTAAAATGTCGGTAACGTCGCGAACCGACATACCCGCAGGGTGATGATTATCTAATACACAGGTGATAGGAGCGCTGCCTGACAATTGCTGTGCTCAACTTCTTTATGTTTTGTCAAAAAGGGGTGCAACTTCATATGTGTCACAATCCAACACGTCAAGTGTACATACGTGCTTACTGTATTATTTGATTATAAAAAAAAATACGGTCCCACTCTGCCACAATTTTTTTATTTCTTTCAATTTATTTATAGTAAATAATTATGAGAAAAAAAAAATTATTAAATTTTTGGTGTATATTGATACGTGTATTAGATTTCTGAATCGATTGACTAATTATGGTTTTTTTTTTCTTGTTAAATGCATTTAATATAAAAAACAAAAAAAAGAATGAATTTTTTGCATCTATTGATATAGGCGTATACCTTTTGCATTTTCATTTTTACTCATGTACATACGTGCTCACTGTATTATTTCATTATAAAAAAAATACGGTCCCACTCTGCCACAATTTTTTTTTTCTTTTAATTTATTTAGAGTAAATAATAATGAGAAAAAAAAATTATTAAATTTTCGGTGTATATTGCTAGGTGTATGAGATTTCTGAATCGATTGACTAATTATTGTTTTTTTTTTTTTTTTTTTTTTAAATATGCATTTAATAATAAAAAAAAAAAAAACGCTGAATTTTTTTGCATCTATTGATATAGGCGTATACCTTTGGCATTTTCATTTTTACTCATGTACAAACGTGCTTATTATATTATTTCATTATAAAAAAAAAATAATAATTTCTCACTCTGCCACAGTGTCCCACTTTGCCCGGGGAATCCCTGCTAATATTATGAATTATGTACCAAAATATTTATGGGCAATAAAATACAATAAAATATCAAAATCAATTCCTTTTTGGAGCCTAGCTTTTATAATACCTGACATGTTACAGCTTACACACTCACTCCATACCGCAGAATATACGGCTGAAAATCATGGCCAATCAAAATAACGAAATTGTGCTGCATAAGGGCGTACACATATTACTCAAGGATCCAAGTGGAGTCCCAATTTCGGACGGTGGGTCGATCCGAACATTCACTGTCTGGAACCGTGCAGGTTCGAATTTTCAGATAAGAGCTTATATTTAATAAATTTTTCATATATCTTACATATAATATTTTTCTGAACAGATCAAACGATATTCCAAGTTCCTGACGACGCGAAAACAAGATCGTTTTTCAGTATAGGACCGCTGATCAGTGAGACTCTTACGAAGCCCACCGCATCGCAGACGGACTCACATGATACGGTGCACGGTATTTGTACTCCAGGTACGTTTATATTGATGAAAGACCCCCATGAAACTTATCCTCATTACATCTAAGTTTTGGTGATTTGTTTTCTTTCTCTACAAAGTCGAAATTAACATATCTAAAAAATTAATCAGTGGTGGTGAAGACACAAGGCAGTACGTCCCACGTCCAGAGTTTCAGTCGTTGTTTCAAGGGTGGGCGGGGGGGTGATGGGGTATGAGTGTATATGAAAAACATGTAGCCTGTACGGCGACAATTCTGGACGTAGGACTATTTTAGGCGAATCATGAAGCTTTTGCGTGCCTAACCACCACTGAATAATTATTTTGTAATATTATTTTCGACTATTTCAATATGAAAAACAAATCACGTATTATCATCAATCATAAGCATCTGCAATATTTACATTTCGTAGCGCTCTCCGCTTGAATCTTCACAATCGTTGAAGTTCAAAGTTGAGTAAATCACAAAAATATATTTTACCTATTCAAGGTGAGCCGTACAAGCAAAATACCGTGCATGCTGAAAAAGGACACCAGGCTTGGCCATCCAAAACCTCTTTCGGGCCCAAACCAGGTAAACTGCGGTATTTTTAATGATTACAAATGCTGAACCGGAGTTTAAAAATCATGATCACGTTTCTATTATTCCAGTAACATCCTCAGGAACAACCCTTAATCAACCGGGCCATCATGCACCCAGTACGTTAAAAATTTCACACATCACAAAAGCAGGTAATTTCCTTGTTTTTTAAATATTTTGATGAAAAGAAACAGCAGTATTATACATTTTGGTTCAATAAATCGTCCCGTCACGTTTTAGTTGCGTCATGGAGGGATGATGCAGCTGTGAGAAATCTAATAATCATCTGGAAGAACTACGAGAACCTTTTCAAAAGCGGATCCATGAGACACGAGATAGTGTGGCGCATGGTGGCCGAAGATATGTCCACCATCAATATCGATTGGATATTCACTGGCGTTCAATGTCAAAACAAGATTAAGGATCTACGCAAGTCTTGGGTAAGAGTACGTGACCATAATAATCAAACTGGTGCTGAAGAAAAAACTTGCAAGTTTTTCGATGAAATGGATGCTGTATTAGGCGAAAAGCCTACCGTTAAGCCAGTTGCACTGGCATCAAATTTAAAAACAAACAAAAGAGCCGCGTGCACTGTAGATAAAAATGACTGCTCTGATCATAAAAATGTTGACATGAACTGTAACAAAAATCAAAAGACAAAAAAATCACGGGTGCAAAAAGAACTTGTCGAATGGTCGGAAACCCTGCGTGCTGATGCACAGCGCAGAGAGGAAGCCCGCGAACAACGTCACGTCCAGGGCATGAACACATTCAAAGAATTGTTTTCGAAACTTATAGAAAAATTATGAGTGTATTATTGAGTATCGGTGACTGTTACAATTACCTATCACTTTCAACTTGTCTCCGCACCAGGTATCGCTTTATAGTGATCACCAGAGTCATAGTACATTAGTGTACCAGTTTATTTACAGTTATTGTACATATAAGCCTCGGTTACTGTAACAATTACCTATCTATGTTACTACCGTTTTGGTTTTTTGATCAACATTTTCATGATCAGAGCAATCACCTTTATCTCCGGTTCATTTACAGTTATTTCTCATATCACTGCAGGGCTCCCACTTGCTCACTCTTCTCACTGTTTCTCACTTTTGTTCACTTTTTTGAAAAGAGGAACTCACTTTTCTCACCTTTTTTCGACGAGTAGATTTTTTTTTAATTTTAGTGGAATATTCAATAGTACTATAAAACTGAAAAAGTTTCGTACAAATCTGAAGATCTGAACATTTAATAAAGTTGAATTATTTTATACAATTTCGAGTGTTATCGTCACTTTTTTTTTCTTACACCCAATAGTTCAGTTCATACTCTACTTATTACTTTTATCTACTTGTGTCAGTTCAGACTATGAAAGCTTATATCTTAAAATACCGATTTCCTTATTTCCTATTTTTTTTTCATGTTTACTCGCAGCTGAATACCTACCTGGATGTTTTATAATTTTTCAATGTTTGATGCAATTTCTACTCATTTCCTCGCCTAATTATTAAGCCCATTGCTCCTATTTTATTCACTTTTCACTCCTTTTTTTTCGGATTTTACACACTTTTCTCACATTTTTCTACATAGTACTCAAGTGGGAGCCCTGTATAAGTAACGGTGACTGTAACAATCAGCTATCATCATTTTTAACTTGTCTTCGCACCAGTTTTATCACATTTAAAGAATTGTTTTCTAAAATTGTATATTAATTTTAAGAATGATATTAAGTATCGGTGACTGTAGCAATTACCTATCATAATTTTAAACTTGACACAGGATCAGGTATCACTTCATAGCGATAACCAGATTCATAGTACGTTAGTGTACTAGAATTATATTTAGTTCTTATACGTATAAGTACGGGTGACTGTAACAATTACCTATCATCGTTTTAAACTTGTCTTCGCACCAGTTTTAGCACCTTTGAAGAATTGTTTTCTGGAATTGTATATAAACTTTAAATATGACATTAGGTATGGGTGACTGTAACAATTACCTATCATTTTTCACTTGTCTCTGCACCAGATTTGGCACATTCAAAAAATTCTTTTTTAAAATTGTATATGAATTTTAAGTATATTAAGTATGGGTGACTGTAGCAATTACCTATCATAATTTTAAACTTGAAACAGGATCAGGTATCACTTTATAGCGATAACCAGATTCATAGTACGTTAGTGTACTAGAATTATATTTAGTTCTTATACGTATAAGTACGGGTGACTGTAACAATTACCTATCATCGTTTTAAACTTGTCTTCGCACCAGTTTTAGCACATTTGAAGAATTGTTTTCTGGAATTGTATATAAACTTTAAATATGACATTAGGTATGGGTGACTGTAACAATTACCTATCATTTTTCACTTGTCTCTGCACCAGATTTGGCACATGCAAAAAATTCTTTTTTAAAATTGTATATGAATTTTAAGTATATCAAGTATGGGTGACTGTAGCAATTACCTATCATAATTTTAAACTTGAAACAGGATCAGGTATCACTTTATAGCGATAACCAGATTCATAGTACGTTAGTGTACTAGAATTATATTTAGTTCTTATACGTATAAGTACGGGTGACTGTAACAATTACCTATCATCGTTTTAAACTTGTCTTCGCACCAGTTTTAGCACATTTGAAGAATTGTTTTCTGAAATGGTATATAAACTTTAAGTATGATATTAAGTTTGGGTGACTGTAACAATTACCTATAATTTTGAGCTTGTCTCGGCACCAGATTCAGCACATTCAAAAAATTGTTTTTTAAAATTGTATATGAATTTTAAGTATATCAAGTATGGGTGACTGTAGCAATTACCTATCATAATTTTAATTCGAAACAGGATCAGGTATCACTTTATAGCGATAACCAGATTCATAGTACGTTAGTGTACTAGAATTATATTTAGTTCTTATACGTATAAGTACGGGTGACTGTAACAATTACCTATCATCGTTTTAAACTTGTCTTCGCACCAGTTTTAGCACATTTGAAGAATTGTTTTCTGAAATGGTATATAAACTTTAAGTATGATATTAAGTTTGGGTGACTGTAACAATTACCTATAATTTTGAACTTGTCTCGGCACCAGATTCAGCACATTCAAAAAATTGTTTTCCAAAATTGTATATGAATTTTAAGTATGATATTAAGTATCGGTGACTGTAGCAATTACCTATCATCATTTCAATTTTGACACAGGATCAGGCATCATTTTATAGTAATAACCAGATTCATAGTATGTAAGTGGTACAACTTTATTTAGTTCTGATACATATAAGTATGGGTGACTGTTACAATTACCTATCACCATTTTAAACTTTTCTTCGCACCAGTTTTAGCACATTAATTATCATTTTAATCTTGTCTCCGGACCAGTTATCACTCTATAGTGATGAACAGATTCATAGTACGTTAGTGTACTAGTTCTATCATAGTTATCATAAGTTGTTTGGTCAGATAATTGCATTCTTTTTTCATATTATATTTATATATTAGATATGTTCAGCTATATTTTGTGACTATGACAATTAATGTTACAATAACGATTTACATAATAAAAAACCGAATACAAATACTATTAAAGCATTTGAAGTGTATTCATTCTATTTTTTGATGTAACGTATGTACTACTGTTGATACGATCGTTGAGCGTGTAATACATAATGAGTGTATTGTATTGATTGCAACCGAGAATAAATAAATAATTACATCTCTCTGCGAAAGAGTAACATAAGGTGAAGTTATAAATGGTCGTAAAATAGGATACACAATCGTACATCGACAATTTGAATTGGAAGAAAATTACGAATCAGAGAGGTTAAGATTTAACGAGTAAAGAAAATTAAATTTTAATGATCTCGATATAAATAGAATGTATAATTTATTATATTGATTCTAATTGTACATAAACGTTTTATGGAGGGAAACCAACACGACTCCAATGTGACAAGGTTTGCTAGTTAACGAGTTACGAATTGTCTAGGTTTGACGTATTAAAAATTATAGCAATATTCATATCCTAGCGTCTTTATTAAATTCATCAGCGTCTTAGGTCATACTTCATGTACTACACACGCGACAACGACAGCGTCGCACGACTAAAATCGACCAACCACGTTCACCGCGTATATCCGCAGCTTTTGTTGGGATAAGTTGTACTGCTATTGGTCGGGGTATGAATTCACCCGTTGTGCTCTCTCAGCGCCACCGAGTGGCTTTTGTATGTTTTTGAACTACTCTGACTCTCGGGTGATCGGGTGCACCAAGGTGATGTTTTGGAACGCAGCCCTGGGGTGCGATTCCATAACTTTTATCACTGCTATCACTGTCGATAGATATCATAAGATTGATACGTGCGATGACTTCACGTCGTACATACGAGTGATACAGTGAAACGTGTGTGTTTGTGTATAACAGTGATAGCAGTGATAAAAGTTATGGAATCGCACCCCTGAGCAGTTATGCCGCTCAGCGGTATTTAATTACTCTAGAGTAAGCTTATAGAGAGGAAAGACAAGGATGGAGATCTGAATACGAGAGGGCACATGAAAAAGTCAGCATTAATACTGTTGTAAAATTATTTTCAATATTTATTTAACCATTTACTGTTAATTATACTTAGTAAATACAAATTTATCGATTCATTTCACATTGTGAACAATTTTTAACCATAGGAGTAGGTCCATCAAACTCATCCTTCATTGAACTATAATGTATTCGACATTTTCGGCAGCCTGCGATATCTTTATTCTTCTTCATAGCCTCTGGTAGTTTCTCCCATATCTCATCGATGATATTCGATGCGTGAATGAGGATGAATTCCTTCGACAAAAATGCGATGTCTTCCGTCTTCATTCATTTCAAACTCCCTACTTGAAGGTATATGTGCAATGATTTATGACGGGAGCCAGTACACTTTGTCAAATACCAAGTTTTCAATCGCTGAACATTTTCGAAAGCACACTGATACCTGGGAACGTTCCCATGATAGTCTCCATGCCAATAAACGACTTCGATGTATTGTAGCATTTCAAGACTTGAACATCCCAATTCTCCCAATTCGATCACGAACTTTGAGTCATCGTTGATGATTCTTTCGATCCACTTTTTCTTCTCCTCTCCTTTTACATAGATATAATTTGCATGCTCGACAACTTTTTTCACTACTTTCGGCACATCATCGTAAGGCATATTACCATCATTCCACGGTATTCCATGATAATTCCGCGTCAACCAAGCGTTGGTAGCTCTACAGTTGACCGATAAGGTTTCCCAAGAACATGGTGGTTTGAAGAGAATGCGAGCCAGACGTTGCTTGCCTTTCTCATCCGCTTGAATAGTGATTACACCGAGCTCCTTCAGCATGAATTCGTTGTTCAATTGTTGAAAACCTTGCACATCCAACATCATCTCCATTGTGAGAATGGATTTTTTTAGAGACGTCAGAAAAGAAGATTCTGCACCACTCGAAGATCCGTTGAATACTAGGTGTCAATCCTAAATTTTTCGCTCTTTTATAGCCAACAACGTTCCGAAAGATCTTCCTAAAGTCACGCATTCGAAACTTCTCAAATCTCACAGGGTGCCGGAAACTTCCGAGAATCAGGGAGGCTTGACCTTGTCACAACACTTGCCATGAATGAATCAGAACACTTGTCATAAATTGGTGTAATGGGTCCAATCCATTAGCCGTATCTATTTTTTGCCTTCATCTCATGCACATGAGCAGACTCTGTAGCGTATGTGTATGTGTATGTATGGGTAACCGTGTATGTGTCAAGTGCACGTGCATAAGCAAAAAAATTGGACCACTTGCATACAGGAGTTGCGAGACAGTTATCGTGTAAAGATTTATGACATCTGACCCCTTTCCGTCATCACCTCTTGAATGAGGCACCGACTCAATTCCTGGAAACTCTGGCAGACCCCCCCGTCCTCGACTTATCCTTACGGTTAGAGTTTTATTTGAGGCGTGTGGCGTTGACCTGAGTGTATGTGACGTCAAATTGAGAGTGTATGGCCTCAATTGATTGCGGGTGTACCGTCAATTCAAGGGTGTGTGACGCTATTCATAGGAGTGAACGACCTGGTGTCGAGGGTTACAGCATGACCTTCTTGTCGAACCTTCCAGAATGAATGGTTTGCGTCTCGGATAAGATGTCGGTAATGTGTCGGTGCAGGAATCTATATCCAGAACCCCCCTTATATATCTACTTTCAGTTACAGGTATGGTATCTCTATAAATCAGTTAGTTCCTAAGGTGAAAATTGTGAATGACAAGTCGACACGAAATTTAATAGTAATAGTACTCCATACAATCTGTAGGTTGTTCCCAAGTAAAATTCATTCCATTATTAACATGATATATTACTTTTGTAGGTGACGCATACGAAAATTTGGTGAACAGGGTAGAAGTACTCAAAAGACAGGAACCGATTAATGAAAGTAGGTATCATCCAGATTTAAATGTAAAATCGTTTCATGTGTCAATCTTTTTTATTTGTAGTTGCTACAGTCTTGACGCTGTGCAAATCTATCATGTTGATGGCTAATGATGTGAGAGAGGATGTGCGAGTTATCAAGCGAAATCAAAAAATTGCTGTTGGTGCCGCAGCTTCTACTTACGATATAGCGAGACATATTGGATTTTGCGAAGAATTCGAAGTGGCCTTACCGTTCAAAACGATAAAAGAATTCTCCGAATTTGATGAACGCCTTAGAAGCGATGAGTTGCTACACAATGGTTTTGTATGCATATTGCATATACCTATATTTTATCAATTATTGAAGATTCAAAAAAAGTTCATGCCCTGAGAATATATTAATATTCACTCATTTTCTTGAATTATAATCTGGCAATATCTTTGTTCATTTAGCTCCAGTATTTATCGCTACAAATTGTAGTCGACCAGGGTCTCAATAAAAATATCACCACGATTTTGAAAATAATGTTCAGTAGAGATGTGGCAATGCAATTCACAGCAGTGAAAAAAATAAAAAACAAGCGAATTCTAAAAGATACTGTATTTACGTTGTGCCTCTATGGTAAGCCATCTGTCAATTCCATAATACGGTCACATTCGTTAGTTTTTATATAACTCTGATATCTTCTTGGGCTACATTTTACAGATACAATATGCAAGCGAAGAAAGGAGCATAATATAAATACGACACATAAAGAATTCTATTCTGCACTAGGGGTCCAATTAACTAATTCTAAAGATTGGGATGGCCACCGCAGTCAGCGACGACGAGTAACTGGTACTCCCAGTATTGATTCACGAAGCCAGGATACAGTTGATGAAAACACTGAACTATGTGATACAAGCGATACGGATAACGAAGACATGAAGGATGATAGTGATCATGGAGAGGATGAGTACGACGGAGGTGATGGAGATGATGAAAATGATGCAGACAAGGAGAATGAAAAGATAGAACGCTTAGACTTGTACGACATTATAGAGAAACCATTTTAGTTCTACGATACGGATAAAAAAAAAATGTTATTCATTTATTCATATTTAATAATAAGGTGCCAAAGATATAATGTATAAATATATGTATAAAGTTTTAGAAAAGTTAGTCAAAAAAAATATGTTTGAAAGTTGCTTAATGAAAGAATATGCGTTTATATAATTGTAATCACTTTGAAGAAAATAACCTGAAAAAACGTACCCAGGTCGCGCTAGTACTGTAGGTAACTGTACAGATGCAATCTAGCAGTGCTGTCTTATTACCAGATAGCAGTGCTAGATCGCATCTAGAAGGGACAAGCGTTACATTTCGGTCCAGGGTCTGTATAGTTTTACTAGACAGGCCTAGTTGCCAGTCCCGCGGATCTATTCAGGCCTAGATAGTTTACGGCAAAAATTTCTACCAGGGTTCCATCAATTTCGAGACGATTACAAGAAAAAAAAATAAAAATGGTGGATACGACCTTCTGGCTTTGGTTTTCGTGATTTTTTCGTAAAACTAAAGCCCGAGGGTCGTATCCGCCAAAAATTTTTTTTTCGGGAATTTAAATAGATCTATGTGTTTTCATTGATTTCATGACGAATCCGAGGAAAAAAAAAATATACGATCTTTTGGTCTTAAAAGAACCAGAAGGTCGTATAGTGTCGCTGACGACCTTATGGCATTAGTAACGATAAATTCTTACGATATATTTGTGTGATAAGACAAAATTATGATTTTTTTGGGATCGGTCAACTTTTCGACCGTTCGAAACGGCGTGAAATACCTCATTTACATTACCCATTAAATTACATTTTTTAATGGAAAATTTTTTCATCAACCATTAAATTCAATTATTTAATGCAAAATATTTTCATTAACCATTAAATTTAATTTTTTAATGCAAAATATTTTCATTAACCATTAAATTTAATTTTTTAATGCAAAATATTTGCATTAAAAAATTGAATTCAATGAGTTAATGGAAATAATTTCCATTGACAATTTCACAACTCTGCTCCGTCTATTGTTGTTTCGTCGCGAAAAGATTTAGGATAATGCTTTGAACATCTTCCATAAACTATACACCAATCACCACAAGGTCCGTGAATCATATGTTTCATGACGATGTCATGAAGAGATTGATCTTCAGCCGGGTCAGGAATTTCTGCAGAAATATAGCGATCGACTATTTCAGGGGTTGTGATTTTGAAATTCTGTCGTAGAGTTACCAGCAGATGGATGTGTGGTAAGCCACGTTTTTGGAATTCAATGACGCATACAAATGCCGCTACTTCTCCTAAAATTTGTTGCTTTACAATCAAATTAATCAAATGATTCTTTTTTAAACTGAAAACTTTCGCACAAAGGTCTGGTCTGTCACATGCTTGCTGCCCCGGGAGAAGATTTTCTGTAATTCCACGCCACTTCGGGTTACATGTCATTGCCACGAAAATATCCGGCTTTCCATATTCACGTACAATGCCATTGCATCCTGATAGTTCTGCAGCATATTTCGTGGCGATCCGATAAATGTTGATGGGAGAATAACCATTTTCCCGACTCGAGCATTAGCACCACTTGCTACGTCATGTAGATGGTCCACAAGCCCGTTGTACGATTCGGCACGTAGGCGTTCTTGGTGTGTCTTACAATATTCCATTCGATCTTTTTCAATCTTGACATAATTATTTACTACCCATTGTTGAAGTAATCTACCACCCCTGAGAAATGCATTAAAATTATCGCGTATGCCAAATCTAGATTTTACGTATGCCATTCGTGATATACGTTTATTGCTGTTCTGACGCTTTAAATCTCGGTGTCAACCTGGTGAATTATGCGGATAAAATAATGGATAAACCCATGGCTCGACATTGGGATCCATGGTACTAACTCGTTGCAATACTTTCGTATTCCGTGAACGCACAGACACATAGGATTCTGGAATTTCTCCATCAGCAGTCGTTAAAAAAATAGCTGCAACTTCGTTGGTTTCTTGGAAGTTGTATCGACGTCGATCCATTCCAGGCTTCAAGGTGAATAACAACTGTAATTCTGGTACAATATCATTATTCACTACTGCTAATTGTCGCTGATTTTCAATCTCCTCGCCCATCATTACGTAGGAACGTGCAAACACATTGTATTCACGCATCATTTGTTCAAGTGTTTGAACAATCTCAATATCTAATACTGTTGTGTGACTCAGCCGATGTGCCACGGCTTCATTAGCATCGACTATGAAAAGTTGACCATAACTTGGATTCTCATTAGGTTCAGCATAGAGCGCTGTATTTATTTGATAATAAATTTGACCATGGATTGTAAAACAGTACGGTCCTGGTCTTCGTACCCTAAAGCTTACCAAATTAGCATTGAATGAAGCAAACGAAAAAGAGCTATTATAACACCGGATATGATGATGAAAATCATTTGATTTTGCATGAGTTCTATCAAAAAGTGCACGGAGGTTCTCTGGAAAATTAGGCAGTTCATCAATAATCACATTTCCGTGACTGCAACAATCGTTAAATGAATTTCTTTTGTTAGCAACTTTTTCGTCCGCGAAATGTTTTGCATTGCAATGCATACATAACACATCCATTTTTCCTATATAATGCTTCGATGCATCATTTGATATCTCTCTCGTTCGAGAGCGTCTCTTTCGCTCCCTATTATTCTGATTTTTCTGAAAATTACGGTCTGTTTCAAAATTCTGCATATTGTTAACGGAATCGACAATTTCAATATCCTGAGCCACTACGTGACTGCAACCTGCAGTATCGACAGTTTCAACATCCTGGGCCACTACGTGACTGCAACCTGCATTATCGACAATTTGAACATCCTGAGCCACTACGCGACTGCAATTTGCAGTATTCAATATAGCAAGCTTTGCGCGACGCTGACGTTGGTTCAAAGCATTTCTTTCCCGCCGCAAGCGATCAAATTCTACGATTTCTTCCTCAGTTCGATTTATTTTTCGACGTGGCATTGTAAAGGTTGCTAAACCCTTATCAAGTAGTTATCGAAAAGTAGTATACTTCTCTACAGTGAGTCGACACTATTTTTTAATTTTTACGATAACTGCGCAGAATATTATTTAGAATCGAGACTTATCAAGAATGTTACGCTAAATTCGTCTTAGATGATTTCATAAAATATAATAATTTCCATTTATCAAACCGAAATCGAATCTGTCCACTCAATTTCCAGCGATTCAGGTTATTTTGTTTAAGTTCGCAGAAAACACAAACCGTGAACGACCGCCTTATTTTTATGATTTTAATAGACCTCAATCAAAAATAGTCATATTTTCATGAAGATCGTACTCGTTGGCATCACAAAAGATTACTCTGGGGTATTCATTTTTGTTATCAGTATATATATTTGTCAAAATCACTCAAGATTACTCATCGTTCTCATTGGGGTACTCATTCTGACCATTAGGTACTCATATATGTTTGTTAACTAATGATTATAGTATTTCTGCTCTAATTATTATGTCTTTTCTCTAATTGCGCATTGGCCGTTTCAAAAATTTATATTTGAATTGTTGTAAGTCAAATTTTTATTTTAACTGTTTGTAAGTCACGAATTTCTAAAGAATGAACATAAAAATCTTAAGTTGACTTGCACAGCGTGAATATTCGCCGCCGGAAATTAAACTATGTAATCAACTAAATTTTTAAGAATATATGAATGAACATAAAAATCTTAAGGGCCATCCCTAGTCGCCCACCTCCTTTTTGCCGAAAAAGGGGCGGGGGAGGCACATCTCGATTATTATCCGGGCCCAGGCGTCGAAGACGCAAAAATAAAATGCAGAGCGGCGATTCTATTTCAATTCCAAACACATACGTCCGAAAATATGTTTGTTTTATGCGAAAATAGAGCTGCAGCACCGCTTTTAGATTTGTCAAATGTCAATTTCCTCGGCGGCCATTATTATGTAGCTGTTTGCCGAGTTTCGCTGGGCAGGGCGGTAAGTGGCGCCACGAATATATTGCTCCGACGCAAGAATAGTACACTAAGAGAGTGATATCCTTGGGTCCGACGGTAAGTGTAGGAGTCTGTGGGCAGGACGCGCTTGGTATTCTGTGGGTAAGACCGCCCTGGCAGGCCGCCATGTTACACGGTGCGTGATCTCTCCGCGTGTCTTTATCGCTGACAGCTGACTACATCGATCGGTGAGTCGGAGAGATCACGCACCGTGTAACATGGCGGCCTGCCAGAGCGGTCTTACCCACAGAATACCAAGCGCGTCCTGCCCACAGACTCCTACACTTACCGTCGGACCCAAGGATATCACTCTCTTAGTGTACTATTCTTGCGTCGGAGCAATATATTCGTGGCGCCACTTACCTCCCGGACAAGCGAAACTCGGCGTACAGCTACATAATAATGGCCGCCGAGGAAATTGACATTTGACAAATCTAAAAGCGGTGCTGCAGCTCTATTTTCGCATAAAACAAACATATTTTCGGACGTATGTGTTTGGAATTGAAATAGAATCGCCGCTCTGCATTTTATTTTTGCGTCTTCGACGCCTGGGCCCGGATAATAATCGAGATGTGCCTCCCCCGCCCCTTTTTCGGCAAAAAGGAGGTGGGCGACTAGGGATGGGCCTTAAGGGTAGGAGATACTGAAATTTGCTAAGTCTTGAGGGGATGGAATTTACAAATAACGATTTACAGGCATATTTCCATCCTGAAAACACAGATTCAGTCCAAATTTGAAGTCATTTGAAGCAAAAGGTACATAGTTATTGCTTATAATGCTACTAGAAGTAGCCTTCATTCGAAAACCTTCATGCGCACCAATTATTTTTCAATCATTTTGTGATCGCAGGGTCACTTTCTTGGATACACAAGCTACAAAACTACGTGAGTTTTTAGAGATAGCTGCATTACTTCCATTTTTAAACTCTATTTTGGATGATTAAACAAAAAATTCCAAAATTTTATTTCATTTATTCGTTCTAAGATCCGTATCTTTTGCTCAATCTCAAAACCATCACCTAAATTTATAGCTTTTATAAGCAAGAATATACCCTGCGAATTGCAGACAGCTATGATAAAATCTGTAGCGCATGGAGATTTTTGAATTGTCAAAAGTATAGTTCTGAGATAAATCGATTTGAAGTTTTACTTGAGTATATTTTCAAAATCCGAGCTATTAATTACTATATGCTAAGAGGACTAATTTCAGAAATTATTTTCTATATATTTGAAGCATGTGGGGTTGATAAAGAAGAGGTCTAATTACAGTGCTTGAGGAGAAGTCACATTTTATTTACTTTTCACTTATTGATTTTTTTTTCTTTACATTATGATGCATGCTGCATTGCGAAATTCTGATAAACCATTATGAATTATATAGATAATTCAAACTTGCAAAATCTGAATACATAGTTCAGCAGCTCGGTTGAAATAGACTTCATTTTGTCGAGAATGAGCAATCCGACCTGCACGCAGTGAATCTTTCTGTCGATAAGTCTTGGAAATCAGCTTCTGTAAAATAATCACATGGGTTAGGGAGGATAATGAGTTGCTATGGAAATTTCAATACTCATCTTTGCTAGCGGCTGTGCCAAAAACTTTGACATGACTCCAAACCAAGGAAGAATATATTTGGGATTTGTTCTGAATCAAGCGTAATTTGGATATTGATCTTCGTGCTGCTAGCCTTGCAGCTACTGCTGCAGTTTCTGTAATATAAATATCAGAGTGCGACAGAATAATAATCGTTCTTTATGAGAAAATTCGATACATATCGTTTTTTGGAGTAGGGCTCAAAACTGAAAGTGCCATCATAATTTTGGAGTACTGTTGATCTTAATGCGGAAGGCCTCGCAGTAGACACTTGTGGTGATCAACTATAAAAAGTATTTTCTATAAAGCAAAAACAAAAATGAGAAATAAAAATACGCACAACTTGATATTCAAAAATACTCATCTTTTGAGGCTTGATGAAAAATTCTCTTCGTGCAAACTTCAATTTCTGAAAGACAATCTTAGGACTTGATAGCTGAAAATAAATCACGATTATTACATCACACCATAGATATAATGTACTAGATTGGACAAGATAGCGGCTGACATTAGTGTCGCGCCATGAATGTAGGCGGCATGGCCATCGAAAATGGCATTTTCGTGGATTTCGCTTCAGTACTCTTTTTTCCCAACAGTATTGCGTCTTGGTAAGAGTTCTGCATAAATTGATCGATAATCTAGATATTCGATCTGACCTATAGATTTTTAATGATTGCGCATTTCACAATGTTGTTTTATATATTTTGTAGCATAGTATGAGTTAAGGCATGGATATAGGGTACATTCATGAATTCCTCTGAATGATACATATTATATGGGTCATTCCTTGTGAAGTGGGCTTTTTTTTTCCTGCACCGACCTCCTATATATTTTTCATAATCTGCCAGGTTGTAGCACAAAAGAAGGGGTCTATTTTTTTGCTGATAGCTCTAAAACTATGAGGGATAGCGTAAATTTGAAAATAGATTCTTAAAGAAGAAAAAATTCTCAATAGAAAAGTCTTGACTTTCGGAACTCATATCTCAATTATTTATACTTATAATTTAATGTTGAAAGTAGAACTCCACATATAATTTTTTTTTGGTCTACAATCTAATATCAATCTATCAATTCAAATGCATTATGATATTACCTAGACACTTACGAGAATAAAATGCCGTCGATAAAAAAAATTTTCATCGATTTTTCAACAGTTGAACATGTTAATAATACAAATCCATTTGTTTTGGAGTTTTCGTCTATATGGAAAATCGCGTAATTTTTCAAGGAAAGCTGCTAAAATTATTTCGCTCTGTGGAGACCTTTTGACAACTATACTTAGAAAGATCATACCATTACATGATCTTCAATTGTTATAACCTATTAGTTATAAATTATCTGAGCTAACAAAAAACCAAAAAATCAAAAAAAGTGTTTAAAATTTTTTTTTGATCGAATTATATTATTATTAGTGTTTTTATTCAATGAAAAGTATTCAAAAACGTTTGTTTTCAATTTTTTGAGCCATTTGTTTGGAAAATTTTGTAAACAAATGGCGTCGGAGTTACATATTTGTGAGAAATTTATCTTTTGTTATTTCATTTGCTAGGGAATATTATGATTTTAAGAACAAAAATTTATTGCTAAAAAAACTTTTTGATGACTAATAATTAATTTCTTTATTCTCGGGTTGTAAAAATGATTCATTAAGGAAAATTTTTTTGCTAGTTAATCATTTACAATTCTTTACACAAAAAAATGAATGAGCATTTTTGTTGATAATTCAATTGTTTATTAAGTAAGCGATTTGTTACTAACAATCACCGGATGTTTAAAAAATTCCTTAGATTTTTAGAACAAAAACAAAAACAACGATATATGTCAAAATGTGGAAGAAAATTTTTTCAATTTTTTATAGGATTTTTTATTTTGGTACGCTATGGAAGTGAGTGCGGCCGCTCAGTTTGTTAAGTTATTAACAGCTTTAACTTTTAAACTATCAGAGATACGGTATAACTAGCATCCAAGGTGATTTTATGGGCCATTAGATGATCTTTGAAATGAATAGTCGACCAAGTTCGTTGCTATTATAGATCGTCAGTTACATGCATTTGTTTATGAAAAATGAAACTTTTTTTTCTTATATTCAACCTGTAACAGTTTATATCTTGTAAACTATCACAGCAATTGATTTTCGAGACGATTTTAACAAAAGATAAAATATGTTCCAAATTAATATTCAACTAAATCGATATCTATAATAGTTTTGAAAATATATGCATTTATTTAAATTATAGTACTTTTTTTCATGCTTAACGATCTTTTATCTCGATCTTTATCTTTTTTCTCGACGGATTTCTATTCTCTCAAGTGTCTAGATAACATCATAATTTTAAAAGAATTTTGAATTAATATTTAATAGTATAAAATTTTTTCTTAATTTTCTATGGTCGGTATTGTGGCGGCGTAGCAGCGTTCGCCAAGCGGAGCTCTATTTTCAACATTAAATTACAGGTATAAATAATTAAGATCGAGTTCGTTAATTAAGATAGAGACAGGAGGCGAGACTTTAGCTTCGGAGATTTTTTCCTTTTTAAGAATCTTTTTTCAAATTACATTCTCATTCTTAAGTTATTTTTCATCTTCGACGAATCACAGCGAAAGGATTTTTGTTCGGTCAGGTTTTTAAAATTCCATTAGAGATTACGTTGAATTAGTTTTAGACAGAGGTTTGATGGAGATCTCGACGTCAAATCGTTCAAAACATTCCATACAGTCTTCAAAAGTTCGAATTCTCAATTAAATACGTGAAAATTGCGAAATTTCATAATTCGAGCGATTCTTGAGTCGAGGGATCGAAAATTCGCCAGACTCTGTTTCTGTAGATGAGAAACGAATAGAAAAAATAACATCACAAATGAAACGACAAGGTTCTTCTCCGTACGGATCGGCGTGGAACATCCCATACATGAGAGTTGAACAATCGAATAAAGAAAACTGATTTTTCGAAAAAGTATAGTGATTCCGCTCCATAAAAATAAATAAAATTATGAGCCGCCAATTAGTAGAAACCATTGCATTCGTAGGATGTTACAATGTATGTAAAGTGATGCACAGCCGTAGCCTGACGTGAACGTTTCGTAAGTCTGCTTTGACCGACAGAAAATTTGTTTAATTTCAGCCCCCGGGTAAATACCTTTCCGATATCGACAAGTGTTCGGTTTTACCATGAATTATAGGTGCCAGCATCGGATGTCACTATTATGGTGTGACATATTGCCGTATACCACTAAGTTTTTTTAACTTGTCCAATCTAGTACCTTATATCTATGATCACACTGTCACATTATAACTAATATAACACTATCTATCATCACACATGCACTATGGTATATTTTAAAATAATATTGATAATCACTATTTTCACTACGGATTGCATTGCGCTAGGTTGGATCTAAATTCTCACCCACTTACACTATGGTATATTTCTAACTATATAAATAATTATCACCATTTCACATTTTTTATTATTACCATGCACTACGGCTGAAAATAAATCACGATTATCGCATCACGCTGTCACATTATAACTAATATAGCACTATCTATCATCACACATGCACTATGGTATATTTTAAAATAATATTGATAATTACTATTTTCACTACGGATTGCATTGCACTAGGTCGAATCTAAATTCTCACTTACTTACACTACGGTATATTTCTAACTATATAAATAATTATCACCATTGCACATTTTTATTGCACTTGTACCACTATAAACTTTTATTTTGTCCACATCAATCCATGCCAAATCTACTCTCTTCGAAACCCACCTGGAGCATAATCCTTTGCTTCGTTCGCTCTTGAGTTGGCCTTTTTCGCTTCTTTTTTCTTCGACCTTTTCACTCTTCTGTTTTCTACAGCCTCGAATTCTCCTGCCAATCTTCGTTTCCTGTCCCGTCGTCTACAAATTCTTTGAGCTGATGGCCCAGCTTCTTTGCCTCTAAGTGCCGCTTTCATCATCGTCGTCTTTTCGATTCCGTTATTGTATTCGGCTATTGCGCTTACCACTGCCAGATGTAAGCGTTTCTTCGAGACGAACACTTCCTTCACACACTTTCTCCATATTAAACTATTGAGGCACTCATTCGCGTTTTGCGTTTTTCCTCGAGCACATCGCAGTAGGAGTTCATCGCTGGTGAGTCTTTCGTAAACAGGAAGGATATGTTCGATCACTTTCTCGTTCAAAATCAATTTCATCTTCTTGTGACTCTGTGGACTGAATCCAAATGAAATCATGCAGGCCAGCGGACGTGACGTTCCAGAATCGATCGGCGTTCAAATATGTTGTTCCCCATACAAAATGAGCCGACACGTATTTTGTTGTTTACCCTGAAAAAATTATCCAAGCCCGATATCGATTTTTTAAGATTTGAAGGCGAAAAACTTTCCTCGCCAATTTGAGGAACCAAATATTCAAAAAATAGCCGCTAAATCCGTAATTCTCGAGCTTTTTTGACGATTCTTGTTTTATGTGATCCGGAATTTCGTACTTCATCGAGAAAAACAAAAAAATCCGAAAAAATTTGAAAATTGCCGAAAATATCAATGTTTTTTGGAAAACATAAGATTAGAATTCACTTTTCTCAAAAACCCCATTTTTTTTTTCTCAAAATTTGATGTTTTTCGGGGTGATACTGACTACTTACCCTATGAATGGCGACTGGTATTTCTTCTTGCTTGCCGAGTAATCGACTATTGTATTCTCTGAATTCCTGCACGGCCGTATTTTCAGGTATACTCGCGAGCTTGTATTTTCTGTAGAATCCCATTTGTATATTGTTCGGGCTACCGAATATCTTGTTGTTCAATTTCCTACTCGGTGTTTCGCTTACACAATACTTCAAATTACTTGTATCATGAACAAAAAGTAATGAAATCCCCCCCGAAAAGCACCTCTGGTGCAAAAACCTTTCGCCAAGTACATTGATGCGATATTTCCCACAAAAATAGTTTTGCAGCCACTTAATCTTCAAAAGTATTGAAATTAATGGACGTTACCAAGTAGAAATAAATTTGCTCCCAATTAATTTCTTAACGTGATCCAGTTTTAGATTTTGGTGGCAATTTACATTTCGATGTATACCTACCTATAATGTGGGTAACATGTAATAACATGCGATATACGAACTCATGAGAAAAGATCAATTAAAATTAAAATTAGGAAAAAACAGAGATAAGAAAAAAAAAATTGGAGGTAGTGGTACTTGGCGGGCATTTATATTTTCTTGTAATTTTTACAAAAATGCCCGCCAAGTACCACTACCTCCAATTTTTTTTTTTTTTTCTTTGTTTTTTTCTCATTTTAATTTCAACTGATCTTTTCTTATGAGTTCGTATGTCGCATGTTATTACGTGTTACGCACATTATAGGTATACATCGGAATGTAAACTGCTACCAAAATCTAAAACTGGATCACATTAGGCAATTAATTGGGAGCAAATTTATTTGTACTTGATAACGTCCATTAATTTCAATACTTTTGTAGATTAAATGGCTGCAAATCTATTTTTGTGGAAAATATCGCATCAATGTACCTACTTGGCGAAAGGTTTTTGCACCAGAGGTGCTTTTTAGGGTGGATTTCATTACTTTTTGTTCATAATACAAGTAATTTGAAGTATTGTGTGAGAGAAACACCGCGTAGAAAATTAAACAACAAGATATTCGGCAGCCCGAACAATATACAAATGGGATTCTACAGAAAATACAAGCTCGCGAGTATATCGCATGAAAACAGTGAAAACACGGCCCTGCAGAAATTCAGAAAATAAAATAGTCAATTACTCGGAAAGCAAGAAAAAATACCAGTCGCCATCAATAGGGTAAGTAGTCAATATCACCCCGAAAAACATATCAAATTTTGAGAAAAAAAAAATTGGGGTTTTTGAGAAAAGTGAATTCTTATGTTTTCCAAAAAACATCGATATTGTTGGCAATTTTCAAAATTTTTGGGATTTTTTTGTTTTTCGCGATGGAGTACGAAATTCCGGATCACATAAAACAAGAATCGTCGAAAAAGCTCGAGAATTACGGATTTGGCGGCTATTTTTCGAATATTTGGTCCTCAAATTGGCGAAGAAAGTTTTTCGCCTTTAAATCTTAAAAAATCAATATCGGGCTTGGATAATTTTTTTGGGGTAAACAACAAAATACGTGTCGGCTCATTTTGTATGAGAAATAACATATTTGAACGCCGATCGATTCTGGAACATCACGTCCGCTGGCCTGCATGATTTCATTTGGATTCAGTCTGTGGTTCTTCTTGTTAGTCCAGTCAAATTAGATTAAAATGAGGCAAATAGAAAAAATAACCGGTAAAAAGCTACAAATTGCTGGAGACCTTTATTTTGGCATACATTCGAACATAGTAAAAATCCTGAGCTCTAACTCCAAGGCTCGATCCGCCATCTTGAAAAAAAGGTGCTCCAATCCAGTTTTTTCATCACATCTCGGTAATCGTCAATCCGATCGCGATGAAAGTTATTATAAAAAATGAAGCTTATGAAATTCTCTACAAAAAAGATGTCATTCATTTTATTCATATCTTGCATAGTTTTCCTGTTATACACCGGTAAATACAAAAATAATTTTTACTTCTACTCTGTGCTCTTGAATCTATGATTCTGCGCGTTTAAAATATCAACAAAAAACCATTGGCAACAATTTCAAATTCTTCATAATGAATGTGATAATGATTCTTCATGAAAAAGTATTTCACAATAGTCCCCAGTTGAGGAAAGAGCAAGTTTCAACGGGTCTGTTTGAGCCAGAAATACGAGGGACCGCTGCTCTTATAACCCTCAGTTTGTATCGAAGCGTCGTGCAGTGTGCTAGCCAAAAAAATATCAGTCTCGTGTTTGTAGAAAAAATGGCTGATACCGTTAATTGTCTTCTCTGCGATGAAAATCTTTCTGTTGGAAAAACTGTTAATGTGAAACAAAAAGGACTAGATACATTAATAAAATCAAGTGAAAGTAGGAAGGATGGTAAATCTGAAATTCTGAAAGGACCAAGTTCCGTGGTTGTGCATGTGTCGTGTCGAAAAGATTACACCCGGGAAGATAGTATCAAGGCTGCGTTCAAAAACATGACGGAAAGTCAGGTCTCAACTAGTTCTCCGATAAAGGATAAGCTCAGGTCGTTGATCCCAAGCTTCGATTTTAAAAACGCTTGCTTATATTGCACAGAAGCCATAGATGCTGCATTTCATGAAAAAGAGAAAAAGAAGGAGGTTAGTAAACGTTCAATAGTGCATCGTGTCCAGACGATTCAAGTTAGAGGCAGCGTTATACAAGCAGCTAAAAAAAGAGGAGACAAATGGGCTCGAGAAGTAAAGCAGCGGTTACAAGGTATTTTGGACTTAGTCGCTGTTGAAGCTATACCGTGAGCGCCAGGTGAAACGGGTCAGTGAAACGACGATGGCGCTAGGTTTCTTGAAATTTATAAGGGGAACTAACTCCCATCGCGAAAATATCCCTAGGCCTGCCGAAGCGTAGACGTAGACCGCCAATAAATATGCTAGACGGCTGTCGAAATGTTTGTTTAGGTTATGTTTCACAGTTTACAAAGATTTAGAATTGACTGATGCGAAATAAAGTGAATTGAGATGATAAGAATGTAGTCGAGACGAGTATTTTATTGACTAGCATTTTTTTCCGTTCAGCGGAAGGTGCCATGGGGTTATGTGATGTTTATTTCGTTGAGGTCAACGTGAAATTAAGGAAATTCAACTACATATTCATTACAATAACTAACGATTAACTAAAACCCTGTAGTCCGCTGATTCATTGTTATAACTTGTTTAATAAATTTCTAAAACATTCATCACGTACTTTCACTCTATCTCGTGTAAACAACTCCACATTATCATAACCCTGAAAACACTTCTGACATATCTGTCAACCAAATATAATGGCCACCGCCGCAATGAAATCGCAACTGAACTAGGGATATTCTTAGTGTATTGGCTCTCCTTTTAAATTTGAAAGAAGCTAGCGCCATCGTCGTTTCACTGACCCGTTTCACCTGGCGCTCACGGTATATCACGAACGTTGTTCGGTGAATTTTTTCAAAAAACTGAATACCGGGGCGAAGGGTGGACGCCCTCATGTTAGTGATGTATCGTCAGCTATGCAAGTGATTTTCGATTTCATTGAAAATAGTGACGACTGTCAGTTTTCTATGCCCGACCTGCTCAACCAACTGAAAGACTACGTTCCAACCGAACAAACAATAAAAAAAAAAGCTAGAAGGAAAATATGGTAACGATATTATTATAGCGACAAGTAAGAAGAAAATGACTACCATATGTTTTCGAAACACAGGGTATCAAATTTTATCCAGTCATTGGTATGAGCAAAAAAAAGTCGATGAACGGGAAGAACGTCTTCGAGTAGTTACTGCAGCTGCAGCCATAATTCGAGAAGATATCCGCTCACAAATAAACGATACCTCTGCATATCCTTCAAGCGATGATTTTTTGAAAGATGTCAAAGATTGCATACCGGAATCCCTCGATATATTCCTGGAAAATGTTATAGCGAAAGGAAGGAAATGCCAATCGCAACCACTCGAACGAAAATGCATTTCGATAGCGCATGCTATTATATTGGCGACCAGGCCAAGATCTTTCTTGTCACCACTTTTGATCAGCGTCGCTGCTTTTCAGTACAGAAAGTTTGGCTCCAAAAATTTAGTGATGCTACTTTCCAGCTTGGGCTTTAGCGCATCGTATAATGAGGCACAATTACTGGAAACTTCGGCAAGTTTACAACCCGACGCTGAAATGTCGATAGGGGGATTCTGCCAATTCGTGTTTGACAATGCAGACTTCAATATTTGCACTATTGACGGATTGAACACATTCCATAGTATGGGGGGGATCAAATGTGTTACTCCTAGTGAAGCAATTCTTCCTAAGCCAGCGATCACCAAACTTACGAAAATTCCAAAGGCCGCGGATTTTGGAAAGCAGGGCGTGATCTCATTGAAGTCATTCGAAAATGTAGATGGAAAAGGGCTGAAAGATATTCTCATCGGTAATCTGCTATACTTAGAATATCTGGAGGAAAACGTTCAAATGCCATCACTATCAGACGTGCTTTGGATGTGTGGAAAATTTTGCGAGATTCCTGACATCCCTGGGTGGAGGGGGTTTATGGAAACGTTGAACATTGAGCAAAAGTTTGAGCGGTCAAAAGTAATTTGTTTACCTTTTGTAAATTCACCACCGAGCAGCTATGACACTATATATACTGTATTATATGCAGCTGTCGAAGAATCCCGGAGATTGGGCATAAAAACCACGTTTGTCACTTTCGATCAACCCCTTTACGTGAAAGCACGGGATATAGTTGCGGCGATGGGTAAAGATTCAGACTTGGGTAATGTCGTACCTAGGCTCGGAGGATTCCATCTTTTAATGTCGTTTCTCGGCTGCATCGGTTTCATTATGGCAGGTGGCGGCCTAAAAGATTTATTGAGTGTGATATATGCGCCATTGTCGGTCGAAAAAATGCTGTCAGGGCATGCTTATGCACGAGCAATCAGAGGGCACTTATTAGTCCAATTGGCTTTAGCAAAAATTATTTTGCAAGAAATAGATCTAAATGCTGAAGAGCGTGAGGCTATTAGAGATGTTTTGCATAACTTCAATCATAATCCTCCGACATTGACATCAATTGCGGCAGAGCCTTCAATTGGACAGATTCGAGAGAAATTCACGCTACAATTGAAAAGACAGAAAACAAGAGTCCTACAGCAAAATTATGGACTCAATATTTTCACATGGTGACCTTGGTCAAGCAATTTATACAATCTGAGAGAGAAGGTGATTGGACAACCCATTTGCAGATTGTACAAAATATGCTGCCATTTTTCCATGCTAGTGGCCACTTCCTTTATGCTAAGGCATGTCATCTGTACCTTCAAGATATGCTCAATTTGGAAACGCATATATGGATACTGAAGAATATCTTAAATTTGTCGATCAAGGGTTCTTCACAATTAGGACTGACAAATTTTCGTCTGGAACGTGGTCGGACATGGTTATTGAACAAACCTTGATGAGAAGCATGAAAGTTGTTGGCGGTCTCACGGGTCGAGGTTTTACGGATAGTATTCTCGCCAAATGGACTTTGGCGATGCCTGCTCATCTGGATATCTGTGACAAGTTAGAACAATTCTGTGATTTATCCTTCGTCAGTGGTGAGCAGCACGTTGATTCAAGGGAGTTACGAATGGAACAAGACAACGAAGACGTAAAGCGACTACAGAACTGGCTGTTTTCTCATGATCCTTTCCCAGTCACTAATGAAATTTTTTCAATTAGTACTGGAGTTGTTGGCGATAGCACCATAGATTGCTATAATGCATTGAAAATTGGAGTACACGAAATTAAAAAAATTATCGGAAATAATTTCAAGGATGTCAAGTTCAAGCGTCTTGATAAAGTTCATCCTCTGGCTACAGTCAACTCTGCTATCAAAATCCGAGACATGATAGTACCAATTGATTCTCTCGTGCTTTTTCAAAGGATTATCATTGCAAAGAAAGATGATGAACAGTTAGTCGATTACCTCGAATACGAATTAGCACCATATCCGCTTTCTCTATTCAATGATGCGGGTATGCGGAAAACTAAAAAATCTGCGCTCTACGATATTCCTGAAGAGACATCCGATCGCGTGAACACCACAGATTGTAGGCATGTCATTGATGGTGGGTATCTCTTGCACCGTGTAATTTGGCATACAAATCAGACATACCGATTAATATGCGATGCGTACATAAAATATGTCAAAAACCATTTCGGAACAACAGCCATAATTGTATTCGATGGTTATAACAACAGCGTTTCCAGCACCAAAACAGCAGAACAATGTCTACGGTCTATAAAACAAACGAGTGCTGACATACTCTTCGATGAGACAATGACAGCCACTGTCACACAAGAAAATTTTCTGGGCAACGAAAAAAATAAGGCACGACTGATTTGAGAAATTCGAGACTGAGGGCTTTACCGTTAAACAGGCTACAGACGATGCTGATACTTTAATCGTCAAAACTGCGATAGAAGTATCTTCTTTCGAAGAAACTGTGATTATTGGTGAGGACGTAGACCTCCTCGTTTTAATGGCTGCTCTAGCTCCACAAGAACGGAGTATTTATTTCGTGAAACCAGGAAGAGGAAAAGCCGAACGGAAGATCTATTGTTCTCGTACTTTACAATCGAATGCAGGACTTCGAGCTACAATTCTTTTCGCACACGCTTTCAGTGGTTGTGATACCACATCGTGTCACTTCCAAAAGGGCGAGCTAAAATGCTTCAAACTATTGAGACAGTGGGAAGATTTACGTGGAATCGTTGCAACATTTAATGATGACAGGGCTTCTCATGATATCACTCAGGCTGGAGAACGTTTTTTCATGGCTATTTACGGTGCACCTGTGAGCGAGACATCTCTGAATCGACATCGGTACAATCTTTTCACAAAGTCAGCGTACAAGAGTAAACCGAATTTATCGTCGCTGCCCCCTACAGCTGCAGCAGCTCAGCAACACTCGTACCGCGTTTATTTCCAAGTGCAAAAGTGGCGCGGTAATGAGAAATGCCCTGAACTTTGGGGTTGGAAAAAAGTCAATGACCGTCTTAAACCAGTACGGACACTCAAGGCACCTGCTCCGGAATCATTATTGACATTGATATCATGCAATTGTAAAAAAGGCTGCATTCTGGCTTCATCCTGTGGGTGTAGAAAAGCGGGACTCCAATGTGCGGCTATATGTGGTTACTGTCATGGTACATCCTGTCTGAATTCGGTACCTACTTTTCACACGGAAAAGGAGAGTTCCGTTGAGAGGGAGCTTGATGAGAATGATTTTTTCGTGATGGATGATGAAGATCGAGATGATGATCGTAGGTTCGCAAATTCACAACCTGAGGAAACTGCTCAGTACAAGTCGTGTACTACAATATTGAATAGTAAGAGTTCCCAAATTTTCATGTGTATGAAAAATATCACGCACAAATTTGATAATTATGGTTTATTAATATTTTATTTTACAGGTTCTACACCGAGAGTGTGATTTTAACGACAGCCGGAGACATAAAATACAATTACGCATGTATCAACAGTGTATGACGGAAAAATTATACAAGATATGAATAAAATGATTCAGACGTTTTTTATAGAGAATTTCATAAGCTTTATTTTTTATAATAACCTTCATCGCGATCGGATTGACGATTACCGAGATATGATGAAAAAACTGGATTGGAGCCCCTTTTTTTCAAGATGGCGGATCGAGCCCTGGAGGTAGAGCTCAGGACTTTTACTATCTTCAAAAGTATGCAAAAATAAAGGTCTCCAGCAATTTATAGCTTTTTACCGGTTAATTTTTCTATTTTTGCTAATTTGACTGGACTATGTTTCGCCGTTGCTCTGTTATAAAAACACCACGATTCTTCACCAGCCGAGCAATGCGTGTGTCGAGGCTCTTCGTCCGTTGATGAGGAATGATACAGAGTGGCATAAATAGCTCGTCTCATACCCTCAATATCATCCATGTGCTCTACGATTCCTCTTCTGTAATATTTTTCTAACGTCTCGATCTTAAATGCAGTCAGTGCTCCAGTACTTTTGCCACACAGCTTCTTATCTTGAGAGGGCTTACGTAGTGCGGTACCTGGCCTCTTAGCGACATGGTTTACGCATTCTTCCTTTTGTATAGGAATATCACCGTATGGTGCAATCTGCTTTAGGCGTAACCATGTTCTTGCATCTCCGTCAGACACTACGGTGGTAAATCGCATCTCATGTTTTTCCACAGATCTTGACCAAATTACTTCCGCAGCTCTCACCTCCATTGAGCCTGAGGCACCAGTAAAGTTCTGGTTACACTCTCTACTGGCTTTATGTCCCTCGTGCCAAATAGCAAAATCAGGTGAATCTTCGCCCAGTTCAATTGCTGCTACTGTACACATCTGGCAATACTTTGAAAGAATTTCAAAGTTTATTACCAGGCCTGTGAGGACATCAACGGCGATTCCGATCCCATATATAGACTGGTGACCTCGCTTCTGCCATGTACCATCGAAGGTTACGGTAATGTCTATTACTGCCTGATCTTGTAATGCTGGGTTCAGAGAGATATGAGCCTGGCGAATTTTCCCATTTGCCTCACTCAAGACCTGTGCTTCAAGCTTCCAAGCTTCCTCATACAGGGATTGTAGATGTTGTCGGAAGGTTCGGGCGGTCATAACTGGCAGATCTGCAGCGATACATATTTTCTCGAGAGCTCTGTAACCCAATCCGGCAGAAGTAATCCCCTCAACCAAATTTATATTCACTGCAAAAGGTGGCCTTGAACTTCCTTCACTTTTCACACGCGGACTTGAATGAGTATCACCAAGCACAAAACCACACTCACTGCACTTCAATAACAATTTCACACTGAAACCATGACGATCACGCACTTGAACAATGACACTTTGCTTTTCACATTCACTGCACTTCACGTTCTGAACTAAATTTTGAAGGCACGTGGAGTGAAGCAGAATGAAATCACCAGCCACTGCTTCAACAGGTGTCTTCGGACCCCCGGGGTCAGCAACGAGGTTGGGGATGCTCGCGCTCTCGGCCAGATTTCGTTCTGCCTGTTTTTGAGACAGGATCTGACGAGCATCTCTCACCTGCTGCTTCCGCGGGTTATTCCGCCCTTTAGGCTTTCGCCAACGTCGATGAACTACATGCATTTCGTGAAATTCGAAGAAATTCTCGCAATAAGGCACACGTGAGTTCGCTCGTATTGTTCGAATTTGCGATGTGTCTATCCAAGAGTGGTGTCATCTCGCGCGGTCAACAATAGTTATAGATTCGAAAACTACGTTGCCGACAACATTTCATATAAATCAGTTTTAGCATGGGACTCGGATGTGAAAATGAGTTTCAAGTACATCTTTTTCATAGATTTGAATGCAAGAAAAGAAATTATAGGAAATTTGGAAACTTCTGCTGCAACGTTATTTCCTTTATTAGGTATAAAGTGTGTAATAATTTTTTTTTTGGGTTGAGGATTTTTTACGTATAGATAAGGGTACAGTGAATACTTTTCCGTAATAAAGAAAAATAGATTTTTTCGAAATTTTTGACGAAAATTTCAGTATCTCCTACCCTTAAGAATGAATATCAAAAATAGTACGTTACATAATTGCATATTATTAATTCAACGATACAGATTTAAGGTGGGGCTCCACGCTTCGTTTAAACTTGTCTGAACACCAAATGTAATCTAAAATCCTAAAAAAGCTATTAGTTTGGAACACTTCAACTATCATGCTGACAAATAATCCTGATCTTCATCTAAATAATTTTTAGTAAAAATATATTGTTAAAAAAACAACATCATTTATAAGCTACCTGAGTTAATATTTTGGAAAATACATCGTTTTGGGTTTTAGATTTGGTTTATTTATGTTTGTAAATCAAATCCATTAAAACCTTTTCAATGAATATAAGCGTGTAGCCCACCCTAAGGCACATCATTTAAAAAAAGAAAAAATTAAAACAAATATTTTGGTTTTTTCGAAAACCGAGTAGTTAAACACAACTACAAGAAATATAAACATGACAAAATAATCAAAGAAGCACTTATACTAGATAAAAGGCATAACAAGTTCTGCGGTTTGCTTGGATGTGATTGTATAGGATTGAACCCCCAGCGCATGAACGACTAAGCAGATGACCAATCCCAGTAAATTAACACAGTATATCGTAATAAATGTACTAGAATGTTCATTTACTTGTGGTCGTTCATTCACTATTCGGTTTAACTTTGTTAACGCAAGATGTCATGCGGTAATGCAGAAGAGCATTATAAAAAAATAATTAATTGAATTTTAGTATAAAATAAATTTGGCGAGCAACACAGGTGTGATAGAAGTATCTACTATCTACTATATTAGTGACCGTTGTATCCAATATCTTAAGATCTGGGATTTTTAATTGGTATTATCATTATTACTATTATTATGATTATTATTATCATTATTATTATTATATTATATTGTAATATTATTATTTATGATAGCAGTTGTAATCCTTGGGCTTGTGAATCCGCTTCTACGCCAGCAGTTGTTTAGGGTCAGATGGCACGTAGCGGTGGGCGTACACGGTACTCGAAAGACATGACTGAGGTTGCATTGATCACGGTCTGTCGTACGTGTTCCAAATATCTACGAATCGACTAGCAAGGAAGTTGTTCCAGTGGTTCTTGTTGAAGGGACTACGCTCTAATTTGAGTTTATGTAGTCGTAGATTAGAGTACATGGATACGTTCAGGCGATCTGGCCCTTAGATGGTGTAGTGCTCCGTTAGCAGGTTGTAAGTCTCAATGAAATCACCCTGTTTACCCTGGGCCCAAGTGCCTTGACCTCTTCTTATAACATAGCAATCGTAGTGCATTAGGGATTTTTGTGGGTCTATAACTTTTCGGAATCTGACCTTTTTGCAGTATTTAGATGTCTTGCAGTAGGTTGGGTGGCCATACTGCAGTAGCCACAATATACTTTCGCTTTACACTATGTTCGTAATTATTTTTAAACGTTCAGCTGTTGCACTGTTTGTTACTGGATTCTGAGGTTCCCGTGTTCATTATACGCACATTTACTTGTTCGCTGGATATGAATTTGTTTTACTTCTCCCCAGCTGTCTCCTAAGGGCATCCAGGTTGAGTTGACAATCTACTGCGTTATCCCATCCAATAATTCCTCACATATCATGGAAGGCTTAGTGTCAGTCTTGCATAGTGAACTTGCAGTTTCGTATAATGATAGCTTCACTAAAACTTCAATTGGATCACTACGGTGGGGCTAACGATGTTGTAATAGACGTATCAAGTTTGGTTATTATGCATCACGAAGATAAGTCATGATACGACTGTAGACTTATTGGTGTACTCATTATTTTGATTCGTACAGCACTTTTCACCAGCACTTTTTATTTGTAACGCATCTAGAGCTAGGCAACATCAGGTAGTTGAACTACAGGTTGATGATATGGCTGTATCAAGAGGTTGTACATTGTCCACTACCTTTCACAAAATCTAAATTGTCAATCACGATCAAAGTGCAGTAGTATGCATTGACTTGAACACTAAATGGTGAGGCTTCGTACTTTCTTGCTGAAGGTATTCACATTTCCCAATAACAAGCCAACAGCATATTCTTAAACGTGTGAACCTTTCGCGTGCACTTCAGTCTATGAAATCTATCGATCGTAGCCTTTATGCGTTGCTCGCCAAGTCTTACATTTTTTATTTTAAGAAATAGAATGATTAACAATTATAGCATAGAATAGTTGTAACTCACTCAAATTACAACTAGTCTAAATGTTTACCATATAAATTTACATAATTATCAAATATTGAAGTCAACGGATTTGCGTAACAGGTAATGATATGGGGCTGCTGTGTGGAATGGTATTAAATTTTATGACTTCAAGAGGTTGGTTTACTGCGGTTTATAATGTTTATATTTATAAAAAATATTTTGTTGGCAGAAGATCTATGGAGTTATCAATTGCTTTTTGTGTTGTTTGTCTGATACGGGGTTGCTACAGATCTTTTAGAATGAGTTTACAAAACTTTTCCTGCTTTCACATACAAAAATCATTAGATTTTGCATAACATTTTACATATGAAACAATTATTTGTATTAAAAATAAATCGAATCTCTGAGGCTTGATATAAAAATAAGTATTTGCTAGGTGAAGAGCGGAACCAGTTCTTTCGCACAAACTGTCCGCGGTCTTTCTATCATAAAAAGGATATGAATCAAAAAAATAATTAAAGTGATTTATAATAGAATCATGATCATTGGCGATAAATAGAAACATCCAGAGCTTTAGATACACCATAAAAATCGAATTCAATGACTTTTACAGGTTTTCCAGCTTTGTATCAGACCTGCGATAGCAATTTAATAACTTAGTAGGATTTAGGTGTTAAAATATAAATCATAATATATTAATAAATTGATTTATCGAAAACTATGTACGATTAAATTTTTTTAATTAAAAATTATGATCAAAAGTGCGTTTTTATATTTGTTCATTATTTTGAAATACTAAAGGTTGTTATGCGTCATAATGGAATAATGTGCAGTTCATTTCCATTTATGGCGATTTTGAATTAACTTGGAATTTTGTTCAAAACCAAAGTGTAAATGAAATTTATACACATTCTGATTACAGTTTTCTCTCAAATTTGTATGAATTAACATTTACTTTTGTAGTACTCTAATACTGTCTATAGGTATATGCCAAAAATTGTAACGATATAAATGAATCCGTCTGTACAATTATTTACATCTGAAAATTCAGAATTTAATTATTTAAAGGATTGGTACCATCTAGCGATGTCGTATGTGAATTTTACATAAATTATTCGAACTTCGTATATTTTACCACCGAATTCCAGTGCTAACTTGATCTACACTCACCGACAACGTTTTAAAATTCGATCAGGTGAGTATTTTTTGAGCACAGCATGCCATTCTTGTAAAATTAAAATTTTTTTTTAAAGGTACCAATAGAATATTCTGGATTAATTGATAAAAGCCACGCTATTCAAGGTTCACATCAGTTATTGCTTGACAAATTAAAATATAATTCCTGGTCAAATAGTTTCTTCATCTGTATCATTCATTTTTCTGTGTTTGTTGTTCCGTTCATTCCACTATCTCAATAATTGTTTTATAATATACACTGCAAATACTACGGTAATTTCTTTCGCGTTTGTTGTTCCGTTCTTTTTACTATTCCCATAACCGTTTTATATTTACTGCAAATACTATATCGTTAATTTATTTCGCGTTTGTTATTCCGTTCTTTTTACTATTCCGATAATTTTTTTATATTTATTGTGAATACTATCGTAAATTTCTTTTGGGTTTGTTGTTCCGTTATTTGAAATATTTTTTCATTTTTAAATAAAGTTTTGTCTTTTTAAATACTTGTTACGTCCCAGACTTCACCTTCCTCATCGGTTATTTTTATTTTTTTTTTTCGATTCGTTTTCCTGTAAGTATATTCTAAATTGTCATGCCAAATTACGTATATACTGATGCTGAGCGGATTAGATGGGTAATAGATTTTGCATCTGGGTTGAGCGCGCGTGAAGTGGGAGTTAAGTTTGCCGTTGAGAATCCGGATCGTCCGGTACCTACGCATACTGCCGTCTTGAAAACGTTCAACCGCTTCCAGGACACTGGTAGTGTGGCTAAAGCTGATAGAAAGGTTCGCTATCCAACAAGGGCGGTATCACATGAGACACGTATCCTCATTTGTGCCAGTGCCGAAGTCGACGACCGTGCGAAGACATCAAAGATTGCACAAGAGGTACATCTCGCTAAGTCTACTGTGTGGCGGGTTCTAAAACAGGAAAAATATGACGCATTTAAGATAAGGTTGCACCAAAAATTGTTCGCGCCAGATCTGATAATACGGAACGAATACTGCCTCAACATGATACGTCGTATCAACGCCGACCACGGCATGCTCGGACGAATTTGCTTTGCAGATGAATGCACGGTACAAATTTGCGGAACACCAAACCGCCAAAACGTGCGTAGGTGGTCTCGTGAAAATCCACATGAAATGATGGAGACACACACACAGTATCCGATGAAATTAAACCTCTATGCAGCTGTGTGTGGTGATACACTTATCGGGCCTTTCATTATCAACGGTAACTTGAATGGTGGGATGTACCTCGAGATGCTCCAGAATGAAGTTGGTCACGCACTTCGGAATGTTGAACAGAACGTATGTATTGAAATTCCGCAAGATGTAGAATACTACAAAAGAAATAATACAAAATAAAGTTAATAGGTATAACTAGTCAAATGGATAAATTAAACTATTTTGGTGCATACTACATTAATAAACAAATTTCAGACATCGGACTCCCAGCAGTACATAAAACTTGTACACCACTCTGCATAACCCTTGGAGTTTATCAATCATTTAACAAATTCATCAACAGCTGAATGGTCCCATGTGGTATCTCCATGATGGAGCTCCACCACACTCAACAGTAGGCGTACGTCAGCATTTAGACCGAACATTCCCACAGCGTTGGATCGGCCGCAATGGCCCTGTAAGATGGCCCGCACGCTCCCCAGACCTGACGCCGATGGACTTTTTCATCTGGCCGCACCTAAAAAATCAGCTCTATGAAGAAGAACCACTCCTGAATCTAGAGGATTTATGGGCAAGAATTCAGGTGATTTGTGCAAACATCACACCACAACAGATCCGAAACTCGATCGCAAACTACTACGACAGATTGCATGAATGTATACACGCTGGTGGTGGACACTTCGAGCACCTCTAATAAGGTAGAGCTATAGACTGTTATGGTTGTAATAATCTTTAAAAGAATATTCTAAAGTAAATAATACATAAATAGATAAACGTCTAAATGAAAGTAGTTTTGCGCCTAATGTGATTGATAAGCCAATGTTAAAAACAGCACTCCTGATGAGTTCTGCATATACTTTTGAGTCTGTTAATCATTTTACAAATTCACCAACAGCTACACGAGCCAAGTGCTATATCTGCTGTACCAAGTGGGATATCAGACTCAGCATTGGATCCAGACATGGTCACAACAGTCTCGTCCTGAAAATTTATTTTATCTTTACAAAGAATCCTTCGGGGCTCAACATCTATTTTTATTAGTTTATCGTTTTTCATTATTTCTTTTATTATTTTTTTTTTTAATTAAGAGACACGGTAGAGTCTCACGCTAAGTACATTAAATTTAGTTTATCCGAACTTTGCATAAAACGAACTGAAATATGAACGATAATTCGAATGAAAAAAAAAAAAGTAGAGCAAATATGTGACAATGAAAAAATTTTATCATTAAATAAAAGAAAAACGTCGAATTAAAAAAAAAAAAGAAATAAAGAAAATGTATGTTACCGTATTAATAATATATTGATGTTAATTATTTTTGAATAAATATATTCTATCATGATCATAATCTGATCTATGTGTTTCTTTGAATAAATTAAATACTTCATCAACTTTAACAACTTTGAACAAATTAGCGTATTTTAGGAATTTGTTGGTCGATTATAATTTTTGATTATCCGAACGCTGCCCGTTCACAATTAATTCGGATAATCGACATTGTACTGTATAACTTCAATCTTTTAAGAATATTAGTATTAAAAGTCAATTTCGGGTAAATTTTTAGATAAAAATGTATCAGAAATGTTGTCACTTTGTGTCTACGACAATACAATAAATATCTCGGCAGTATTCGTTATTCTACACCTAATTGAAGCAATAATTCTGCTTGGTAATAATTTATTATAAATGAATTTATGAGTAGAAACGATTAACAAAGTATGATACACTTACCGTGACGAAAGATTTATGCCGACTTTTACCAATGGCACACAGCACGCGGTCTTCTTCTTCATAGTTATATCCACAGCACGCGGTCGTTCGCAAACACATGTTTCCGTGAATCGCTGTAGTCCAGAGCATGGTTCGGGAATTGTCCAAATCACAGGGATCTGAATCAACTGTGTGTACTCTTGGACGCGACACTACTGCGCGGATTCCGGAATGTAAAAACATTTTTGCCAACATTCACGCAATATCTAACATGAAACTTAGAATTTCACAATGCATATTGTCTCGTTCACCGGTAAAGTAAAAATTCACCAACCAGTGACACTTCAGCGTTGAATATTTTTTTCATGACACAACACATTAACTAATTTTTATTTTTCATTGACACATTTTACGACGCTTCTCATTTCGATTTTAAATATTTACATCTAACCCATATACTCATTTTCATCCCGTTTTTTAAATGTTACTCATACACGTTCAACGTAGTTTTAAATCGTTCCGAATACACCCCACAACCATATATTATTATTAAGGCATTTTTATGCTTGAAACTCAATCTAGGTATACTCGTGGTTTTACGTATAATCAAATTAATGAGTATTTGTATGAACGACCATTGCTATTCCTATTTTATTCAAATAAACAAATACTGGTTGTCCATTCAATGTTTTTATTTTCTATAATGTGTAATATAGTTGTCCATTCAACGTTTTTATTTTCTATAATGTGTAATATAAAAAACAAATATGCGAAATACGAATTTCGTACTATAATCATCTGGTCAACCACTATTAGTTTAGGAAACCGTTAACTCAGCCACAATGAGAATTCGTTATGGTGAACATTCTGTAAATGGCGCAATTTTGAAATTAGATGGAAAAGTTGGAGTACTGCATCACGTTTATTCAACATGCTACGACAAATTGCGCCATTTACATTCTGTAAATGGCGCAATTTTGAAATTAGATGGAAAAGTTGGAGTACTGCATCACGTTTATTCAACATGCTACGACACGTGTCACTCAAATTTGAACTAGTAATCACACTGTGTTGCTACAATTCTTATTAATATTTTAAATTTATTGACCAACTCCTGCAAATGAACATTTCATTTTTCAAATAATATGCAATTATGTAACGTACTATTTTTGATATTCATTCTTAAGATGATTGTTTATTATAGATATACCTATAGTATTCTTAGCAGAGTTAGCGAATACAGATTACAGCGTAGTGTTTAAGTTGCGTGATTGTCTTTCATTGGGCTTGATGTATGGACAGATGTTAGAGATATGATTTTTTGCTTTGAATAATTTTTAATTCATTCAATGAATACATTCTAATAGTAAATATACATCAGTCATACTGAGTCGATCATAGAGTTATGTTTTTAAATACTATTTTAGTAATTAGCTAAGGTTTTATTTTGAATATCTAGGTAGGAGTAAAAGACACTGTAATTGTTCTAAAAAATGACTTATGAATCATGTAATTGTATGTCGAATTATGCTTATAATAAATGGGCAACAAAACTCATTGAAGGATAATAATATTATGATTACTAGTATGCTTATTGCCAGATTTCTACTTAGGTTCCGCACATTATCGGTATGCGTCGTTTTTGATTATGTTGTTAAAAAATGTAGACAGTGACTCTTGTCATCATTGTTCGTAACTATTGAGATATGTCGTCTTCGGCTAAGCATTTCGCCAAAGGGTAGCAAATTGAAACGACAAGCGCAATTTTATACGTTAGCCTTCGTTGTGCATCGCTATACTGACAGTGGTCCATGAAATTTGATCAACAAGTTCAATGACAACTACAGGGACCACAGGGCAGGGATGGGTAACTTGTGAATCAGCAACGACTGCAAATTAAATAGAAATGATTGTTTTATTGATATTGATTGTAACACGATGCGAATCTAATTTTAAAATTAGACCATACTTGTGTAGGACACAGTGTTGAACATGTCCTTGTCTACCCTCTCAGTACCACGAAAAGGAATTCTGCATGGTAATGATACGAGCTTGTGAATTGACGTAATCTTGATGATGATCGATACTCGATTGAGCAGGGAAGTTGTTGGATAGGACGTGGGATATTGATGCCAAATTTCATGTAGCTACCTGTGGAACGCAAAAATTAAATAGCGGGAGATGCTGAGAAACGTTGTAATCAGTAATTGTAAATCAATTACAGTGATTGGTGAAATAAAATGCTGAATGAAATTAGAGAATATGATTTCATTTACTCATTTGAAATTGTAGTGGACATACAAAAATATGACATACGTGATAACTCATCAAATGAATAATTATTGTATTGAGCCTTACCTGTGATCGTTTACTGCAAATTCCAATAATTCATACATGCAAAAACGTTGATCACTAATAAACACACATCCGTGTTGCAGGGAGAGGCATTATAACCTCGCGGAAATTATTACTCGGACAGGCGAGCTAATTAAATAATTTAATCGTATGAATAATAACACGTAATCATTCGAAATCGGTTGATGGATCAGTCCGATCGGTTCGAATCGAACTGATCCAAATCACGCAGCCGATTTGACATTTCACACTTAACCCATAAATATCGAGAACAATGCGCATAAAGGCCTACAACGCAGCTGACAGCTAGCCGCCAAGCCGCGAATTTAAAAAAAAAGTCATATATATACGACATGTACGCTCAATTGCATAGGCTAGGGCGTACGTTCGGCTATCTTCGGGATTGGGCATGGAAACCTTCCACGAATACTCACGGTATGTGATAAATGATAGCCGATCCGACCGACCGTAACGCATCGATGGGCACAGGGTGCGGGGTATGCGGAGCGAGAGGCATGCTCAACAGCGTAGACGCTGAAACGTTGGAGCCGAAATTTCGACCCTGCAAGAACTTAATTGCCTGACTGTACAACGACTGATAAGAAGTGCTATTAGCTGGTTGGGTGAGTTCATAAGAGAACTGCCGAAACATGCTGGTTGGCACGCTGGCAGGCTAGCTTAGCTTGCCGCTGAGTTACTTTGATCGCGGGAGAAAAATGGCGCGTCAGCGCGCGTAGCGGTGGCTCGGTGTAGCACGAGGTATGCGCCACGCGGCACTCGACTACCGCTGCTCGGGTAGCGCGGAATGGGGCGCCCGGTGTCGCGGGTTGCCGTCCGGTAGGCGCCCTGGGGAGTCTAGGAGCTATGCGTGTAACAAACAAACAATCGGGTTCAATTGTTTGTCGGCTGCTGCTTCGTTGGGCATAGGCACACGAAATTCGCGAAGATAGAAACTCGGTTCAGTTTTGGTCCAGAAAAAAAAGTGAGCCACTGGGACCCCATTATTCAGTGCCGGCGCCAGCCTACGGCTGGACCCGGACGAGTATTAAGAATCGGGCCCCCTATCAGAAATTTTTTCACTGCGTACTGAACTTTTAAAGTGGGACTCTGCGAGATTTTTTGTTGGCGACAGTCGCAATAATATCACTGAAATTCAACTCGTTACAAATTTCATGCTCAATCGACATCGCAGCTAAACCATTCAGTCGATCTTGGCACATAGTGGATCGCAGGTAAGTTTTTATGAGCTTCAGCTTTGAAAAAGTCCTTTCACCCGACGCGGAGGTTACTGGTAACGTTAAAAAAATTCTTAAGGCCACGATGAAATTTGGATATATCTCACTTAGACCTTTATCAATAATATGCGATAACATAATTTGTGCACTCAAGTTGGTCATTTTTGCTGTTATAAAGTAAGCTTTTAGGGATTCTAGTTCTTCGGCAAGCTCCCGACCATCAATGTCACTGTTTTCGTCTTCTCCAGTGAGAAAATTTCCTAAAGCCTTTGATTTAGTAAAAATTTGAGTTTTATCCAAGCTCACAAAATTATTCGATTTGTATATGATACTAAAAGGTTCACAAACGTTTTGGGTCATTTCGAACCGTTCGCGTAAACTAGATATCGCTATATCGCATAATTTATTGAAAAATTCAATTTCTAACCGTTTCATCGGATCGCTAGGTCGTTCGTCGTGCTGAGACTCATAATCAAAGAATCGTCTTGTTCGCGGGGTACGTGATTCGGGTAAAGTTTGCGGGCCATTTCTTTAGCCATGGCCCGCAAGTTTTGAAACCGGATTCTCGAAAGGCTTGTAACTGAAGAACAGCACCATCAATCATGTCGATCGCAGTATGCAAATCAACTTTCGGACATTGTAAAGCTTTACTGATTTTGTTGATCACTTGCAGTACATCGTACCATACTACCAATCGAATCAGAAAAGACGAAGACTCAATTTCGAAACAAAGGCCTCGCAGTTCCGACCTCAGCTTTGCATCTTTACCTTGCGATATTCTACAAAGTTCCCGTAACGCATCTCTGATTTCTGATATTTGAAACCTTACTGCTTTCACAGCATTTATTTTCTCTTCCCAGCGAGTTTCAGGCAATGATTTGACACCGATATTAACGTGCTCCTTCAATATTTGCCACCTTTGGGTTGAAGCAGCGAAGACTGCGAATAGCCTTTGAAGAACACCAAAGAATAGTTCAGCAGTGACGGACGAATGTGCGGCATCTGAAACCACTAGGTTGAGGTTGTGACAACTGCAGGAAACGAAGAATGCCCTTCTATTATCCCTTCAAATTCTGAACACCACTATTTTTACCCTTCATATTACTACCATTGTCATACCTTTGACCCCGGCAGTTCTTTAATTCAAGATTGTTGGATTTCAAGATATCCAATAACGTTTCATACAATTCCTGACCAGTTGTATCGTTTACAACAACAAAACCAATAAAATGTTCGCAAATTTCTACGATGTCTTTGGAAACGGTAACAAATCGAATAATGGCAGTGATTTGTTCTTGATGACTAATATCAGGAGTACAGTCTAGAATTATGGAGTAATATTTTGCGGCTACCACTCGTCTACCGATTTCTTTGAAAATGGCTTTACCCAGTATGTCAACGAATTCATTCTGAGTTTCCTTTCCCAAATAATGAACGCGTTGGAGGTCCCTACTTTGTACACGACGTACATGTTCGTTTAAAATTGGATCGAATTTTGCCATCAGCTCAACTTGACTCAAGAAATTACCGTTATTCGGCGCGTATAACCGATCGACAGTACCTCGAAATGCCATATTCCGCTTAGCTGAGTGCCTAATTATTTCAAGGAGTCTTTCAAGTACTCGCTTCCAATACGTTTCCTCTCTTTGTAATAAATCTTGATACTCGTTATCAATGGTTTTTCTACAATCTAAACGGACTTTGAGTTCTTTCCAGTTTGTCATGCATTCAATGTGCGTTTTGGATTTTTCATGCGAGTTCAAGCTGTCTTGCAAGTGCCGCCAGGATCTAAATCCGGTCGATTGCAATTGCGTTGGGATGTTGTGGGAGCCAAATAATTTGCAGCAGAAACAATAAACGGAATCCGTACTCTCTGAATAAATTAACCAGGATCTTTCAACTTTTTCGCCATTTTTAAGGGTTTGATGACAATTTTCCGTAGTAAATCGCCGGCGATCTGTATCAAAAGGAAAAACTGTATTCTGATCTATTTTTGTAAGACCTAGCTTCACCAATTCTACGCGTGAACTGTCGCTGATGTTATTCGGCCACTTAGCAGGATCTTGCCAATCAATATTTGATACTGTGATATCTCTTTGTATACCTTGTTCTGACAAGTTATCTGGTTCCCTACCTATCGTCGCGTCTTCAATATTCACAGACTGATTTTCTGAATTTTCATCAAAATCTACTGCGATTTTGGAAGGAGGACAAGTAGGGTCTAAAGCATCCGTAGTTTGGCTACATTCGCCATGCTCATCATCAGACCTGTACCGTTTAACAAAGCCTTGAAAAAAAGCAGCACTTTTTTTGTCCGCCTCACACCGAGCTTTTTTTAATTTTCGTTTTTGGGACCCTGATAAGTCTTTGGGCTTGTTCATAATGACTAACCACTATGTCTTGAGCAATCAAAAACTGCCAAAAACCCAGGAAAATAGAAGCAAATCGTGATTTTGTGGAATGTGAATAGACTAAAATTAGTTTAATTAATAATAAGTAACATAAATATCATTAGTAATTCAGCCTGTACTAAAAATTGTACTCTCGAACGTGATCGGCCGTGGCCCAACCGGAACGTCGGCAGCTTATAAATAAGTGCCTCGTCAACTTTCGAGTTTTCGAATCAGGAGTAATTTATAAACAGTAATCTAAAATAAAAAATAAGGAAAAACAAATATTCAACAAGAAAATATTTCAAAAGTGTTGACGCTCTCGAGAGAGTTTTACTTCCTGAGAGTAATTGCATATGAACAGAATAAGCGAATACAAATGAGAAGCTTCAAAATCGTCTACTCATACACGTATATAAATACAGCGGTTCAGCTAGACAGAGCGTAGCAGTGAATTTTGCAGTCCCTACAAGCAATGCGGTATGATATTGTAGTCTCTGGCACGACGTAGCTTGACGCTGGAGCTATAAACTAGCGCATGCGCTGCACCGAACGAACAGTGGTGGGGATCGTCGGTCGAGTCAACACGCCGCGCGGACCCGGGCCCGCCCGTAACCTGGTACAGCAGCGTGAGCCGTATAATATTTCGTTAAGGGCCCAACCGTTCAATCTCATTTTTATAATTTGTTCATGATCTTTATTTTCTTTTTATACATTCATCAATCTTAGTGTTTTCATTCACAAAATGTATTATTGCGGTCGAATTATTGAAAAAAAAAAAAATTTTGTGTTCCTCCGTGTTCGGGCCCCCCGGGCACAGGGCCCGGGCGGCTGCCCGGTCGGCCCATGCCTGGCGCCAGCGCTGCCATCATTGAACATTACTGTACCTATATGCCTATATATCTATGTTAGGGCGATTCAAAAAAAAAAAAATTTTCCATTTTATCTCGGAAACAGGTTCAAAAGTTGCGTTCAGGTATAAAAATACGGCTGTTACAATTAGAGCTTTTAACATTATTATTTAGAGGTGGCGCATCGCACTTTTCTATTTTTCATAAGAATAACATGGAAAACATTTTTTTTACTGCTTCTAATTTTTATAACTAGCTAGCGATGCATTATAGGGAAAATCTGCAAATATATTTTAGTAGGGAATTGAACGCTCTACAAAAAAGGTCTCTTGGTATTTTTCGATAAATCTAACTATGCCCAAGTTGATTAGTTAATTACCATTGATAGCCAACAACCAACTTGGAAACAGTTAGATTTATCGAGAAAGAAACCAAGAGACCTTTTTTGTAGAGCGTTCAATTTTGAACGAAAGTGGCTATACGGAATCATTCTGAGTAGATTAGTACTTGCGATATAAAAATTGAAGTGTGCCACTAAAACATTTCCCGTGTTATTTAAATGAGAAATAGAAATTTGCGATGCGCCGCCTCTAAATATTAATATTGAAAGCTCAAATTCCGTGATTTTTTAAAATTCAATATGAAACTAAGCCAGATCTGACATTTTTGCAAGAAGTGTTTCTTTTTTCTTTTCTTTTTTTAATACAAGATGTGATGATTGTAATTCCAAATTTTCAAAATTTTCGATTTTTCGAAAAATCAAAATTGATAAAAAAAAAAATATTGGCAGGCTGCGGCCCACTTTCAAATCATGAAAAAAGTTACTATTTTTAGGTGCGGGATTTGTAAAAAAAAAATCATTATTTTAAAAAAGGTCGTTTTTGATGTTTCCTCTTGCATCAACAAAAAAAAAAAACACATGGCGCGACGACAAGGAGAGGGGGGGGGGGGGGGGGCTGAAAAAATTGGGGCTCATTTGGGGTGACATAGAAGCCGAAAAAAAAATGAGCGACAAACATCGTAGGGGGTGAGCGGGATAGCTCGCCGGTTTCACTTGGAATGCCCCATATCTATGTACAGTAATGTTCAACCCAAAAGCACCTCTGGTGCAAAAACCTTTCGCCAAGTACATTAATGTAATATTTCCCACAAAAATAGTTTTGTAGCCATTTAATCTACGAAAGTATTGAAATCAATCGACGTTGCCAAGTACAAATAAATTTGCTCCCACTTAATTTCTGAATGTAATCTAGTCTTAGTTTCCAGTGGGAATTTACATTTCGATATGTATAATGTGCGTAACACGTAATAACATGGAACATACGAACTCATGAGATCAATTGAAATTAAAATTTGAAAGAAACAAAGACAAGAAAAAAAAATCGGAGGTAGTGGTACTTGGCGGGCATTTTTAATTTTTAATTTTAATTTTTACAAGAATGCCCGCCAAGTACCACGACATCCAAATTTTTTTTCTTGTCTTTGTTTCTTCCAAATTTTAATTTTAATTGATCTTATGAGTTCGTATGTTCCATGTTATTACGTGTTACGCACATTATATATATCGAAGTGTGAATTCCCACTGAAAACTAAGACTAGATTATATTCAGAAATTAAGTGGGAGCAAATTTATTTGTACTTGGCAACGTCGATTGATTTCAATACTTTCGTAGATTAAATGGCTACAAAATTATTTTTGTGGGAAATATCACATTAACGTACTCGGCGAAAGGTTTTTGCACCAGAGGTGCTTTTGGGGGGATTTCATTACTTTTCGTACTATCTCGATTAGTACTAAGTCTTGATCATAATGAATTGTACAAAGAATTATATAATTTATACGTAGGAAAAAATTATACATTTTGAATTTAAAAATGGCAAATGGTCGTATGATAGCGCTTGGGACCTTATGCCAGCTGACAAACCTGAGCTTGTTAATTTCATTGCTATGCGTTTTGATAAGCCATGTGTAAATATGAACAAGAAAATCACCATATTGACAGCTATAATTAATGCGGTACTGGCTAACACAGTAGCTTCCATTTACAACAAATATGCACTATACTTCTGAACTCTGTGGATTCGAATTCCAGGTAGAGTCAATTACTCTGTAACTGTGACGCAGGGAATATCTGGAGATCAGCCTTACATGAATGTATAGAATTGGAACGAAATTTGACCGAAGATTAGGTTTGACATGAAGAAACTACAGCGACGATTCTATCAAATCAGATATTATAATGTGGTACAGAGTGTTTATAAATTCACTCATGAATCTAAGTCTACTAATAACAATGAAAATTTATCTATATTTTTAATATTCATTACGTCAAAACATTAGAGACAAAAGACAGTTGAATGTTGATCGCTGGCTACAATGGAAATAAATAGCACTCAGGTAGCCCCTAGAACCTTATACCTTGTCAAACTATCGGTCATAATTCACATTTTTCGATTCTTATAAACGATTCTTGACACTGGATATGAGCGGTTTGCCTAGCACGGTGATATTAAAATAACCTGAAAGCAACAGTCAATCACTTTTTAACTGTACGCAGAAGATATTCCAGAATGAATTTTGCATGAGTTTAGAAAATTTAACATTTTGATTATAGCTCCTTGTACTGAATCAAAATTTGAGCCACAAGTATTAATTTCCACATGAAAAAAATACTGCGGTAATTCTATAAAAACAAAAATTATAATATAGCGAATAGTATTTGTAGTCTCCGAATGAAGATATCTATAAGTTTACTCATGAATCTTGGTCTACTAGTGACAATAAAAATTGTCTCTGTCTTTCATATTTATTGTATCAAGTGTTAGAGATAAAATGATATTCATCGTTGATTTAAGGGAGTATACCCACCTGGAGAATAATTTTTTATCAATTACTGCTACGGTCTGAGAAAACATTTTTTTGACTCAGTTTTTTTCACGGTTGATTAGTACTATTTTGATACATAGTTCATGATATTTCAAGATTTTGTGGTCTTCGCTGCACATAGATTTAGTCCATTGAAGAAAAATTGGTTGTCGCAAGGTACAGGTTGCTGTGTTGCATGAAATTTCTTCAAATTTGGAGGAAATATTCCATACGATAATGTAATTTAGGGCCAATCAAATAATAATTCATGAATTTGATTTTTGGACATAAAAATCTGTGATTGTAAGACTTTTTTTCAATTGTTTTTGAAAAAAGTGTCTTATAATATGGAAATTCTCATATTTAAAAGTTAAATTCTTGAGATAATATTGGCTTGGCCCTAAATTCCATTCATATAGAACATCCCACCGAAATTTGAAGAAAGTTTATGCAACGCAGCAACCTGTACCCTACGACAACCACTTTTTCTTCGATGAACTAAATCTATGTTCAGCGAAGGCTACAAAATTTCATCAAATCATGAACTATGTATCAAAATAGCACCAATCAACTGTAAAAAAACTGAGCTATAAGACACTAAAGTTGATTAGACTTTTTTTTAAAGTATATTGAACTTTTTAATCAGTAGATTGAACTTTATCCAAAGATCTATTTAAACTAGATTTAGGTATGATCGTAAGCCTGAAATGAGATATATTATTCTTTATGACATATAAAATGAACTAAATATGCATAAGTTTTAGATGACAGTCGAGAATGACTATTCCATTGCTCCTGATGCAATATGTTTTGTACTTTTCGAAAATTTTTACCCCACGTGCTTCTGCGTAGGGGATATCATTACTTTAATAACATTTGCTACAGTTTATATAGTTCATATTGTTGTAAGTAATGTGACTGCACAAAATATAGCAATTTTATCTCCTGCTTTCTCATTTTCTTATGCTAGCCGAGAGGGAATATTATTACGGGTATTCACATAACCTCAAAGACTCGAGCTCGTGAGGTAAACGATAAATCACATAGGTTAATATTCATTGTTGTTAAAAAGATATCGGGTCCATATTCGAACATGTTTATCTCCTACTCTGTGGAAAGTTTTCAATCAAACATTACTTTGTGAATTTTGCACAATTAAGTCTTTTAAATGCCGGCTGACTTGAACTATCAGTTTGACAGATCGACGCGCATGCGCAATGGCCTGGAGCGATGAATTGTGCTGAAAAGGAAGAAAAACTGAGAACGTGAAACGAGCCACCTCGAAACTAAAAATAATCATATCTCAGCTATACGTGCGCAGATTCTTTTGATGTTGGGCTTAAATGCAAGCTCTTTCGATCCTCATTCTCACATTTAATCGTAGATCTGCATGATTTCACAAAATACGGTGAGACAGAGAAAACATTATTCCCCCACTACGCGGAAAATTGCCGCAGCTATAAAGAGACTCGGAGAGTCGCTACGTATACAAAATTTTTTCTTTCAATGTCCTTGGCTCGAGACTCTACCGAGTCTATTGATGATGGGGTCCCAGTGGCTCACTAATTTTTCTGGACCAAAACTAAAACCAGTTTCTATCTTCGCGAATTTCGTGTGCCTTTGCCCAACGAAGCAGCAGCCGACAAACAATTGAACCCGATTGTTTGTTGGCTACTGTTTCTTTGAGCGTTGGCACATGAAATTCGCGAGAGTGAAAACTCGTTTTAGTTCTGGTCCAGAAAAAATAGTGAGCCACTGGGACCCCATCATTGAACATTACTGTTCATACATACCTATATATCTCTATACTTATTCACCTGTATATCAATATCTGTATATCTAGATACAGTAGACTCTTGATATATGGCTGAAAATGGAGCTGTAGGAGAGGAAAAGTCTCGGAAACCGCCATAAGTGAAGAGCCCTCTCCACGTGGCAGTCTGGTATGTATGTACGCGTTTGTTTTGATTCTGAGGCTAGAACACGGCAGTGCCAGTCGGCAGCAGCGTGCGCAACCGTGTCGTGGTGGGGAAGCGCAAATTGTGTGCGTGAAAGTATGTGTGACGGGGCCCCCTCTTGTGCGGCCATATACCGCGCGGCCATATATCTAGAGTCTACTGTATCTGGTGCAAAAACCTTTCGCCAAGTACATTATACAAAAATGTCTTCATACAAAAAAGTATTGAAATCAAATCTCATTGCCAAGTAGGTGATATGAATATACAAAAATGTCGTCTTCATACGAAAAAGTATTGAAATCAGATCTTATTGCCAAGTAGGTGATATGAGTTTGAGAGAATGACATTTACTTTATCTTGAATTATTAATAATTTGGCCTCAAAATTTTTTTTTATAGCATTTTCATTCTGCTACATGGAACCATGATGGATACGGTCAGAAGCGATGGAAGCTTTCATTGATTTTTTGAAAAGAAAAAAATTTGGAGGTAGTGGTACTTGGCGGGCATTTATATTTTCTTGTAATTTTTACAAAAATGCCCGCCAAGTACCACTACCTCCAAATTTGTTTCTCAATGGAAGCTTCTATTGCTTCTGACCGTATCCATCATGGTTCCATGTAGCAGAATGAAAATTCTATAAAAAAAATTTTTGAGGCCAAATTAATAATAATCCAAGATAAAGTAATCGTCATTCTCTCAAACTCATATCACCTACTTGGCAATAAGATCTGATTTCAATACTTTTTTGTATGAAGACGACATTTTTGTATATTCATATCACCTACTTGGCAATGAGATCTGATTTCAATACTTTTTTGTATGAAGACATTTTTGTATAATGTACTTGGCGAAAGGTTTTTGCACCAGAGGTGCTTTTGGGGGGGATTTCATTACTTTTTGTATCATCTCGACTCGTACCGAGTCTTGTTCATGGTGAATTGTATGCAGAATTGTATAATTCATACAAAAGAAAAAATTATACATTTTCAATTTGAAAAGGGCAAATGGTCATATGACGGCGCTTAGAACGTTATGCCAGCTACAAACCTGGGCTTGTCTGTTTCATTGCTATACGTTTTGATAAGCCATGTGTAAATATGAACAAGAAAATCACCATATTGGTAGTTATAATGCGGTACTGGCTAAAAGTAGCTTTTTTTTATAACAAATATGCACTTTACTTCTGAACTCTGTGGATTCGAAATCTAGGTAGAATCAATCACTCTGTAACTGTGATGCAGGGAATATTTGAAGATCAGCCTTATATGAATGTAGAATTGAAACGAAATTTGGCCAAAGATTAGTTTCAACATGTAGAAACTACGGCGACAATTCTATATCAAATCAGAAATTATAATGTTGTAAATAGTGTTTATAAATTCATCCATGAATCTTGGTCTACTGGTAACAATGAAAAATTATCTATATACTTCTGATATTCATTACATCAAAATATTAGAGACAAAAGACAGTTGATCGCTGGTTCAATGGAAATAAATAGCACTCAGGATAGCCCCTAGAACTTTATACCTTGTCGTACCATCGGATCATAATTCACATTTTTGGATTCTTATATTATTTTTATAACTATTCTTGTCACTGGATATGAACGGTTCACCTAGCACGGTGATGTTATGATAATAGTACCAAGTCATGTGACTGTAAAAGAATCAAACGGTATTATCTTCTGCTTTCTCATTTACTTATGAGTTCTGAATTGTGACTTGTGAAGGGGCAATATATTTGTAAACTCAGCAGTTGCAAGCGCAGTGTTCATTGACTGTCCCATTGATCGGAAGGCAAAGTAGACTACAACGGCTCTAGAATTTAGTTACTGAAAAATTACAGAAAAAATGTAGTGAAAACGAGAGAACGATCAATATAAATTGACAGAAATCTGAACCTACATCAGACCGCGCGTCACCAAGCTCGAATGTACTACCTACATCTGAAACGTGAGGAACGGTCTGAAAATAGTGTTTCTTTGATTCGAAGATATAAACATTCCTATCGCAACTCAATTGAATTTTGTGTGAAGCTCAATTTCTATAGATCATGAAGCTATCATATAAATTGGAAAAAATTCTGCTACAACAAATCTATTTATGATCTTCAAATAAATATATAAATATACATGTTGTTTTTTTTTTAGATTTTTTTCACCCCTTCACCCCTTTCAAAAAAATTCCCAAATTGTTTAGACATTTTTTTCTCGACAACTAAGGTAGACGCAATCGTCAAATTTCTACTCTAAGTGTATTTTGACTCGAAAAACACGCTCTATTTTTTTCAACTTTTACAAAGTGGTGGAACACACCGAAAATTACGAAAAACCATTACTTTCGTCATCGTCGGCTGTTTCTACATTTCGTTTTACTCTGAATAATGAATAACGATTTTTTCAACTGAAAAACATGTAACCAAATATTTTCTTTCAAATATAATACTCTTGCGATGAATCGCACACAAATATATATTTTGAAATACATGACAAGGGATTGTTGCATATAGAAAGGTTTGCGTGCCAATTCACAATGTTTTTCTCAATTTCACACACACACGTACACTTAAACTCACTCACTAATCCTCTACACACACACACATATATGGGCAAATCCACGTGAAGTGGTAACACTTTTTGACATCGACATTTTTTATTTTTTTTTAACTTTACACACGTGTTCTTCATGGTCCGTAGAAGAGAGTCCTCAAGCCATTCTGCCCTAGGATCAATATTTTAGAAATGATGCGCAATTGAAATTTTGAAAGTATGCCGAAAATCGTCGCGCGCGCTCCTCTTGAATGTCTCATAACTTTTGATCCGCTGGACGGAAATAGGTTTGTTATATATCGATTTGAAAGGTATTGAACTAATCTAACAGTTAGTAAACGTCATTTTATTTTTCCAAAAAATGTCAAATTTTCTACTTGAAAATCAATTTGAAATGCTGTTTTTATTACCAGCCCCACAAATCACCAAGCTGAACAAATTGTGGTGTATTCCTGGCCCTATTGTCTACTTGCACACCAATTTTGAAGGTGGAGATTCATGGACATCGAAACGAAAAAATTATTCCGTCAACAACGCTACGCCGCGCAGTGTCATGCTCCCAGATTTCTGAGTTGTCGCACCCATATTCAATAGGAACGCAAGAATTACGATCCGGATAGTAGAATTATGGTGACAAGTAATGCAAAATATAAAATTCAACGATCTCAAGATTATTTGCGGTAAAATAATCAATTATTATCATATCACTAGCCTTTCTCATTGCGATAGAATTTTTCCGTTTCGATGCCCATGAATCTCCACCTTCAAAATTGGTGTGCAAGTAGACAATCGGGCCAGGAATACACGATAATTTTTTCAGCTTGGTGATTTGTGGGGCTGGTAATGAAAACAGCATTTCAAATTGATTTTCAAGTAGAAAATTTGACATTTTTTGGAAAAATAAAATGACGTTTACTAACTGTTAGATTAGTTCAATACCTTTCAAATCGATACATAACAAACCTATTTCCGTCCAGCAGATCAAAAGTTATGAGACATTCAATAGGAGCGCGCGCGACGATTTTCGGCATACTTTCAAAATTTCAATTGCGCATCATTTCTAAAATATTGATCCTAGGGCAGAATGGTTTGGGGACTCTCTTCTACAGACCATGAAGAACACGTGTGTAAAGTTGAAAAAAAATTAAAAATGTCGATGTCAAAAAGTGTTACCACTTCACGTGGATTTGCCCATTTATGTGTGTGTCTGTAGAGGATTAGTGAGTGAGTTTAAGTGTACGTGTGTGTGTGAAATTGAGAAAAACATTGTGAGTAGATGAGCAAGGCGGGTTCTGGATCAACGCGTGTTAGTGCACACCGACACGCACCCCCACATGCACACCCAGCCGTGTCCGTGTGAGGTAGGTGGAGGGGGGCACCCGCGCAGACTGTCGTGTCCGTGTGAGGCAGATGGAGGGGGTAAGATAATTGGTCCAGAACCCGTTAGACGGTCCACCCCCTAACGGTAAAGCGCGTTTCCCGCTTTTGACTGGTTCTAATCAAGGTCACTCGTTACCCGACCCACCCCCTAACGGTGCCCCGGTACCACCCCCTGGTCGACCCCCCTAACGGTAACCGTCAGACGCCCGCCCCGACGTGACGGTCGCGATCCCCCCTCTGACCGCTGCGATCCCCCCTCTGACCGCTGCGATCCCCCCTCTGACCGCTGCGATCCCCCCTCTGACCGCTGCGATTCCCCTCTGACCTCTGCGATCCCCCGGCTGATCGCTGCGGTCTTCCCCCGAAACGCTATCTAACCCTGATCCCTCCCCCTCTGAACGCTGTGATCTACAATGATAGGGAAAATATGCAGATTCTTACCTGTCAACCAATCCCTGTTCGAGCGTGTGAAAAGTCTCTTAAAAATAGTCACTCCAAAGTCCTTGAAAAAAGTCTCTTAAAAATAGTCACTCCTACACCCACTCATCACTTGTTAGAGAGTAAAATTGTCAATTAAAAAAACTAAACCCACTACCACTGGTCACTTCCGCTCCCGTACCCCTCATCCACTTCGGTGATATTATTTACGTAATGTACAAAACCCTCAACCGCCCACCCTATGTCCGCTGCGACCCCCGCTTGCAAAGCTCCCACCGCCACCTCGTATGCCGCAGGCTGCTCTGCATAGTACGCATCGTCCACCGACTCATCGAGTTGATTAAAGTCTATCTCCTCGTGACTCTCATTTGAGGCTACAGCCCTCTCCGGCCACCCACCCTCTATTACTTCACCTCCGTAGCCCCCACAAACTTCATGCTCCGATTCGGAATCTGAGTCGGACACCTGACTCAGATCCGAATCCCCATCTGCGAGCTCCACCCCGAAATCACGATCTGCGTCAACCCACCTAAGAAACGCATCGTCCAGCTGGGCTTCACGGTCTGCACCAAATTCGAAACCGAACACCCACAAATCACGTTGATCCGCGTAATCTATAACGTCTTGTAGAAAAAACCTAACTTCGCTCGTCATTGTTAAAAAATCGTTGTTACTCTCTGAATATCTGACTGAAGAATGAGATCGATATTGAGTCTCTTTGTTAGTGTGCAGACTTCCAACAGTCACACATATGAATCAAACTCAAGTACATAAACACTCAGCGTGAGAAATGACGTTTAGGGTTTGCGTATTAGGTGTCAAGGAGAGCCTAAATAAGTCAGCGCGCTAGGGATAGCTTATAGTTAGATAAATTTGAAAGCAAAATAATTATTGGAACCAACATTGCTCAAGCTATACAACGCATAAACAAAGCGATAACGCGTGATGGGTATACAAGTAGGGTACGATTCAGCGAATCGCAGCAATTTAGATAGACGCAAACCTATTTAACTACTACGAAGGAAGAGGAATGGAGAATGAACAAATAAAACAGACGAATTACTTTGATTAATTTTTATTTTTCTGAATTCGTTGTTACAGAAATTGGTTCATTTTGACATTTTGAACAGTTTTTAATCATGGGGGTAGGTCCGTTGAATTCGTCACCGTAATGTATTCGACATTTTCGACACTCTGCGATGTCTGCATCCTTCTTCATGGCCTCCGATAGCTTGTCCCACACCTCATCCATGATGTCCCTACCGTAGATGAGGATAAAATCTTTGGGCAAATAGGCGATGTCCTCCGCCTTCATTCGTTTCAGGCTCCCCACTTGAAGGTATGTGTACATTGATTTGTAACGGGATCCAGAACACTCCGTCAAGTACCAAGTCTTCAAGCGTTGTACGTTTTCGAAAGCACACTGATACCTAGGAATGTTCCCGTGATGATCCCCGTGCCAATGAACCACATCGATGTATCGCAGCTTGTGAAGATTCGGACACCTCAATTCCCCCAATTCAATCACCGGTTTTGAGTCATCGTTGATAATTTTTTCGATCCACTTTTTCTTCTCCTCTCCTTTTACATAAATGTAATTTGCGTGCTCGACAACTTTTTTCACCACTTTCTGCACGTCGTCGTGTGGTATGTCACCACCGTTTCAGGGTATTCCGTGATAATTTCGGTAGCTTTACGTTTGGCCGGTAAGGTTTCCCAAGCACACGGTGGTTTGAAGAGAAGACGGACCAGACATGGCTTGCCTGCTTCGTCCGCTTGAACGCTAATCACAGCGAGCTCCTTTAGTATGAATTCGTTGTCAAATTGTTGTATCCTCTTTTGTTAAAAGGGATAGGGATAAGGTCCGTACCAGAGGTGATAGAGAATCACACTAAGTTGCAAGAATAGCGATAATAAAGTGTAGAATTTATTTAATGATGAAGTACAAAGCTCCTTTGAGCACTTGCTCACGTTCAGTACTTGAGTATTACGGATTAGATCCGTGTGTTATACCAAATAGAATCTGCTCAAGACTGCGGACGAGCAGTCTTCGCCCTAATTTATTAATTCTTAATCGCTGATTCGACTATTGCTGCAATATGCTTACTTTGCGCGTCAGCGCAATCCGTACTGCTTGCCTAATATGCCCTAGATAGTTTATTTCGCTATATTGAGCAATGTCGAATTCCAGCTTCTAACATCCCTCCCCCCTTAGGAGAGTAGGCCTCCGGACTACCGTTTCTCCAGTGGAAAATCCTTTATTTAGGTAGTCTTTCGGCTCACAATTGTAGGGGTCTTAACTTAACTATTACTATTCTATCTATTTATCTCTAGTTAGCCCAAATTATAACTTATTTTAGGGGTGCTTGCACCCATTCCCATTTCTAGTTTTTTGGTTAATCCTCTATCCTTTTGTTTTAATGAGTTTATTTTGCTGCATTTATATTTGTGTATTCAAATGTTTATTTACTACTATACTTATTTTTCGAATGTAAACTTTTTCCCTTTTTGCTACCTTATATATTGTAACCCATCGTATAAGTATATTAACTTATTTCTAGCTTACGTAGTGCCTGTGACTGATGTGTTACGTCTGAAACCTACGACGCTCTCGTTAGTTAGCTGCGTCGATCGCTTCCGCGGTTGCGGAGGCTCCGGAATCGTTGCCTGGTTTGATGTACCCTCACATCTCACAATTAGTTGCCTTAAAGATGTACACTTATAGATTATGAGTCCTATAACACATACCAGTGCAACTGCACTTATTGAATACGTTGACGTCACGAACGGCAAGTGTCGCGCATGGTTGTGACTCTTAATATCTAGTTCCTTATGTAATTGTGTTAGGCTCGCCCCTAGTGAGTTAAGCTCGTTAGCATCTTGCATGACGCTCTTTAATACTATATTATCACTAGAATTATTAGGTTTCGGGATAGCTTTCCAATCCTTCTCGTGAAGAGTAAGATTGAACGTAGGCAGGTAACTGAAACCTTGCTTGCTTTGATATTGTCTTAGCGTTTCTATTCGAAAATCCTTCGCAGTAACAGCGCACTTCCCGTTGAGAGCCATCGTGCCAGCGCCTACTAGTATTTCTCGCTCCGCAGGTGACCCCTCGCAAGCTATTGTAACTGCCTCTGGTTCTGGTGCTATATACAACCACGTTCCCGGTCTTTGCAAAGCTATTACCATTGCCCTACTTACTTTGGCTATTCTTTTTGGGCATTTCACGAGTGGTATGTCTAATTTAGCGAAAATTGCAATCTCGCAGGGGGATTCTTTCCCTATGGCGTTCGTGGGACGCCTCGGGTCGCACAAATAGTGAACTCCTAATCGCTTGCATGTTTCGAGGTCCGACTCTCGCATGCGTATATAATTCCTATACTCATGGTCCACTACGGCTAGTTCCTCTGAGATTTCTAAAAAACAATAGGTGTCGTTCTGTGCTCTCGCTGGTAAAGGATATATTTTGTTAACACTGTACTCCTCATTTGCTACTAAAGGTATTTCTATTACCGTGACTATTGTATTTTCCTGTCCATAAGACTTTACATCGGACACTGTCAACAGGGTGGATGCTCCTGTTCGCGACAAGGGTACTAGGAAGTTGTTCCCCGCTGGCAAGTGCGGGAGCGCCGCTGATAGGTATTCTAAGACCCTACCTGGTGCGAGCACAGTTGGGTTTATGATTCCCTTCTTTATGTCTGTTAAGAACTGTACCAGATCCTTCACATCGCTTAGCAGTGCGTCTACTATTAAACCTATTTCTTCCACGTGTTCGTCAAGACTCTGCCTCGCTTCTGTTCTTTCTATATTATTCGTAAGGCTGAGTCTGAGCTGTTTAGTTGCTTCGAGCAGGGTTTGCTCGTTTTCCTCTACCGTTTTAAGAGTGGAATTGAATACTCCCAGCGATGAGGATACGATTTGAATTTGTTTTTGCATCGCGGTTTTCAAATTAGATTGATCCTCCCGTAGATCACTGATCTCTTCATCTATTCTGGCCGCATCTTCCGCATCCATTGTTCCAAATAAAGATTTATCTATTGAACCTAAACCATCTACTAAACCTCTACGTCTGCGCGCTACATCCGTACCTGTAAGATCGCGAACTAACTGTAAGTCCCTATCTACTTTGTCTAATAGGTTCCCTATGGTTTGGCCCAAGGTCTGACATAGGTGTGAATCTAGGTGTCCTGGTTCCTCGCACGTCTTGCGCATGTTATTCAGGTGCGATTTGATGTTTTCCTCTCGCTCGAAAACTGTGTGGAGGTCCATATCCATGACCAACCTCCACTTGTCTTTGTAGACTTGCAGCGTTCCTATCTGCTCATAGTACACGCTCGGGTTGTCCTTGAAACCTACGATCTCGTATGACGCGCTGTCTGGCTTTGGTTTGGCCACGGCCACCGCCAGACACGATCTGTAATATAATTCGCCTGTTAATGCTAGAGCCCCTCCCTTTGTTAAAAAGAAAGAATCGTAGGGATTATGGGAGTGGGTGGGATGGGGATTGGGAACGTTCTTCTCTCCTTCCAGTCAGTGCTCCACGAATAATTTCAGACGATTGGCATGAACTTTGATTTCTTTCCGGCCCTTCCGGATGGTATAGTTAACATCCGAGTCTTTGTTCATAACTTCGTATGGACCTATATACTTTGGCGTTAGTTTCGCCGATCTTCCCCGCCTCACCGTCTCGTCGAGTAAAAGGACTTTGTCTCCTGGCTGAAATCTGACCGCTTGTGTTTTCCTGTCGTAGTACGCTTTCGATTTTTCTTTGGCCACTTCCAAATTTTCTTTCGCTCTTAAGTTCGTTGTCCTAAGCCTCTCGCGTAACTCCTGCACGTAATCGTCATACGCGTAAGTCAGCCTTGGCGCCTGTTTTACCGATGAAGGTATTTCCGCTGGGTGCCCAAAGACGAGTTCAAATGGTGTAAAACCTGTTGCGGTGTGCGGAGTGGTATTGTATGTGAACATGGCGTACGGCAACCACTCGTCCCAATTTGTCTGCTCTTCTTCAATGTAATTCTTCAAATACTCGGCTAGGGTCCTGTGTGATCGCTCCAGCGCCCCGTTAGATTCCGGATGGTACGCTGTCGTCTGAATTTTCTCGATTTTCAGGAGTTTACATACGTTATCGAATACGCCGCTTAAGAAATTGGTACCCTGATCAGTGAGGATTACTCTGGGCGTCCCGTATTCGCATATTATGCTTTCGACGAATTCCCGAGCTACCGTAGGAGCTTCCTGATCGGTTATTGCCATCGCCTTCCTAAATTTGGTTAAAGCGTCCTGGAAAGTCAATACATACCTATGACCCCGTTTCGTTGGGGTTAAGGGTCCCACAATATCTAGTGCACATTTCTCGAACGCTTTCGAAGAAGTGTCCGTGACTACCATCGGTGCCTTTTGCTTTCTCCGCGTTTTATTCTTTTGACATCTCTCGCATTTACTTATGTGTTCCTCTATGTCTTTTCGCATATTCGGCCACTTATGTTCCCTTTTTATACGCTCTAGCGTACGCGTTACGCCTTGATGCCCCCCCATAGGTGCGTCGTGGTATTCGTACAGGATTTTCTTTTTCCTGTCTTCCGTGTATTTCAGTTCTTCTCCTTCCTTTTCCTCCTCTTCTTCTTCTTCTTCTTCTTCTTCTTCTTCTTCTTCTTCTTCTTCATCTTCATCTTCATCTTCATCTTCATCTTCTTCTTCCTCTTCTTCTTCTTCTTCTTCTTCTTCTTCTTCTTCTTCTTCTTCTTCTTCTTCTTCTTCTTCTTCTTTTTCTATTTTGAGAATCTTTACACCCTCCGGGAGTTCTATGCATTCGTCTGAAAGTTTCTCTTCCTCGAGCTCCTGACTATGGTTGTAAATTTTGTATATTCTGCTAAGCGCGTCTGCATTTGTGTCTAGCTTTCCTGGTTTGTAGACCACGTCATACTCATATTCGGCGAGTTTTAACCTCATTCTCAGTAACCTTGATCCAGGATCCTCCACTTTGAAGATCCATTTGAGAGGGAGGTGATCAGTGATCACCGTAAAATGTGTCCCGTATACGTAAGGTCTGAACTGTTTAGTCCCGAAAACGATCGCTAGCATTTCCCTCTCTGTTGTGGAGTAGTTTCGCTCGGCTTTGTTAAGTGTTCGGCTCGCGTATGCTACGGGTAAATCTTTCCCTATTCGTCCCTGAGAAAGGATTGCTCCGATCGCCTTATCGGACGAATCCGTGGTTATTAGAAAAGGTTCGGTAAAATCCGGGTACCTCAGGACGGGTGCGGTGATTAGCTTCGATTTTAGTGTTTCAAACGCGTTTTCTTCCACCGTAGTCCATAGGAACTTGCGTCCTTTCTGCGTTAGTTGCGTTAACGGACGCGCTATGCTCGAAAACCCTTCTATGAATCTCCTATAATAACCTGCAAGACCCAGGAATGACTCCACCTGCTTAATGTTTGTCGGACTTTTAAAATTTATCACGTCCGCGATTTTCGAGGGGTCCGGGAGGATTCCCTCTGATGTGATCACGTGCCCTAAATAGCTAGTTTCTTTCCGGAGAAATCGGCATTTTTCCGGCTGAAGGATGAGATTACTTTCCTGCAGTCGTTTCAGCACTTCTATGAGCCTATCATTGTGTTCCCTGAGTGTTGCTCCATGGATTACGATGTCGTCTAGATAAACATAGCATTTCGATGCCTGTAGCCCTGCCAACACGGTATTCATCAACCGTTGAAACGTCGCTGGGGCGTTCTTCAATCCAAATGGCATTGAATTATACTCATAGTGTCCATGTGCTGTCGAGAAAGCGGTTTTTTCAGCATCCCTATTTTGATGATGCTGGCGTCGGCGCCTGAGTCTACTAGGAAAATCATTTTCTTCTTAGTGGTTCCGTTCGCCACTAATTCTATCCTGTTTTTGCTTACTCTATTCGCGCTAGCGATATTCACGGATTTGTACGACCCCGCATTCCTCGTAGATTGCTGTGATCCTTCTTGCCCTGCATTCTTATTATTTGTATTTTGATCCCACCGCTGCCACCAATGTTGTATCCTCTTTTGTTAAAAGGGATAGGGATAAGGTCCGTACCAGAGGTGATAGAGAATCACACTAAGTTGCAAGAATAGCGATAATAAAGTGTAGAATTTATTTAATGATGAAGTACAAAGTTCCTTTGAGCACTTGCTCACGTTCAGTACTTGAGTATTACGGATTAGATCCGTGTGTTATACCAAATAGAATCTGCTCAAGACTGCGGACGAGCAGTCTTCGCCCTAATTTATTAATTCTTAATCGCTGATTCGACTATTGCTGCAATATGCTTACTTTGCGCGTCAGCGCAATCCGTACTGCTTGCCTAATATGCCCTAGATAGTTTATTTCGCTATATTGAGCAATGTCGAATTCCAGCTTCTAACAAATCGTTGAAAACCTTGCACGTCCAGTATCATATCCATTGTGTGACGAGGTGGATTTCGGGAACGTTGGAAGTTGACTAATTTTCAGCAGTCTTCTGACTCACTTTTATATCATACTTCCCCCTCTCAAATTAGACTACCATTATAAAATTGATGGGAAAATAACGGTTCACAAAAAAAAGAAAAATCTTTTACATTTTTTTCAAATCGAAGGGAAATCTAGAAAGTACAGCTTATGAACATAACGGTAACGGTAGGTTTCAGACTAATTTCATAACCCCACCGCTTATAGGGTTGTATTCAACTACGCGATCATGTAAAATCAAACAGTAGGCCGATGTTTCGGCAGGGAAGTTATTCTTTGCTTCAAATTCAAGACGAACGTCGACCGGTCCGAACTTGAGCGACTCGTTTTGTTTTGAACAGTCAATGACGAATAGGGGCGCATACTGTAGAAATTCACTCTTCTTTAACAACGGTTCAGGTTCCTTGCCGTAATAGGAGGTTTGAAAGTTTGCAAACATCTCGTACAACAGACCGTATTGATTATGACTCATATCAAGATTCAGGTTCCCGTAGGGATAACATTGAGAATTCAGGAATAGTTTGACATCGGTGATATTGCAGTGATCGAAATGGCTAGCATTCTTGTTCAGCTTATTCTTCCGACTTGTCTGGAAACCCAGTATAACGTAGCGAGGTTTCTCCAGCTGAGTCGACGTCTTAACAGTCCAAACGTGCTTTGAGGTGGTAGGCAGTACAGGATACTCGTACAATTCCCAATTGCGAAAACTCATTGAGATCGGTGCGTCTTTCTCAGTGAAATTCAACAGTTGTATTTTTCGCTGATCCGAGAGCTTGACATAGGGTAACAACCATTCTACTTTATCGATCAGGATTTTAAATTCCTCGTCTTGAGTTTGTAGAACCGCGTTCGCATCGGTCTTTGAACGGGTCAAGATCAATTCGTGTTTGGCGTTGACGATTATCTTTCGGTAGTCTTCGGCGAACCCTAGCATCATCTTCAACGGTATGCAAACTTCAAAGTAACCATCGGCATCCACATGGTTTGCATTAATATTGAGCCAACCGGCGTTCTCCATCATCCAATTCTGTCCAGGTCGCAGGGAAGGGTAACCTTTCATAAGACTGGTGAGACCAACGTTCTTGCTCCTATCGATCTCAATAGCTATCATCTCGTAGCGCATTTCTTCAAACAGATGACAAACTCCGTTGTTGATCAGTGTTGTGTTAGTCGACGGAGTCCCATCAGCTGCCTTGACTATCTTTCCGTACACATGCAACGAACTCTTGCACGGTAACACGCACAGGTCTTGGTGTTGAACAACGATACGAATCTCGTCACTGTTATTGAAACTCGATGAGGCATAAGCTTTGTGTGCGTGAACCTCGTAGTGTGCGATAGACTCGTCAAAGGCGACGGGTGTTTGAATGTCTAAGATTTCCTCCCCCATGGTCTGTAGCAGATGACGCAAAAACAAACGAATCGTAGTCTTACTTTGCGGAAATTCCTCTTCCAGAAGGTGTAACCTTGAGACCCAAGCTTTTCAGAAGCAGCACGTTCTGAGGTGTCAGCTCTTTGAGAACCGGTCGACGACTGACGTGTTCGGGGCATTTTACCTTACTGATATAACTACTTCTATTATAAACTATCCCCATTATTGAGCCTTGATATGCAACCTCACAGTTATAACCTCTCCACGGAAATTGACCAAATCGCCGTCTTGATCGACAATACGGAGTTGGATATGATCTATGGTCCTTACGGTGACTGGCAGGTAAATGACGTGAGACGGTACTTCAACGATCTTATATCCAGGCGGAACGACGGGGAAAAACTCATGAATGGTGTGTACCTTACGTTCATTGACGTAGGCACCCGTTGTAATGTTACACTCGACTCGCAGTGCGTTTACTTTAAGAATAGTCACCGGCAGATCAGACTCGTGAACTTTATCAGCTTGCAGAACACGTGGCGTGAAACCCAACAGACCACCTATAGAATCGCCTGGTTGAAAATTTACAGAGTGACTGCATTCAATTTCGCTACACAATGGATTATTATTCGGTTTGATATTGATGGTGATACCCTTACTTGATAATACACCCTGTACATAGTTCTCAACATCCTCTATTTCATAGCTACCGGTAGGTATAGTTACTATTTCTTCGCCCACGTAAATCTTGTTGTGACCAACGTCTACGTTAGGAATCGAATTAAAATTCAGTAATTCAACGAGACCTAGGGAGTAATTCTTGAGAGGGGAAAGTTCAATAGGGGGGAAGTATTCAGTCTCAAGGACCGAGGAGTTCCCCGATACCGTCAGTGTGAATGACTTGTTCATGACTACTGCGAAAGTCAGACTGATTCCGGAGAATTACGCTGTATGTTTATATAGAAACTCGAGACACAAGTGACCGCAGTTGAACGTACCGTAGTCTTGATATCTCTCATGGTTGTATTTGACGCTACCAACACCGAGGTATCCGACGAGGTCCGACGGCGGACGAAGATTACCGAAACTGTCAAAGTAAACGACTTCGTTGCCGTTCTTGCGGTACGCGACCCAATGTGTACCAGGACCGTCTTTATCATCCAGATTGACGATCGCTGATTAACGCTTACGCGGTCCGTCCTTGGGCAAATCGTCACGCATAAAGACGCCGCGGAAATGCGGAATGTTCAGGGCCGTCGCGTACTTGAGCAGGTCCGCGTCAGTTAGCGCCCGTCGCGGTAGCGTCACTTTTAGTTTTTTGACTGTTCTTTCAGGTGGATTCCAAAACCCCTCCTATACGGTTTTAGGTGAATCCCCTTGCCTAGAGCGATAGCTTCCATGGTCTTGTTGTGTCGTTGACTCTCTTCCAGTTGTCTCTTGGCGGAGCTTGCATCATTCACCGCTTTTGCAATACCTGCTGCACCGCCAGCTAACGCACTCGTAGCACTTAGTCCAGCAAAAAGGGGTACGAGGAATGGTAAAAAGCCGCCAACTTTAGATGGGACAGGTAGAATCCGTGGAGAACGCACGTTGCATCCACCGCCGGCCTTTCTAACGGCGCCTCGCGCACCCTTCAATGCAGACTTGATGGCTACTTTCGCAGTTTTGCCTGGAACCATGGACCGTTTGGCGGCATCGATGATCTTCCTCAATACCACCGGCTTCCGGATTCCCATGCCAAGCTTTGTTTTCGCCTTCATCGTGTTTGCCACTACCCAGGCGGCTGCTTTCTCATCGATATTCGCGTCCGTGGCAAGAACCCGTTTCCAGGCTCTTTCAGCTAAAATCTTATCCGCCGCACTTCTAGCTTCGAGATTCTCTCGATTCTTTGAGTAGGCGATATCGTGTTCCTTGCAGGCCGCGTCGAGAGGATTTATTCCCGGATCACCCCGTGCGAGTCTTTTCGCTAGTCCGGTACCGGGTCCGCAGTATTGATAACCGGGTATATGCAGCTCTACCGGGAGACTGTTGATGATTCTGTTGACCAAACCCCTCCCACGACGCTTACGGGTGGTTGTCTTGGCTTTGTGTACGATCATATTGACGATCTGTACGCGAATGAGGAATCATCTTTATAAACTCGATATTTATAGTGTTCGGCTTCAGTCAGAGTCGAGATGAGGTTCGAGAAACAGTCCGTCAAACTACCTGTCATGAATTTCGACAAACTCGTGCAACAAGATGTCGAAATTGAAAAAAAACACGGTGATTTGCTGCCAAACAGCGTTCGCGCAGTATTTTCCGGACCGTCCAACTGCGGCAAGACTAATGCACTGCTAACCCTAATAACACACCCTAACGGACTGCGATTCGAAAATATCTATATCTACTCGAAATCGTTGAATCAGCCCAAGTACAAGTTCCTGCAGCAGTTAATCGAGGGTGTAGATGGCGTCGAGTACTTTCCGTTTGACGAGCATGAACAGGTAGTTGTACCGAACGATGCTCTGCCTAATTCGATCATCATCTTTGATGACGTGGCATGCGAGAAGCAGGACAATATCAGAGCCTCCTTTTGTATGGGGAGACACAGGGATGTGGATTGTTTCTATCTTTGTCAGACCTATGCACGCATCCCCAAGCATCTAGTGCGTGACAATACCAATCTTTTAGTTCTGTTCAAGCAAGACGAGATGAATTTGAGACACGTGTACGATGATCATGTAAACACTGACATGACTTACGCACAGTTCAAAGACTTGTGCTCAGCGTGTTGGAACAACGACAAATATGGATTCATCGTAATAGACAAGGACAGTGAGATGAATGAGGGTAGATATAGGAGAGGGTTTGACTGTTTTATGAGCATAAATGCAGAACATTCGGGAGAGTAGAATCAGTAGCATTTTAGATACAGCTCAGTCAACATGCAGGACATGATAAAGTCGGGTAAAGAGATCGCCGAACAGAAGATGAGCGATGTTTTCAAACCGGTAGTAACTCCATTGAAAGAGCTGGTGAAGGTTTCTCAAACGACTGCTCAATCCATCAAAAAAGAACCGATCAAAGATGAACCCGTCAAAGCAGAGGTAACACCGTTTAAAGAAGAACCTCGATTGGATTATTCATTTCCAACAACAACAAGTGACGAGGAGGAAATGGATACGACTTTACAGCCGACGGACGAGTACTCTGAGTACTCTGAACCCGAGGTCCCCAACGACTATCTTGAATTGTTTCGAGATGAGAATATAAAAAGAAGTGATCTAGATAACGTTTACGGTGTACGCATACTCGCCAACCAGAAGTTAATGGTGGGTGACTCACCGATAAGTTTTGACGAGGATTTTGTTCACATAGGTGACATGAGTTATACAAAGACCAAAGGCTTGTTGGAATTATTATTCAAAAGGATACCCGATGAGACCTACGTTAACTCTAGTGATATCCAAAATTATAGGCAAATCGTGTTTGCCACAAATGCGCATCGAAAATACTATAGAGCTGATCAACCCGTTCGGAAGGTGAATAACCCCAAGTTTACGAAATTTATCGCGCAAACGTTCACCGTGCCCCTCCCACGCACGGGTAAAGGTATGCTACCGGAGCTTATGATCGCTCAAGAAGGTAGGAGGACGGATTACGTTCACTGGGACGACCCCACCGAGTTGGTGGAACGTCTTCGTTTACTCCTGGCTTCCCAAGCGGCTGGCAATTCGAGTCACTCCAATGAAATCGTATCGATCATCGAAGAATTGCGCGAAGCTGGTATCGTTTATTAATCAACCTCTCATTGTCTCCACCGTCATTTCCACGATGAGCGTCGATGTGTTTGGACGACAGTTGGACAAGGGTGTAGCTGCAAGCAGTCGTGGTCCTCCCGGTGTTGGATTTAGATTCACCGCTGACGGACAATACGATATAGATAATAAGAGATTGTGCAACGTCGCCGATCCCGTGCAGCAAAATGACGCTGTTACCATGAGTCTTATGGGACGGGAAATCGACGCTGTGAGAGACGAAATCCGCTCAACGATAACCACCCTGGAGTCTCGTACGACGGCTGGTGCACGAAACCTGACGGGTGATATTGAATCAATAAAAGACTTGTTGATTCGCAACACCCAGGAAATTTTCGACGTGGCCAACAGATTGCTCGCATTGGAGACGAAAGCGAACGCTGCTGGTGACGGAGTTGTACAGACCGGTTAACAAAAGAATTATGGACAAGAAGGAGGCGTTGGTCGAGGAACTTCATGAGCCTGCACGAAGAAATTATCCGCGGCGTCGCGTTGTCATGCGAGGACTGGATGAGACCTGGCAGGCTGATTTAGTGGATATGAATGCTTATGCGAAATACAACAATGATCATAAACACCTACTGACGATCCTCGATATTTTTTCAAAATTCGCTTGGGCAGTGGCGATCAAGACCAAGAGTGGGAAGGATGTTACGAACGCTATAAGCTCTGTTTTCAAGAAGGGTCACGTACCGAAAAAATTGCACGTCGACCGAGGTAAAGAATTTTACAACACCGAGTTCAACGCTCTCATGCAACGACACGGTATAACCCTTTATTCAACGTTCAGCAATCTGAAAGCATCGATCTGCGAACGTTTCAATCGCACGCTTAAAAATAAAATGTGGAAGCAGTTCTCTCTCCGAGGAAATTACAAGTGGATAGATATCGTACCAGATTTGATGTCGACTTACAACAACACCAAACACCGTACAATTGGAATCAAACCGAAAGAGGTTACAGCTCGCAACGAGAAGACTTTGCTCCGGAATGTGTACGGTAAATTTCTGACCAATCGGACGCGGAGCAAGAAGTTCAGAGTCGGTGATAAAGTTCGCGTTAGCAAGAACAAACATACGTTCGAAAAAGGCTACACACCCAACTGGACAACTGAAATATTTACTATAAGTAAGATAGAGAATACAGATCCTGTGACGTACAAACTCGTCGACTATCAAGATCAGCCGATCGAAGGTGGCTTCTACGAGGAGGAACTCTCCAAAGTCAAACACCCTGATGTTTACCTGGTGGAGAAGGTACTGCGGAAGCGTGGAACTAAACTATTTGTAAAATGGTTAGGTTTCGATAATTTACACAACAGCTGGATTGATAAAGCGGATATGTAATTTGTTTATTCAATAAAGATACATAAAATATACATACAATAGTTTCTTGATTTATTATAACCCCATGGTACAGTATCGGTTGTGTTGGGTAAAATCACCCTTTTATCATCGCACCAACTAAGTGCTAATTTCTTTTGTAATACCGTATGAACCTCGTGCTTTTTACTCTGAATTAGATACTGAGATTTCATCAAATCCTGGTGTTGAAAAACACACTTTTTATAATCATCGAACGTGATTGTTCTTAATGTCGCCGCCTTGATACCTTTTGCTCGCTTAATTGTTTTCCTATCCTCACCGAAAATTTCAAAAGTGTACAGTTTTGCTCGTAATCCTACAAATTCTCTCATAATCTTCCCGTTACATTCATCCTTCATTAAGCCTAATACTTTATTATTCGCTAATGGAATTCCATAGATGTTATCGATCGGGTAATCGGATGTATCGAATTTATGTATATCACGTTTAATGTATTCATATATATCAGGGACTGTGAAGTGATACAAAAGACTGTCCGTGTCGGTGTACATTAACTTTGATCGATCGCCAAACGTATTTTTCACGTAGTTGTAATGAAAATCATAAATGAAGATCTTGGATAGATCGAGAATGGAAAATCCAGCGTAAATTGGTTTATTAAAGTGTACCCTGACGCGATTCAGCTCAACAATCACCATGTCATTGTCAAATATGGTACAGCTGTGAAAATTTGGTTTCGCGATGAGTGCTTTTGCTCCGTACCGCCCCTCCCACTTTGTCACTAATTTAACTTCCTTCTGCTTTCTCACGTTTTCCATAGTCTTACCGAATACCGCGTTATTCATCAATTTAAAGAAATTCTTTTCAAACTCGTTGTTAGATTTTTTCCTCAAGTCGGTGTTCAGATCAATATACAATTTGAGCCACGGATCTTGTTCAAATCTTAAGATTCTATGAACTTTCGATAATTTCATACCTAGACTCGGATACAGTTTCAAATTCTGATAGTGAACAACATACTTCTTTTTTGGGAAAAGAGTTGTCATCAATTTAGAATTTTTACCACGCGAGGGTGTATAGTGTTCGGGGCATAAGGGTAAATCTTTGTGTGTTTCGTGAAGTGTCGCAGGATACTCCAAGTCAACTTCAAGAATATATCCTACAGGAGAATCGTTAGGGAGGTTGCAGACGTCGATCGACTCGTGTTCCCACTCGAAAGATCCACGCGGTAGATACTGACTCATCGCTCCACCGTACAAATTATTTACGTCAAAGTACAGTAGTGTTCAATGATGCTGTCCTTACGACTCACTATTTTTTTTTGGACAAAACTGAAACGAGTTTGCACTCTTCGCGAATTTCGTGTGCCTATGCTCAATGCGGCAGCGGCTGGCAGGTCTGGGGAAACCACGACGCGAGCCTCCCGCAGCTGTCATCCGATAACCTCGAAGTTTGCACAGCCACGATTGTTTTGATGAAAAGATTTTCCGTTAAAATGCCTAACCCTAATATTTACGGCAGCATGGATGTTATTACTTCCATGCTGCCGTAAATTTTAGGGTTAGGCATTTTAACGGAAAATCTTTTCATCAAAACAATCGTGGCTATGCAAACTTCGAGGTTATCGGATGACAGCTGCGGGAGGCTCGCGTCGTGGTTTCCCCAGACCTGCCAGCCGCTGCCGCATTGAGCATATAGGCACACGAAATTCGCGAAGAGTGCAAACTCGTGTCAGTTTTGTCAGAAAAAAAATAGTGAGTCGTAAGGACAGCATCATTGAACACTACTGTACATAAGGTAAGATTCCTCTTTGCTCGGATCAAAATCTACCCCCATGTATCTATTGTTGCTTATGGCATGTCGGTTTGAACATTGAGCTACACCACCTCGAATACCTTTCTCGATAAACAAGAGCATCTCTACGTCGGTGAGGAGCTCGAGCTTGACGCGCGTACACTTGAGCATCGCGTCAAAAGCGAGTCCAGGGACGGTGTAATAGTGCAGAGGATCCAGGTTATACGCAGAGCGACAGTTGCGTCGAAAATTTTCAAATACATCCGATAGGAGTAACACGTCCGTTTTTAAATATAAATCTGAATATTCACCCAGCGTACTAACATTGAAAGTCCTCCAAACTCTCATCGCGTGGCGGTAATTTTCTTCCGAAACGTTTGTATTGTTCAATTTTGAATGGAAATTTTCGACCGGAGGTAACTCCGCTTCATCTAGTTTTGCCCAGCTATCTACATATTCGTAAGGGAATACCCCCTTCCTTGTTAGTAACTCGAATTCCTCTGCGCTTTTACAATGTCTGCGTATAATCACTTTATCCTCATCATTCAGATACGAGGCTAATTTATCCAAGCTGCTTGCCATGAATCGGAATGAATCGATAAATCGTAAGTCTACCTTTGTACCAGTGATTTTTTTTGTAAAAGAAATGTACCGTTCTTTGTTGACGGGGAGGATACTCATATGACCGTCGAGTAACGTCGCTAGAGCTTTGATTAAAAAGTGTGAATCATAACCGGAAAGATTATGAAATACTACTGGAACAACATGCGAATCTTTATAATTTAAATTACAACTTGGATGCGCCGCACCGCGGTACTTGCCTGTAAAATGACAATGATCGCGATGCTTCTCATCCGTCTGTGTGAACTGTTTCTCGCAAATATGACAGATTTCGGCATTATGGAAATTTTGTGTTTGCTCGCTGGTGAGCTGCATCGGTACGTTTCTTTCCAAATAAAAATCAACCAATTCAGCCAATTTTCTTAATTCATTGACAAACCAGTGGATGCAATCAGAGGCGCGGTTTATTTCAAATTTTGAGAGAGAGTTGTCAAAGCTACAATGCAAATAATACGCTGCACTATGCGGAACATGCTTTTGACACAAGATCTCGCTCTCCGTCGGCTCAAGTATAGACTCTAAATCAGCATATACCACAAACGGTACAGACTCTTTGAATCTATAATTTCGAAAACTTAAAATTTTCTCTTTTTCCCCGGGTAGGATGACTTTACATTTATTCATGTTCGCACAGTCCAGTTTATGCTTTTCGAACGAAGTTTCGGTTTGGAAATGACATAAACATCTATCACACAGAAATATGGTGCTTTTATGCTTTGATATTTGAGAAGCTAATAATCTAGAGAGATTTTTGATCCAAGCAAAGTGGAAAACAATCTGATGTTCGGTCTCTGCCTCACTGTTCACGGCGAGAAGGTGAATTGTAGGTTTGTCTGATTCGTTTTTACTCAAATAAAGGGGTACTATTTCATCAGGCATATTCCGAACGGGTTCCAGACCGTACACATTTATTGCTAGACCGTTGATTTTCTCAAATTTCGAAATATCTTTTGGGTTATGGGGAAATTAATACCCCTATAATTGAGTACCGAGCTATAATGAGGATAAGAATTAGTTCGATTAACGTTGTTATCCGCAGGATAAAGGGCTGCAGTGACGGCCCACAGGAAGCAGTATTCATCGCTATTCTTAATGTTCACTACTGCTTTTTTGTTCTGTATACTCGGTGATAATTGCACGTAGGTGGATAATCCTCCGCGTAGTGGCTCGTACCGATTAATGTTGATCATCAGGTTGACAATTTCGATCAGCGTCCAGCCTGAGTCTCGCTCTTGGAAATCCTCAACCTTCACCAGCAAGCGATCAATCAAATTCTCATCGAACCACCTTTTAATATTTGTTTCAGGGAGGATAACTTCATTTCTTGTGTTAAAAAATTTTGTCTCTTCGACGGTTTCACCGGTCTTCAGAATAGAAAACTTGCAAGCTAATACACCATTCACTTTCAAATTGCCCACTTTGACTAGGGAATTTTTTTAATCGTATGTTCGTTATACTTTTCGAATCCTGCAGAAAAGATCTTATATCCTTATGGCGTAGATTTACGATAACACCAGTGCGTATTCGACCTTTGAATACAGATTCCAAGTCCTTCCACTGAACTCTGTCTTTTATTCTTCTTCTTGATGTTCCAATACCTTTACCACTTCGTTGTCTGTTTTTAAATTTCTCACCCAACGATTGGAGTATGGAAGCTGTTGTTACAATTCTGTGTCTTTCCCCGACCGAAAGAGTAACTGTTCTCAAGATTTTATTCAAAAGCCTGATGTTGCGATTACACAGTTTTTTCCATCGCTCGATTTGATGAGACGATGCGGCGTCTAGCAACTTGTAAGCACTTTCTACAATGTTTATTAACCTCAAACACGTTTCAGTATCCATTTTCTCAGTTTATATTCCCCCACGTAGTAGTAAACGAATGAAAATTTCAGGGGAGGATAACTTTTATGAACACGAATAAATTCTTTCGATTTAAATAATCACAAATATTTTGAACACTGGGGTTTTAGATATAAAGAAATTCAATACTGGGTTTTAGTTATAAAGAAATTCGCACTGGTTATATTGTCCACCGAGGTATCGCAGGCGTAGACGATCTTCCGCAGCAGCAGATTCATGCAGCTTCAACTGATCCTTATCATCGTTGAAAGCCTTTGATATTCTAGCCGGTAGAAACATCGTAAAAGTATTTTCGATCGCAACCATGGTTCTGGGACCGAACTTAGTGGTAACAGATTTAAATGAAGTGACTTTATAATCTTTTCCAACTTCAAGCTCCGATATCTTCTTCGTAGGTAAGAAGTCGTCCATGCGGCAAACTTTATTTATTTTTTCACAATCCATTTTAAAGGTGAATCGTTTCAACAGGACACACAACAAGTCTTTCTTGCCAGAACACCTCGTGCAAGTAAAACTCGAATGAGTGAGAAAACGGTAGGAATGTGCGGTTTTTATAGGAGGTGAAACCAAATCTACGTGCTCCACCTCGCCGCCCCCCAGAATTTCAAGAGTTTTCTGTATATTGTGAAACTTATTTTTTTGAAAAAAATTTTCTGCTTTACCTTCTTTCAGGTATAGTAGGTAACGGTAACGAATCCAGTTTTGTGCAGATTTTAATACCGTTAGCAATACAAAATGTAATTACTGTATCGGTCGGTTAACTATTATTTACATTATCTCTATAATTTAGCGTCTTCTACTGAACTATAAAATTAATGTGGTTCGTAGAATCGTTCACCACTCCAATATAACGTGTTATCGTATTGTTTAGAATATTCGGTGCGTTGTACAGCTTGAGCAATGCTGCCGGACTGTATGCGATATTTAATACGTTATAACAACACGCAAACTCTGATATTGGTGCCGGGATGGGTGTCTCGGTGATGAAGATTTCGAGGGTAAGTATGTGTTGCATTTTTTATTGTTGTATATATATGACATACGGAAGTCTGCACACTAATGAACGATCGCGTACTGACCTCATTCGCGACTTAGATCTTGTACAGTGTTGAGTTCGTTCCATAAAAATATATTACCAATATCGAAATGTGTGAGTATTGCGAATCTTTTCCGTGTTACAATGAGAGTGTTTTTTGTGGATACTGTGAGTTTTAATTTATTGATTTTCTGATTTTTATTTCAGCAATTCCGATTCTATTTCAAACGCCAGCAGTTAAAATGCTAGTACAAGTTATCGAAACGTGGGGTTTGACCCACAAAAAAGAATGGGTTGAACGGGAGAAAGAGTTTTGGGAGACGTTTCGATGTCAAGCTCGGTGCTACAATACGGTCTATGTCCGAGATGTAACGCAACAGGGTGTTTATTGTGAGCAGTGCGTAATAAAACATCCTGGACCGTGGGACGTTCAGGCGGACCATTATCTTATGTCCCTCAACGCAATGCCTCAATTTTGGTTTTGCGAGGATTGCGGGATCCCATTGCTGAGAGTCAAATGGGATAAATGTTTACGGTGTATGGCGGCGGCAAAGTTGTATCTAGACGCCGACCGTAAATTCAATTATGATGCGAACGGACTATACAAATTCGAGAGGCTTGAGGAATAGGTGACTCAGGTGTCTGCAAACTGTTTGCAGGGTAAAAAAGGCTCTTAATTAATCCAATCACACTAATTTCAGTATTTTTGAATGATAAAAGTGTTTCAGATGTTATATTATTAGAACGAATTCTTTCTGTCATGCATAAAAATATTCCATCAATTAAAATCTGCATTCTAATAAGTTTTCCATTTTTCAGTAGCCGTGCCGCATGAGGCCTCGGGGGACAATAATGCTCAGATGTCTTGAAAACTGTCCGCAGGGTAAAAAGGCTTTCAAATAATCCAATTACACTAATTTGAGTATTTCGCGTGATAAAAGTGTTTCAGATATTACATTATCGGAACGAATTCTTTTCCGACATGCATGAAAATATTCCACCAATTAGAATCTGCATTCTAATTATTTTAAAATTTTTTCAGTAGCCGAGCCGCTTGAGGCAGAGGTCTCGGGGGACTGTTTTTACTCTTACCACGTCATGGCTCGTAAATAATAATCAGACAATATTACAATATGCTATAAGTAATAATTTAATAATGTTATCTAATAATTTAGTAATTCTTTATGTAATTGTATTTTCTCACGTCATGGTTCATTATTAGTAATCCGATGATATTATAATATTCTTAGTAATAATTTAATAATGTTTCTGAATAATTTAATAATTGCGTATGTAATTGTATTTTTTTTTGTCCGATTGGTTGGTCTGTCGGGCTGATTTGTTACAATTGCTTTTTTCATATTTACATTAAATATTTTTCTGTAAAAATTCTTCGTTATTTGGGTTTGAAAGATTCCTTTTCCAGTAACCATAACATTAGAAATTAGTGATCTAGGTATGTTGCATCATTGTTACAAAACCGCTAGGGGAGTTTTAGGTGGCGTTTCGATGGGGGAAAATCGCAGAGGTTAGACGGGGGATCGCAGCGGTCAGAGGGGGGATCGCAGCGGTCAGAGGGGGGTCGCAGCGGTCAGACGGGGGATCTCAGCGGTCAGAGGGGGGATCGCGACCGTCACGTCGGGGCGGGCGTCTGACGGTTACCGTTAGGGGGGTCGACCAGGGGGCGGTACCGGGGCACCGTTAGGGGGTGGGTCGGGTAACGGGTGACCTTGATTAGAACCAGTCAAAAGCGGGAAACGCGCTTTACCGTTAGGGGGTGGACCGTGTAACGGGTTCTGGACCAATTATCTTACCCCCTCCATCTGCCTCACACGGACACGACAGTCTGTTTGGGTGCCCCCCTCCACCTACCTCACACGGACACGGCTGGGTGTGCATGTGGGGGTGCGTGTCGGTGTGCACTAACACGCGTTGATCCAGAACCCGCCTTGCTCATCTACTATTGTGAATTGGCACGCAAACCTTTCTATATGCAACAATCTCTTGTTATGTATTTCAAAATATATATTTGTGTGCGATTCATCGCAAGAGTATTATATTTGAAAGAAAATATTTGGTTACATGTCTTTCAGTTGAAAAAATCGTTATTCATTATTCAGAGTAAAACGAAATGTAGAAACAGCCGACGATGACGAAAGTAATGGTTTTTCGTAATTTTCGGTGTGTTCCACCACTTTGTAAAAGTTAAAAAAAATAGAGCGTGTTTTTCGAGTCAAAATACACTTAGAGTAGAAATTTGACGATTGCGTCTACCTTAGTTGTCGAGAAAAAAATGTCTAAACAATTTGGGAATTTTTTTGAAAGGCGTGAAGGGGTGAAAAAAATCTAAAAAAAAACAAGTTGAAAGAACTCTACCTTCTCTATACACCGCATTTTTTTCATAAGGATTCGTTGACTTGGCGATAAGGTAAGAAATCCAGCCGAAAAACTGGGTTTTTTGGGGGTGGTAAGGCCAGCAGCAGGGGGAGTGGGCCAAAATTCGCGTCGAGCACTTTTTTTTGACCGTACCAAGATAATAAAACAATAATCAGCTCAAAAGCTTGAGTGGGCCAAATCACTATTCTTATCCGGCAATAGCCTTTGGAGGTCGTACGATATCATTCAATACTGCCGCATGGATTGAAACGTTCGTTTTCTGAGCAAAAAAAATTGAGATAGATATAGAGAGCATGTAACAAAAAATAGAATCAGATCGACAGCTCTGCTTTTTGTAAATATATTCGGCTCGAACAATTGTCATTTGCTTTAGAAAAAACAAAAAAATGAAAAATAAAAAAAGTACAGTGGTAAAATTCTTTCCAACCCGTATCGACTGTATATCTGTATTTTATCCATGCAAATCTTCGAGTCAAGTTGATCGATGTGCTATTCCCAACGATGAGCTTTCAATAAATTATTTTCCGATTTTGGAAGTTTTCAATTCATGCGGCAGTATTGAATGATATCGTACGACCTCCAAATTTCGCGTGTTCGATTTTTTGCGTAGGAGGAACCATACAATCGATGAGCTATAAGATATTTCAATAGCAACATATACTGGATGAATTTGAAACTTTAAGAACTTTGTCATAGATGCGGCAGCAATAAACATTGTCTGACAACTCTCCGCTTTCACGTGACACATACTTGAGGCAAAGTCAACGAAGGATTCAATGAGCTGCTGCGCAACTAAGTTATTAACAAACTTAATTTCACGATTTTACAAATTTCAAAATCAATGCAGCAGTATCGAATATCATTCGATAGATCCCCGCTTCCACAGAATTTCTTTACATGTTGAGACGAACGAGAACCTCGAAGAGCACCTCGATATCTCAACTTTGAAATTGCCAAAAACGGCATTTTCTCGATATTTTAGCATCGATGCGGCAGTGGTAAAAAAAATCGTGCGGGCCTCAGCTTGTGCGAAAGCCATTTTTTTATGAACCGGAACAAAAATATCGATGAGCAATGCTGAGAAAAAATAAAGCGTTTTTTTGAACCGCCCTAATATATATGGGTCATTCCATGTCAATTCAACGACGTTGCGACGGTGACCCTCTTCGATTTTTTTGATTTTTTAATATGTTTTCATACATGTAAAAAGAAGTCTTCAGCTAAATTTTTAGCTCTTTATCTCCACCCACTCCGGAGTTACCGATTTTTGCTAAAAAACGTATATCTTTGACTATAATTATGATAATTTCACTTTATAGGAGTCATTTTTCTTCTTTTTCAACGCTCTTTCTGAAAAAAAATGAAGAACTGAAAAAAAATTTTTTAATGCTTTTTCGGCCATTTTTAGTCAAAAAATTAGTTTTTCGTTCAATGGGACACTTTTGATTTTTTTCAAAAAAATTCACAAAATTCTACGTTAAAAAACAAAATTTTTGAGCCATCAACCAAGATGGGCTTCAACTAACTTCTAGTAAAAAAAATTAAAGAACAATTTTTTTTCCTGTAATTTTGATTTATTTTCCTCGTTTTTTAATTCTTTTTACTAGAAGTTATATGAAGCCCATCTTGGTTTATAGCTCGAAAATTTTGTTTTTTAACGTAGAATTTTGTAAATTTTTTTGAAAAAAAACAAAAGTGTCCCATTGAACGAAGAACTAATTTTTTGACTAAAAATGGCTGAAAAAGCATTAAAATCTTTTTTTTCAGCTTTTCAATTTTTTTTCAGAAAGAGCGTTAAAAAAGAAAAAAAATGACCCCTATAAATTGAGATTATCATGATTATAGTCAAAGATATACATTTTTTAAGCAAAAATCGATAACTCCGGAGTGGGTGGAGATAAAGAGCTAAAAATTTAGCTGAAGACTTCTTTTTACATCTAGGAAAACATATTAAAAAATCAAAAAAATCGAAGAGGGTCACCGTCGCAACGTCGTTGAATTGACATGGAATGACCCATATATATATATATATATATATATATATATATATATATATATATATATATATATATATATATATATATATATATATATATATATATATATATATATATATATATATATATATATATATATATATATATATATATATATATATATATATATATATATATATATATATATATATATATATATATATATATATATATATATATATATATATATATATATATATATATATATATATATATATATATATATATATATATATATATATATATATATATATATATATATATATATATATATATATATATATATATATATATATATATATATATATATATATATATATATATATATATATATATATATATATATATATATATATATATATATATATATATATATATATATATATATATATATATATATATATATATATATATATATATATATATATATATATATATATAGGAGGAGGAAAAATGGCGCCGAGCAAAGACGTAGTGAATTCGTTAGGGGATAAGGAAAGATAGGTAAAAAGACGCCTGAAAGAGAATAAAGCGGAGGAAAAGGTGAAAGGTGATAGTGTGAAGTGTTATCAGTAGGTGGAAATGAAGGCAAGGAAAAGAAGATAGAAATAAAGGCCAAAACTAGATAAAGAACACGCAACGCGAGGAGAGGTTAGGATGACACGGGCGAGAGAGAACAGCGAGGAACGGGAAAGGGAGGGGAAGAAAAGAAGATAGCCAGCAGGACAATAGGAGACTGGCCTAGTAACAACCTAGCAGCAACGAGGTAAAGGGCATAGAAAGACCCAAAGTGCCAAAGTGTGAGAGGTAAAGAAAAGCGGAGGTATTTAAGTGAAGCAGGGGCAGAGAAAGGAAAAGAAGGGAAAAGGTGCAGCAAAGAAAAAGGAAAAGGAAAAGGAAGAAAGTAAGACGAAGAAAGTAAGACGAAAAGAAAAGATACAGCAGCAGAGGTTAGGAAGAAACGTGGTGAGACAGGTGGATAGGGCGAGGAGGGAGACACCTGGCGGATGTAAGAAGAAGGCGGGAGATAGAGCGATAAGGAAGAAGAACGCAAGGTGGTAAGAGAAAAGAGTCGGTAAGGCAGAAAGGACAGTAGAGAGAGGGGCAGAAGGAGAGAGAAAGAATGGCAGAGAACGAAGAGGGGCAGGGAAGGAGGGAGGAGAGGAAGCTCACAGTTAAAGACCTACTGGAGACAATGGAAGAAGTCAGAGACACGCTGAGGGAAATAAACACAAGCAATAAAGAGGGAGTGGAGAAGATAGTGAGGGAAATAAAGAGACTCGGAGAACGCAAGACAACAGAGTGGAAGCAAGAGAGGGCAGGCGGGGAGGCCGATGAGAAGAACCCCTCCAGCGAAGAGGCAGATACGGAGGAAGACGAAAGCATCACCGAGGGGAGCGAGGCAGAAGATAGCGACGCAAAAGAAAGGGAGAGAAAAGAAGGGGAGGACGCGAAGTGGGAAAGGGAGATGGAGGAAAGGAGAAAAAGAAGAAGAAACGTAGTGCTACGAGGGCTAGAGCTAAACGAAGGAGACGAGAAGGAGGAGGTGAAAAAGTGGTTAGCCAAAGCAGTGGGGAGGAGATGGAGAATAGAGGGAGTAAGAAAGGAGATAGCAAGAGGGGAAAGTCTGATAATACTCGAGTGCAGATCAGAGGTGCAGAAAGAAGCTATAATGGAGAAGAAGCAAGTAATATGGGAAGAACAAAGGGTGAGGGCAGACCACGACTACACCTTCACAGAAAGGAGAAACAGGTGGAGGGTGAGAGAAAGAGCTGCAGAAGAAAGAAAGAAGGGCAAGAGGGTAGAGATGGGAGAAGGGAGAGTAAAGATAGAAGGAAAATGGGAGAAGTGGGACGAAAGAGAGGAGAAATGGATAACAGAGATAAACGACGAAGAAAAAGAAGGAGAAAGGAAGGAGAAGGAAGGTGAAAGAGGGGCGGAAGCGAGAAAAAGAGAGGAATTAGTGAGAAGAAGGAAAGAACTCGAAAGAGAGCTGAAAAAACTGGAAGCGGAAGAACGGCAAAGCAAGTGATAGAAGAAGAGGGAGGAGGGGAGGGGGGAAAAGGGAGTAGATAGAATAGAGAGAGGGCCAGGGAGAAGATGAACGAAGAAGAGGGGGAAAGGGGGAAGCCAGAAGAAGCCGATAGTACAGAGTAGATAGAGTCAGATTTATAGAAGCAAGGAGAGAGATAATTTGTTTTATTTTGCTGGTTATTTTATTTTGGTTTAGGTTATTGTGTAAAGAGAATTTGGAGGTAACGCGCAGCTGGCTTCCCCCAGTAGAATAGATGAGAATAGAATTAAGCGAAATATGGAATGAGAGTAAACAATGTATGAAGTTGTGAGGCCGGGCTGGCCATAATAGCCTTGAAACGCCGTAAGGCAATCAATAAACATACTAGAATATATATATATATATATATATATATATATATATATATATATAATATATATATATATATATATATATATATATATATATATATATATATATATATATATATATATATATATATATATATATATATATATATATATATATATATATATATATATATATATATATATATATATATATATATATATATATATATATATATATATATATATATATATATATATATATATATTGTAACGTGGCAAAACGTTTGACCTCCTCCTAACCAGCCTTACGCGCGTACCTAGTCCCGCACGAGTATCGAGTACCGATTCCGCTATTCGAATTCTTACCGCCCTCGTCCACAGGAGCCATGTTGGTCACCTGGCGAGGCACGCCGCTGACCGGCAACGAGCAGCGCTCACCGGACGGGTGGCACAGGTGAGAATTACTGATAGCGGAAAAGCCAGTCAGTCCATGTTCGTCCCGCGTGTTGCGAGCCTCGTGCCAAATAAACGTGTGACGACCGTGAGCTTCCCAAGAGAGAGAGAGAGAGTGAGAGAGAGTGAGAGTGCCCTGTATTCCCTCCGTGAGAGTTCCTGGATTTTACCCTGGTGTTTCTGGACTGGTTGAACCTCGGAAGCGGTAAATACGACGACTCGGCGGATTTGACGAACACGTGTGGCTGACTGAGTGCAGTCAACGTAAGAGTACCGTGCCGAAACCGTCGCCGATCGAGGTAAGATCTGTCCGGTTACCCATAAAACCCTAGTCCCGGTCCCCAACACCCTATACAACCCCCGTGAGTTCCCTAAATCATCCCTAGAACCTCGAGTGCGAGTCCCTGACCGTTGCGAGAGTGTTCAAACAAGTCCCGTACCCCACGTGGTCCGCGCACTGCGTGTTAGTGTGCCGGTTTCGTCCCCGCTGCGCACCTAACGTCTCGCGAGTCCCGGCCGCCATCTTGTCGAGTCGTCTGCTGTCACGCGTCGCAGTAGTCTGCAGCGAGGCAGAGGCTCAGGCAATTCCCCAAGTGTCGTGCGAGAGTGTACCGACCCCCACTCCCTTCCCCGCCACAGCTGTTCGGCAGCGGAGTCTCTCGCCGCTAACGCGGTGTGTTCTCCGTTCAACGAGAGCGTGAGCGAGGGACGTATACCCGAGTTCCCGAGAGTGTGAGAGAGAGAGTGTGAGAGTGAACTACTCACTAATATAGTTTGATTATTTATTCTTTGCATTATTTATCTATTATTTATTGTAACGTAGAGTAGAGTCAGATTATATTTTGTATCCTAGACGCCAGGTAGCGGGCGGTAATTCGCGACCTTTTTCTTTTTTCTTTTTTTTAATAAACATTTTAGTTAAACATATTTTTTTTCGTATCGGTGTCTTTATTCATCGCCCCCACCATATCCCTCTACCGATCCCTAGAGTTAGTTCCGAGCGAGAGAGCGAGAGAGAGGACTTCATCCCCGAAGGCTGGCGCCCAGCAACCACCCCTAATCTACGTTGGAGCCAGGTTTGTTTTCGGATTTAGTTTCCTGGGTCACCCGAGCTCGGGAAATTGCCGTTACAAAAGTGGCGCCCAACGTGGGGCCCGAATAAAGACACTTCGGGTAGGCCGAATCCACCCCCTATCTGTGCTGCCGCGGTTTTTCTTTTTTTTTTGATTTTTTGAGAGTAGTAGCTTGAGTGTGTGAGTTGTGAGAGTGAGAGTGAGTTGTGTTTGGTTGTTATCAGTCAACACCCCCCCCCCCCCCCCTCTGAGTTGGTGAACGTCTCAGCAGCGATGGGCAACGTCACCCCCGCGCAAGTGGAGGAAGACCACCCTCGCTCAGGGAGAGAACCCGACGAGACTGACGCCTTCATCACCTGGGTGTGCAGCTTGTCAGAGCTAGGGCTCAACACCCTCCTTACTCGCCTCCGCCTACGGTCAAATGGCACGCCCGATGAGCAAAGGTGGCGCCTCTTGAGGTACCACCAGCTCTTTCGCCATTGCGACGTCACGTGGGTGGCTGAGAAGGATGAGTTACCCTGCACCCCACCCCCACCCCCCGAAACTCCCCGATACCCCCCGCTTCTACCCCTAACCCCACACCCCCGCCCGCCTGTTCCGGAAGTCCCGGTCCCTGCACCCTGGCCTCGCTGGTCTACGCCCTCCCCACGGGCGAGCCACGGCCTTGGGACCGATGCGTACGTGAGCACCCCCCGTGGTACGTCTGCAACAGCCCTCCCTCCGCAGTACGAGTCCGCGGGTAGAACGCTGCCCAACACGTTACCGCGCAGTGAAGTTCCGGAAGAGCTGACCTGGGAGCCCGTCACTCCTGGCTACCCCGCGTGCTTCAGTGCACCCCCGCGGGTCCCAGCCACCCCGAGTGAGTACACCGGCTACCCCCCGGCTACCCCCGGCAACCCTCCATACCCTCTGGAGACGGACGTGGCCTCAAGGCGAGACGCGTACAGGCCGGGGACCCCGGTCCCGTCTAGCGACCAGGCCCCTCCATACTTAGACCCCGAGACCCTCCCCCTACCCCTACTCCCCGAAGACCCCTCAGACCCGTTCCCCAACCTGTACCCGCACTCCTGGCCGCGTGGAGATCCGTACCCGGTATCCACGGCCGCCCCCGAGAGTGCCAGTAGGCCGGAGTTAGCGTGCCAGAGCCACGCGGCCAACTCCGTGCTGAGCCAGGCCAGCCCCGCCACCCCCACCCCCGAGAGCGGTCCAGTTCCGGTTCCCGCGAGCGGCGCAGCGCTGATCGCTGCCCTAGACGAAACGCCCGCGAAGTCCCGAACCCGCCGCCGAGGGAAGAAGAAGAGAGAGAGCGCCCCCGTCCCTACCCAGAACCCTGCACCCCCAGCCCTGATGTCCCTCACCCTCCCCGCCCCTCCAGCACTGATGGCTACAGCAGCCTCCGCACAGCCTGCCAACGGTCAACCGGTGGTCCCCTCAGAGGGTGCGGCGACCCCCGGGTACCCGGCCGGCTGTTTCCGGTGCTACGCCCCAGGTCACTTCGTGAGAGAGTGCCCCCACCCCCCCTCCTACACCGCGTGCTCCCGGTGCCGAACCCCAGGAGCCACCGACGCGACCTGCAGCCGATGCTCAGGACCTGCGCCGGAGAACGCTTCCCCGCCCGCCCCCGATACTCGGTTCCGAGAGAGCCAAGGAGACTCCCGGTACTACCTTCCGGTTGAAGTCGCCGGGAAACGCCTCGACGCCCTCTTCGACCCCGGGTCCAGCCATACATACATCGGGGGACCCGCCATCGCCGAGTTTCGAGCCCTCCTTCCCCGCCTCAGACCCCGGGACCAGAGCGGCATTATCTACCCCAACGGTGCCGTTGATGCCGTCGCCGGCGAGCTGGAAGTGCCAGTTCGCATCGGCAACAGGACCTGCCCCATCGTCGTCCGAGTCGCGCCGTCGGTTGGATACCAGTGCATCCTGGGCCTGGATACCGTCACGGCTTTCGGACTCAGCGTCGACTTTGGGAATGGTACCTGGCGGATGTCGCCTGGGACAGGTTCCACCCCCACCCCCGAGAGAGAGTGAATTCCCGAACCCCACACCCCCGAGAGAGAGAGAGATTCCCCCCCCCCCCGAGAGAGAGAGAGTCCCGGGTCTCCTCGCCAGCCAGCTCGCCTGGCCGTGCTGATGGATCAAACCCCAGTCCCGGCCCCTAACAAAACCCCTGTGACCCCGCGAACTCCTCCTGGTCTCGACACCGATAGCCGTAGCTACCGATCGAGTCTGGTAGAGTCGGAGGTTGCGGAAGCGTCCGGGTAAACCCGTACGTTCCGTTTGGCGGAGGGGTGTTGTAACGTGGCAAAACGTTTGACCTCCTCCTAACCAGCCTTACGCGCGTACCTAGTCCCGCACGAGTATCGAGTACCGATTCCGCTATTCGAATTCTTACCGCCCTCGTCCACAGGAGCCATGTTGGTCACCTGGCGAGGCACGCCGCTGACCGGCAACGAGCAGCGCTCACCGGACGGGTGGCACAGGTGAGAATTACTGATAGCGGAAAAGCCAGTCAGTCCATGTTCGTCCCGCGTGTTGCGAGCCTCGTGCCAAATAAACGTGTGACGACCGTGAGCTTCCCAAGAGAGAGAGAGAGAGTGAGAGAGAGTGAGAGTGCCCTGTATTCCCTCCGTGAGAGTTCCTGGATTTTACCCTGGTGTTTCTGGACTGGTTGAACCTCGGAAGCGGTAAATACGACGACTCGGCGGATTTGACGAACACGTGTGGCTGACTGAGTGCAGTCAACGTAAGAGTACCGTGCCGAAACCGTCGCCGATCGAGGTAAGATCTGTCCGGTTACCCATAAAACCCTAGTCCCGGTCCCCAACACCCTATACAACCCCCGTGAGTTCCCTAAATCATCCCTAGAACCTCGAGTGCGAGTCCCTGACCGTTGCGAGAGTGTTCAAACAAGTCCCGTACCCCACGTGGTCCGCGCACTGCGTGTTAGTGTGCCGGTTTCGTCCCCGCTGCGCACCTAACGTCTCGCGAGTCCCGGCCGCCATCTTGTCGAGTCGTCTGCTGTCACGCGTCGCAGTAGTCTGCAGCGAGGCAGAGGCTCAGGCAATTCCCCAAGTGTCGTGCGAGAGTGTACCGACCCCCACTCCCTTCCCCGCCACAGCTGTTCGGCAGCGGAGTCTCTCGCCGCTAACGCGGTGTGTTCTCCGTTCAACGAGAGCGTGAGCGAGGGACGTATACCCGAGTTCCCGAGAGTGTGAGAGAGAGAGTGTGAGAGTGAACTACTCACTAATATAGTTTGATTATTTATTCTTTGCATTATTTATCTATTATTTATTGTAACGTAGAGTAGAGTCAGATTATATTTTGTATCCTAGACGCCAGGTAGCGGGCGGTAATTCGCGACCTTTTTCTTTTTTCTTTTTTTTAATAAACATTTTAGTTAAACATATTTTTTTTCGTATCGGTGTCTTTATTCATCGCCCCCACCATATCCCTCTACCGATCCCTAGAGTTAGTTCCGAGCGAGAGAGCGAGAGAGAGGACTTCATCCCCGAAGTCTGGCGCCCAGCAACCACCCCTAATCTACGTTGGAGCCAGGTTTGTTTTCGGATTTAGTTTCCTGGGTCACCCGAGCTCGGGAAATTGCCGTTACAATATATATATATATATATATATATATATATATATATATATATATATATATATATATATATATATATATATATATATATATATATATATATATATATATATATATATATATATATATATATTGTAACATTGCATGTTACAAGGTACCCGAACTCCCTTAGATGACCCTAAGTAAGGGTATGAGGAGTGCCTGAAACTGTAGGGATGAGTTAGGGTAAGCCCCGAGGCTAAAGTTAACTCCGAGAGGCGACCGTGACCGACTTAAGACTGTTGAGTTAAGACTGATTTTTTTTGTTTCTTTTACACTTTTCTCTACCATGTGGGAGGCACGGCCTAAGAGATGGCGGAGAATACGGCGAACGTTGGTGGAGTAATCGAAGGGGTGTAGTCAAACCCCTACGCCTATGCTTCCGGAAGGCCAACAAAGAAGAAGAGTCACCTCCTGTACCAAAGGACACGGGGGAGTGCCGAGGGCACTCAGCTACGAGGGATACAGGTGGTGGAAGAGATTCCCGCCACCCCCAAGAGCCTGCGAACCGTGATCCTACAACGAGGGATTCTTCTGTCGTGGCCTATTTTGAGTTTTCGCGCGTGGTCTGACCACGCCGCCATGTGAGCGATCCTGCGGTCGATTGCAAAATCGATATTTGAATGCGTAATGAGGGTGTGCGCAGGACTGTCGCCATGCGGTCTAGACACTCTGTCGTAGGCTTACTGAGTGAGAGCACGCGTCTGAGCGTTTTTGGGTCTTTTGATTTTGTATGCGAGATTCTGTGGTATATCTTGAGTAGCGTATCGAGCCCCGAGGCATAAAGAAAAAAAGAAAGATTGTGTGATTGCGTGAGAGTGACGAGTGTAGAACGTTGATTCCACGAGGAAGTAAGGATGGATTACGCCCGCGAGGGTGTGCTATTCGTGCGTTGGCTGGAAGACGGTAAGCGATAGTTCACTTCGCCTATGGTAATTTGAATCCGGCAACGGCCATCAGCCATATTGCCTTGTCGAAAGCCACGAGGCTTAATTATTGTGGATCAAATTAAACTGATCTCCGAGTTGGTAGGCCGTTACCTGTGTCCCCGTAGAGTCTAGTAAAGTCAAGTTTCTGATAAATAAATAAATTTTCGCGTCAAGTATAGTACAAGCATTGTTCTAGTCAGTCGGGTACTGTCGCACGTGAGTGCAAGCGAGACAGCCTGAGTCGGTGACTGTCGTCCTCTCTCTTCCTCCCACGAGGAGAGTCAGGCATACTAGCAGGCGCAAGCCTGTCGAGCCAGTAGGCTGTTTGATAGTTCTTAAGCTTAGTAAATATTAAATTCTTAAAAATTGCTAGCCCACGAGGCAGAGTTAGATTAAGTAGGATAGTTAATAGTCGAATAAGTTAAATAAAACGGTGGTCGGGAAAGCAGGGGCCTAGCCTCAGTCTAGAAGAGACCTCGAGTCTGTAATAATTCAGTTTTCTTTGTTATTGTTGATCTTATTTTCTTTATTATTTTACACCGCCACCGAGTAGCTTCCAAGAAGCAGTTTGTTGTATTTGTTACCTAGTTTTAAGTTGCTGCGAGGCATTGTTGTATCGAGCTAAGCGATAGTTTTTCCTGTTATTGCTCTCCGACGTGGAAGCTGGATCTTGTCGACGATTAATTTTTGTAAAGCTCGAAAAACCGCTGTTTTAGACCCGAGGGGTGACACCCCGAGGTGCATGATCGCTGCGGCGATACTAATTTTTTTGTTATTAGCATCACGTTGTGCAATCTAGTTTATTTCTTTTTTTTGTTTGAATAAATTTCTCTTATTTTGTTAACATTTATATGGCACGAGTCGTTATTGTGTACGCTACTCCCTCACATAATCCCGACCCCTCTCCGCGGTACTGCAGCTAGTCGCCGCTTATTATTTCAGTATCTTTCCGCTTCTTAATTTCTTTTCATTTTTTTTTGTGTCTCGTGACGAAGAGAGTTCGTCTGGCGCCCAAATTCCAATTTAATTATTTTCTTTTAGATCTTTTGCCAGTTATTGTCGACTGACTCGGTCTCGAGGCCTAGTTATCCGGTCTGGACCCGAGGCCTAGATAAGGGTCACGTCACAATATATATATATATATACACACATATATATATACATATATATATATATATATATATATATACATATATACATATAAATATATGTTCCGCATCCTTTGAAGCCCAAGGATATAGAAATATTTGATGCAATGACTATTTCGGGGACACCTGTATACATTGAGGACTGTCCTCAAAGAATTTTTTCATCTCATGTATATTTTGAGGACATCCACTTGTTGATACGATGTTGGGGCACCCCAACCAAACCCACACAACCCAACAACGTGATAGTACGCACCCGGCTGCTACGACAAAGGGAGTATAGGCAGGATTGTAACTAGGGACCCAAAAGTGGTAGGTCTCCAATCTAAACGTTCCACACATTTATATATATATATACATATATATATGTATATATATATATATATATATATATATATATATATATATATATATATATATATATATTAGGGTGGTCCTTATTCTCGATATTTTTGATTTTTTTTCCACGATCCCCCTAAATCGGTTCTAAATAAATAAAAAGAAATTCCTGCCAAATTGGAGCTCGATATTTCAATTTTAACCTGGCCCCCCCGGCAGTCAAAGTTTTAAACGGGAAAATACGTGTATTTTAGACTGTCAATTGTTTGAACATTTTTCCAACCTAGTGAAAATTAATATAAAAATTCGAGATAAGGCACAAATATTCCTCATAGTATAAGGTATAGTTGTAGAAGTATATCAAATTTTTTTTCTTCTATTTATTCATTTTTCTATGAATATCAAATTGATATTTATATTGATCATAACTCCAGAAATTACGGATGCAAAAATTTGATATACTACTTCAATCATACCTTATACTATGAGGAATATTTGTGCCTTATCTCGAATTTTTATATCAATTTTCACTAGGTTGGAAAAATGTTCAAACAATTGACAGTCTAAAATACACGTATTTTCCCGTTTAAAACTTTGACTGCCGGGGGGGCCAGGTTAAAATTGAAATATCGAGCTCTAATTTGGCAGGAATTTCTTTTTATTTATTTAGAACCGATTTAGGGGGATCGTGGAAAAAAAATCCAAAATATCCAAAATAAGGACCACCCTAATATATATATATATATATATATATATATATATATATATATATATATATATATATATATATATATATACATATATATATATACTAGGGGGGCTATGCCCCCCTGCGCGCTGCGCGCGCCAACCTCCCAACTACGACCAGGGGTGCGATTCTGTAACTTTTGCGCTAACTTAGCACATGTGCTAAATTTTTTCCCCGATTCTACGCCAATGCACGTCCCCGCTAGCACCCGTTCACCCCCGGTAGCGCCCATAAGCTCCGTTTTCGGGTGTCAACAAGCGGAGGTCGCCATGCAACTGCACGAGGATCAACAATCGAACCAAAGGCAAGGTTATGTGATAAAACTCGGGCGATCGAGTGCTATCTAAATGAATTTTCATCACCTGCCGTAACGCAACTCTCAGAGGCTTCGCTAACTATAGCGATCGGGTGCTATCGAAAAGAATTTTCAGCGCCTGTCGTTAACGAGACTCTATAATATATTCCTTATTTTTTATCGAATATGCATCGCATACAAATGTTATCATTTTTTATTAAATTGATATTTCAATTACTTTTCAGGAAAATTAAAATTAAAATTCTATGAGATAAATGTTTATCGAGTACACGTGTATCCTGTAACTCCCCGTATAAATAACGTACTTTTTAAATGTTCGCGTATGTTATGGGCATACGTATGGGGCATTATACGCAAGATCTTCTATGGTGGTAGGTACTACCTCTGAAACAATCTCGTAATTTTTATGGAATGGTTTTTCGAATAATTTTTGCGTTACAAAAATATTCTTTATTGGAAGACCCTTTCGGTACGTGCGTCGCGCAACTCGACACGAATTGTCATTTTCTATGATGAATATTTTGCTCTTTGAAGACAAGTAATAACCAAACCTTTTGAGGTAAACGTGTGTGAACCTGGCACCGCATTTTCGAAATTCGAAAAAATTATTGACAGTTCCGTTGGCACCCCAGATAGTTCCAGAGTTCCTGATGGTACTAAAACATAGTTCCGTCGATTTAACCCAAAAATCGGCAATTTGAAAATATGAGGTGCCAACTTCCCGTGGCACCTCATTTTCGGAGAAAATTTTTTTTTTGTATTTCTATCGATAGTTCTCGAAGAGTTCTACAGTTCTCTATAGTTAAAAAAAATAGTTCTCAATTTTTGATGTTGAAAACAATGGAAAAAAAAAATTTCCAGCACCTCACTCTAGGTATATCAAATTACGAGAAGTCGATGAATTTCAGCGTACTTTAAACAATTCAATTCCAAATTGTAATAGTTCTCATGATGATTTAAAAGTTCAGAAACTGTTTCAGCGTTAAACAATTCTTTTAGATTGTTTGAAAAATCAGTTAGCACCTCATCGAGAGAAAGTGCGCGGTGCCGGTCTTTTTCAAAGTTCCAACGACAGTTCCGGTAAGTTCTGGGACAGTTCTCATTATTTCCTGTGATTCGGACGATAGTTCCGAGGTTAAACATTTTTTTTTTTATTATACAATTAATCTGACAGCACCTCATCGAGAGAAAGTGCGCGGTGCCGGTCTTTTTCAAAGTTCCAACGACAGTTCCGGTAAGTTCTGGGACAGTTCTCATTATTTCTTGTGATTCGGACGATAGTTCCGAGGTTCAACATTTTTTTTTTTATTATACAATTAATCTGACAGCACCTCATCGAGAGAAAGTGCGCGGTGCCGGTCTTTTTCAAAGTTTCAACGACAGTTCCGGTAAGTTCTGGGACAGTTCTCATTATTTCTTGTGATTCGGACGATAGTTCCGGAGTTCAACATTTTTTTTTTAATTATACAATTAATCTGACAGCACCTCATCGAGAGAAAGTGCGCGGTGCCGGTCTTTTTCAAAGTTTCAACGACAGTTCCGGTAAGTTCTGGGACAGTTCTCATTATTTCTTGTGATTCGGACGATAGTTCTGGAGTTCAACTTTTTTTTTTTTAATTATACAATTAATCTGACAGCACCTCATCGAGAGAAAGTGCGCGGTGCCGGTCTTTTTCAAAGTTCCAACGACAGTTCCGGTAAGTTCTGGGACAGTACTCATTATTTTTTCTGATTCGGACGATAGTTCCGAGGTTCAACATTTTTTTTTTTTATTATACAATTAATCTGACAGCACCTCATCGAGAGAAAGTGCGCGGTGCCGGTCTTTTTCAAAGTTTCAACGACAGTTCCGGTAAGTTCTGGGACAGTTCTCATTATTTCTTGTGATTCGGACGATAATTCCGGAGTTCAACATTTTTTTTTTAATTATACAATTAATCTGACAGCACCTCATCGAGAGAAAGTGCACGGTGCCGGTCTTTTTCAAAGTTTCAACGACAGTTCCGGTAAGTTCTGGGACAGTTCTCATTATTTCTTGTGATTCGGACGATAGTTCCGAGGTTCAACATTTTTTTTTTTATTATACAATTAATCTGACAGCACCTCATCGAGAGAAAGTGCGCGGCGCCGGTCTTTTTCAAAGTTCCAACGACAGTTCCGGTAAGTTCTGGGATAATTCTCATTATTTCTTGTAGATCAAACAATAGTTCCGAGGGTCGACATTTTTCTAGAAGCAGAATTGTGAAAGATTACATGATTTCATTAGTCAATTGATCGAAACGGACGAAAATGAATTCTAAACTGTAGATTCATCTACTGATAATTCAACTTTTGGCAATTGCTGCATTTTTCTACTCTTTGGGGTTCTATCCACTCTTTGCGTTACCCGGAACTACGACGAGGACGTGGTGGGAAAAAGTTCCATTTTTTTTTTGTCTTCAATAATATATTTTTCTTTCATTCACAGTTTTATATATATATTTTTTTTAAGTTTATATATATGTAATACGTATATCTCATGTGTTTTTTTATACTTTTTTGTTTACGGTTATGATATACTATAAATTGTTTAAAGTACAAAGTTAAGGTTTCAAAAAACGCAGAATAAGTAGTTACAGACGAATAAATAAAACACTATAGCCAATCAAACTAAAAATAATATTTATTAGTACAGAAAAAAAAGATAAAATATCAATCAATGTATGATTTTTTCGTTTTTAAATTAGAATAAATACGGATAATTTATAAACGATTGGCGTTAAAGAACAAAAAAAAAAATTTTTTCAAGTAGCCTATTAATAAGCCTACAACATTGCCTTGAATGATAAAAGGCGTAATTGTAATAGTTTATAAGAAATAAGGATTATAAGATGCAGATACTGGAGATTTTTATAATCAAAAGCATGTAACAAATGAATTATGATAGATACCGAGCTGGAGAAACATTTATTAAAAAGATAAATTCATTCTCCAAATAATCGTCCTCAATGTCAAAGACTGTATCTTTAATAGTTATAAAGTTACAGCAATTTATAAGTTGACAAATTAGGTAACCGCTTCAACTTTGATACCACGATATTTTTTAAAATGCAATAAAAAATAGACAAAAAATTATTTTTACACTTTGTTATAGATCGTTGTTTTCGTAATTTTTAATAGTTTAATAAAAAAAATATAATGAAAATCAGAATTTGTTTATAACAAATTGGTAACTTAATAACCAATCAAATTGTTGCTAAAAAAAAATTTTGGTCTTTTTACAATATAGAGAACTGCCAATTATGATTTTCGAAAGAAAAAATTATTTCTCAACTAATAATTTTAATGTTAGATAAATGAATAAAACGATTATAAACAATTAAAAAATTTTTTTAAGGAAAAATTTTTTTTTTTCAAATCATAACTGACTTTTCTCAATATAAAAACGAACAAAAATTTTTTGGAAATATTAAACTTGACCATTTGTTTATAAACAATTTTTCAACAAATGACCTAAAAAATTTTTTTCTAACATTTCTTAATGTCATTGTTAGGTGTGAAAACAGCCATAATATAATTTTCTTTAAAAAAAAATTTTAGACCCATTTTTTTTTCATTCATAATTTTTTTGCAACTTCGTAAATTTATTATAAACAAATAAAACAACTTTCATCATTTTTTATTACGTTATCTTAGCCAATTATTTAAACTTTTATGTCGCCATTTATGAAAACAGAAGTCCGAAAAAAATGAGTTAATTAACAATTGTATAGTTTTTAGAAAAATGAAGTTTAAAATTTTTTCTCTTCGGGGCTACATTCTTTGGAGTGTTCTGATAATAGCATAAATTTTTAAAATTTCAAAATCAATATTTAATAGTAAAAAAAAATAATTTCTATCGCATTCTCTGTTCAGCGGCGACGCGACAGTGCTGAAGCGGCCACGCGGAGTCCTATTTTCAGCGTCAAATTAAAATGATGAATAATCGAGATAGAATTCCGGGAGTCGAGACTTTTTTATTGGAAATTTCCTTCTCTTTAAGATGCTTTTTTTCAATTTCCGTTATCTCTTAAAATTTTTGAGTTATAGTCAAAAACCGGAGGCGTCTTTTTCTGTTTTTGTTTTTTGTTAATAACAATTACAATTTTTGTTTACGGAAAAAAAAAAAAATACGTCTTTTTCAGAATCGCATTCCGAATCGAATGAGCTATCGCTCATATTTTTAAGAGACTCAAAACTATTTTTCGCAGGAAACTCAGTTCTCGACTAGACTACGTCGCGTCCGTGCGCCGACAATTTTCTTCTCTCCCAGATGAGCACCTTTCTGCGCATGCGTACGCAAGCTCGACGATGTATCGTGGGCTATGATCGTGGGTCTAACGTATTTCCACTGCTTCAGAGCTACAGGCTGTTGCATAGTCATTCGATGAAATCATAGCGCACTACTGTCTATACTTGTTTATACCGTGTGTTTGTGAATTCACGCTACAGTATGTCCAGTTGCGGATCGTCGGACGGGTACAGTCGCCCACCGCGTAGGTAACCACGTTACGCGAATTTGTTGACATAGTTCACCGCTTGACCGCTAGGTTCGATCCAGGTGATCATAAGCTGTGGAGTTCAATACTTCAATGGCACGCTTTGCCGTACTTTTTGAATCTAGCGGTCGAGTGGTGAACCATGCCGACAAATTCGCGTAACGTGGTTACCCACGCGGTGGGCGACTGTACCCGTCCGACGATCCGCAACTGGACATACTGTAGCGTGAATTCACAAACACACGGTACACATAGTCGGCTACTCTTTAAGGATGGGCAAAAATAATCGATTTTCGATTACATCGATTATTTTTTTCCGATTAATCGAGTATAATCGATTATTTTTGGAACGCGATTAATCGACTGAATCGATTATTTTTCCTCACAATCGTTTTTTTATTTCAAGTCCTGTGAACAACGTACTACAAGCGCAGAAAGCCGGAAACCCAAAATTTGGTTGTGCGCATGTGCCGTTACCAATTTAGAGCCTAGCGCAATTCCGGCGCATGCATATGTATATCCGATACATAACCTCACCTATATTTTACTTGTACGTCTAGTAGCTGGAATTTCCATTTTGTAAACAATATATGAAAATCAAAATGCCAAGTGGCGTGTGGAAATTCTTCACGAAAATAACGAACGAGCCAGGAAATCAAGTGACTTGTAACTTGTGTGGTCGGAAATACTAAAATTGTGGTAACACGACGAATCTCCACAATCATCTAAAAAGTAAACACCTACATGCATTCGCTAATAGTAGTAATAGTCAGCCACAAATAAAGGATAAAAGTACCACAAATAGTGACTGCAGTAACAACAATAACAACACGAATAAGGAGGCTCGCTCGTGCTCGAATACACACAGTACTTCGCGTTCTCGCTCTCGATCACCGCTATTGTCCGCCAGGCAACTGAGACAACGTTCTGAAGCTGGAGTTATTGATGTAAGAAAGTGTATACTATTTTCTATTGAAATTAAGTTCTATCTAAGGAAATTTATAAATAAATGAAATACTCCATGATTACGAATTCTACATAATATTATTCCCAAAAAATCATTTACCTGCTTCATAGGATAGCGATGAAGATGATAATCTGTCAGAACTGAGCAGAAATACAAACGTAGAAACGGCAAGTACATCAACAGGGTTGATTTCAAATCTTGGTCTTGGCACATCTGCTCCATCGCAGATGACTGTTCACGACATTTTCAAAGAGCAACGCAGTTTTTCAGGTACGCATAGAATTTTTTGTATAATATATCATAAATCAGTATTTTAAGTGCTGTTGCGTACTATTGTCACACCTGGTTGTTATTCAACAGATGGTGGACCGAGAGAGGCAGCTATTACGCAGTCACTCCTATATATGATTTGTAAGGATAACCTACCTCTCAGTTGTACCGAAAAAGATGGATTGAAGCATTTCTTGAAAACTACTGTGCCATTATATAAAATGAAGAGCAGGCGAACGGTAATTGATTGGACGAAATTATCATATTATGAGAAAAGTTTATTCGACTCATGTAATCATGTTTATAGATGACACGACTGATTGAAGATAAGTACGAGACTCTTTCAACTGTTGTGAGCAGACGAATTGCTGACATCAGCTATTTATCACTGACAACGGACATCGCAACAGTGATGAATTCAACAAGAAGTTTTATAGTTTTGACAGGACACTTTATAGGTGAATAAGATTATTATTTACCTACCAATTTATTTATTATTGCTGCAGTAATAGTTTTTATGCTTCTTTTCACAATTTCATTTCGTCTATTTTTTCAGACGAACCTTGTGCAACTATGCAATCCTTTTGCTTTGGCGCTAAGCAGCTTCAGCCGCAGCACACATCTGCACACATTGTCGAAGACATCGAAGAAATGATGCAAAATTTTAAAATCGATAAATCTAAGATTGTATCGATTACAACAGATGGCGCGGCAAACATAGTCGCAGCAGTACGGTCTATGCTGGGATCCTCAAGATTCCATATTCCATGTTTGGCGCATATGATTAACCTGGTAGTCCGAAATGCGATTGATTCTGTGCCTGAATTCATTGAAATTCGCGATAAAGTCAAGGGGCTGGTAACGTACTTCCGAAAAAGTAATGTTGCAATGGATGATTTGAGAGCTGAACAAAAAAACGAAGGGAAATCTGAGGGTACATTTTTGTATCCGATACAAGATATTGTGACTAGGTGGAATTCGACGTTCTATGCTCTAGAACGTTTCGTTGCGATATCAGGCTACATAAGCAAGATAGTAATTTCATCTAAGCATAAAAATGCTCCTCCTATGCTGACACGATCAGAGATTGACATCATTCATGAATGCATTGCGATATTGAAACCTTTTGAACGAGCGACAAAAGAACTCTCTGGTGAGAAATACGTCACGGCAAGCATGGTGATTCCAATCGTCAATTGTGTCCGTGGTCAGCTGAGCAGAACCTCAGGGACAACCGCAATAGCGAAGCAGCTGAAAATTAAGCTTCAAGAGAAAATGAAAAACCGCATGACAGATCTAGGAAAAGTCGAACTGCTGGCATTAGCCACAATTTTGGACCCCCGGTTCAAAAAACTGCATTTTCAATCGGCGGTCAATGCTGCTAATGCAAACAGTGCAATATCTCAAGAAGTTCGTCGTGAACTGATTAATTTGGACGAGCAAATTTCGAGCTCTTCAAATGATGATTCATATGCGACTGACTCCAACGACCTGTGGAGTATTCACGACGTCGAGGCAGCTAAGAATACTCCCGAGGTGCCTTCTCTAACTGGAACTTCAATTCCTCATGAATTGAAGTTGTATCTACAGCAGCCTTTTCTTCCACGCTCTTCCAATCCAATTTCATTTTGGAGAGATAGTAAGAACGCGTTTCCCGGAACGTATAGAGTCGCGATGAAATACCTCACGGTACTGGGGACTTCAGTTGCTTCCGAGAGGACGGTATCTCGCTTAAACTACGTATCATCAGACGACCGAACACGTCTCACTTCAGCTCACACAGATATGCTGGTATTTTTGGGCTCACTGGACAACCAGTTTTGGTTTAATTTTTAAAGAACAATAAATATTTATATGATTGTCATACTATCATGGGCTTTTATTATGTTCCAACTCTTACTTCTGAGTGAGAAATGAATCATCATTTTTAACTGAACCGTTACCGTAGATTATTAGAAATTTATTCCACTACTAAGACTTGAATCTGAAATTTGTAGATATTGGTATCGAATACACTCATTTAAAAAAATACAAAATAATCGATTAATCGATCATTTTTTGGCGATTAAATCGAATCGTGTTCGATTATTTCTCTAGAATCGATTAATCGATTAATCGATTATTTTCACCCGTGTGCCCATCCTTACTACTCTTGTTCTTGACTGCGAATTCGTTCCGTGTCAAACTTGTTAGATTCTCATATTTTTTGTATTGTAACCATTCTGTCAAGGCAGATGATTTTCATGTTTTATCGCATGCAGCTGCTTTCTCATTTCTTCTGAGATCTGCCTTTGGAACACATGTAATGCGAAACTACATAACCTATTTTCGCTCAATCTGACTACTCATTTTTACTGACACATAATATTTTTTATGATCGTACTGTGGTAATTTACTTTAGGCGGTTGTATCAGTTCATTGTTGCAATTAGCATTACGGATATCATTATCGTTAAGCGTTGGGTTCATTTTAATAAGAATATTGTAATAAGCAATTGGTAGACAGCATGTACGATAAAGTAAAATTAGGCACTATTTTGCTGGAAGACGATTTTCGAACACTTGACGATCATGGGAAAACATTTCCACCTTCATCTCTGGTGTATCAGCAAATTGCTAATAAGATGAAGGCCAATGGCTCGAATATATCTGCCAAACATGTATATGTTATTGTTCGAGAGAATCGCAATGGCTATAAAGACCAAATTGAGAAAGCATTCTCGATTCAAGCAGGAAATGATTCTACTGTGCTCAGCAGTACAGTTCACTCGCTTAATGTGACTCCGGATAGTATATCCGATGGTACTTATTCGCGGGATTTTGATTTAATTCTATCTCCAAAAAACTGGCTTGCAATGAAACCCGTACGCAAAATTTACAGCGGCCGAGCTTATTTCGTGCTGCAGCCTGGCTGGACCGATATTTTAGCTGATAAGTTGTGGCAACAACAAAAACTGGAGTGCGTCGTCAAATTTAAGAAGCATAATGTGCATTTCGCTAGTTCGGCAAAGGCTTTTGTTCACATACGGGCTACGTGTACTCAGTGCAATGCATCACTGACTGGCATCTTGTTCCGAGAACCAGCAAATAACGTGGATATTAAGATACACTTTGATGTAAAAAATATACAGCCGAACGCGCACACAAATCTAAAGAAACGGCAACTGAAGGGTAAGATCCGTAAAAAAATCGCCGATATTATGATAACTTACACGGTCTGGACAGTTACCAGGTTGACCAATCAAACGATTGGGTTGAAGAACCCAGTAATAATTCAAGAAATGAAGGCCATACTATTTCTGCGAACTTGGGATGTAACGACTCCTCCGAAATGCCGGATGTCGGAGAGCCGACATATAAAGGTGACAATAGCTCAACGGATTACGTTAGGGTGTGTAGTACATCCAACAACTCCGAAACTCATCCCCATTTTGATCTTGAATTAGCGGATTCATCCATAAAGAGTTCCTCACCTGTTATAATACAGCGCATCAGTAAGACGTCGCCTACAATTGATACTACTAATGAAAGTGCAGCTATGAGCGAGTTATCTTCAGTTCAGTTAGTTGAGGCTACCGATCAAACGTGGAACACTTGCGAAGATTGGCGCGGTCAAGTGAGCAAATCAAATGAACAAGCCACGAATATATGCAAACGCATACCCGATGAACAGAACCAAAAATTAAAAACGACGTACCTGGACAAGTGTCCCGAGTGGGATTTTATAAAACATGCCCGGAACCAAGCTATTCCACTCATGAGGAATGGTAGTCTATGCAACCCCGTGAAACTTGATAAAATTATGATCACGCTGCAGCGGACGTGTGCGTTCGATACGATACTGCAAATTGTCGCGACTGGTATTAGTATGGCTAAAGCCTATGAGAAAAAAGCTCAAACGTCACAAAATCTAACGTTGCAACTCGCTGTATCTATACTTCGTGAAGGTAAAATAATACCTCGCCATTTTACGAACAGGGCTAATATTTTAATTAATCTTGGTATTTTTAGAGGGGCAATCGTCGATTTCACACGGGGGATTAAACGCTTAGACGCTAATTGTAATGTGGCTCATCTGGCAGATTACATATTTGAACATGACCGAAGTTATACGACATAGCGTTTGATTTGCCTCTGTGGATCTCGGGAAACTCGTCTACCAGTTACAATCAACGTAGATGTTGGCGTACTCCTGAACAAAGGTCTGGATTATGTCCAGGAGGCTATGTATAATATAACAAACATCAAGTCGACATGTCAGAAGTGTAAAGGTCCCCTAGATATGGTCGTCGAATATGGTTCGCATGCCATATTAGATACGTCAATATTCACAGATCCCAGCTACAAAGAAAGGAACGAGGAATTACGACATGTTCTGGCCACTATCACCAAGACCATAAAACTTGGCGAAAAAACTTTCCTTTTGGCGGGCGTTTCTCACTACGAATCAGGTCTAAGTGATGGGCATTATATAGCATATGGGTATGGAGGAGCGCACTGGTATAAATACAATGACCTAGACAAGAAGCGAATAACCGTCAATTCACAAACAGAAGTAAATCCGCACATGATTATGTATATCAGTACATCATAAAGCGTTAAGTATGATGCAGGAAACTTTATACTAACGAAAGACGTTGAAAATAACAGACTATCACTATAACTAAAATATATATATATATGTATATATATATATATATATATATATATATATATATATATATATATATATATATATATATTGTAACGTGGCAAAACGTTTGACCTCCTCCTAACCAGCCTTACGCGCGCACCTAGTCCCGCACGAGTATCGAGTACCGATTCCGCTATTCGAATTCTTACCGCCCTCGTCCACAGGAGCCATGTTGGTCACCTGGCGAGGCACGCCGCTGACCGGCAACGAGCAGCGCTCACCGGCAACGAGCAGCGCTCACCGGACGGGTGGCACAGGTGAGAATTACTGATAGCGGAAAAGCCGGTCAGTCCATGTTCGTCCCGCGTGTTGCGAGCCTCGTGCTAAATAAACGTGTGACGACCGTGCGCTATTCCAAGAGAGAGAGAGAGAGAGAGAGAGAGAGAGAGTGAGAGTGCCCTGTATTCCCTCCGTGAGAGTTCCTGGATTTTACCCTGGTGTTTTCTGGACTGGTTGAACCTCGGAAGCGGTAAATACGACGACTCGGCGGATTTGACGAACACGTGTGGCTGACTGAGTGCAGTCAACGTAAGAGTACCGTGCCGAAACCGTCGCCGATCGAGGTAAGATCTGTCCGGTTACCCATAAAACCCTAGTCCCGGTCCCCAATACCCCATACAACCCCCGTGAGTTCCCTAAATCATCCCTAGAACCTCGAGTGCGAGTCCCTGACCGTTGCGAGAGCGTTCAAACAAGTCCCGTACCCCACGTGGTCCGCGCACTGCGTGTTAGTGTGCCGGTTCCGTCCCCGCTGCGCACCTAACGTCTCGCGAGTCCCGGCCGCCATCTTGTCGAGTCGTCTGCTGTCACGCGTCGCAGTAGTCTGCAGCGAGGCAGAGGCTCAGGAAATTCCCCCAAGTGTCGTGCGAGAGTGTACCGACCCCCACTCCCTTCCCCGCCACAGCTGTTCAGCAGCGGAGTCTCTCGCCGCTAACGCGGTGTGTTCTCCGTTCAACGAGAGCGTGAGTGAGGGAAGTATACCCGATCCCGAGCGTGTGAGAGAGAGAGTGTGAGAGTGGACTACTCCTAGTTATCATTATTAGTTATATTTTTCATTAGTTATTCTTTGGATTATTGATTTATTATTGTTAATTAGTAGAGTAGAGTCACGTTATATTATATTATATTTTGTATCATATACGCCAGGTAGCGGGCGGTAATTCGCGACCTTTTTCTTTTTTTCTTTTTTTTAATAAACATTTTAGTTAAACCTATTTTTCGTATCGGTGTCTTTATTCATCGCCCCCACCATATCCCTCTACCGAGCCCTAGAGTTAGTTCCGAGCGAGAGAGCGGACTTCATCCCCGAAGTCTGGCGCCCAGCAACCACCCCTAATCTACGTTGGAGCCAGGTTTGTTTTCGGATTCATTTTCCTGGGTCACCCGAGCTCGGGAAATTGCCGTTACAATATATATATATATATATATATATATATATATATATATATATATATATATATATATATATATATATATATATATATATATATATATGTGGGAATTATGGATGGAGGTTTAAATAACTTTCGAAGACACATCTAACTAAGTTTAAAATCAAATAAAAATATATTGTCTCGTCACTACTTTGGTATTACATATTGCACTCCTTAAAACACGTCTTCACTCCACAAGCTCACCCTTACGACTCCTACCCAGCCCCTCGGACCTCCGCCCTTTGGGACCCTCACTTACGCATCCTCACATACTCCTTCTCGCTTTCTCACTTTCTCCTAGCTATTGCCAAACTTAACTAATTGCTCATTCGCTCTCTCTTGCACTCATACTCATACTTATCTCGCTCACTCTCTACTCTCTCTCTCTCTCAGCCGCGCACCCCCGCCTCAGCGGAGCTGCTCGTTGCCAGCCGCCGAAGTGCTTGGGCCTTCAGCCCCAGACCCCACAGCTCGGCCGTCCTGACTGTCGTCTGTCCCAGACGACATCCCGTCATCGTCGTCCAGGTCGTCAAGGAATCCTCTCCATGGCTTCATCCCATCGGCAGCGCAAGAGGTCAGGTTAGGCCCCTCGCCGCCAATCTTTTCAACCTCGTAGCGGTCCTTTGGTTTGACCGCCACCACCCGGTAGGGCCCCAAGAATTTTATGGCCATCTTGAGCCCTGGACCCAGTTGCGACCTCTTTATGGCAACCAGGTCACCCTTCTTGTACGCCGTGGCCTCCTTTCTCCCTCGGTTGTAGCATCTTTGGTTCTCTGCTTGGACCCGCCGAATCTGCTCCCTGGCCCTCGCTCGGAGATCGTCTCTGGTCTCGTTGTAGACCGATCTCATCTCCTCGTCTATCTGCTCCTGCAGTTGCACGTCCTCGGCTACCCTCATCTTGGTGCCGAACATCAGTTCGAACGGACTCGTTCCCACTGACCTCTGGTAGGTGCTGTTCAACGCCTGCTGCACTCTACCCATGTGCTTATACCACTTAAGCGGTTCTTCTGTGGACAATTTTGTAAAAACCCCCGAGATTATCCCGTTGATTCGCTCGACTTGTCCATTGCCTCTTGGTACCCCCGTCGTGATGGTTAAGTGCTGGATGCCCTCTTCTTCGCAGTACTCCCCGAACTCGTTCGCCGTAAACGCCGTGCCTCTGTCCGTAATTATTCTTCGCGGATTTCCAAACGTCTGTTGCTGCATCTTCATCTTTTCCACCACCTCTGTAGCCCCCGTAGACTTAGTCGCATAAATCCACACGAACTTGGTAAACGCGTCGACAACTACCAGCAAATGTCGATAGTTCTTCTTCGTCGACGGCAGCGGCCCCACATGATCTATGTGTAACGTTTGTAACGGCTGATCTTCCTTCGGAATTGGGTTCAGGAACCCTTCCGCCCGTCCCCTCTTCTTCGCTCCCAGGATACAAGGTATACAGTTCCTTATGCACGCTTCCACCCGCTTCTGCATGTTATCCATCCAATACTGCCTCTTAATTACCTCCATAGTCTTTTTTACCCCGAAATGTCCTACGTCGTGCGCCCTTTGGATAATTTCGTTCTGCATTCCCTTCGGGATGACCAACTGCTTCACGCCTTCCTCTTCTCTGTACAACAATGCATTCTCCAGCATGTAATTCTCGTACGCTTCTCGTTCCAATATCTTCTTGATCGCCTTTACCTTCTCATCTTTGTTTTGCGCCCTGGCCAGCCTTTCTACCAGTGCATCTCTCACCACCAGCAAACTCGAACTTCTACTCAATGCGTCAACATGCTTCATACGGGTCCCCGCGCGATGCTCGATCTCGTAGTCGTACTGTTCTAATAGCATAACCCATCGCGCTACCCTCGGCGCCAAATCCTTCTTCTTCATCGTCAATTGGAAGGCTGCACAGTCCGTTACTACCTTAAAATGCAGTCCTAACAGGTAAACTCTAAACTTCTTGAGAGCCTCAATCACCGCCAGGATCTCCAACTCATAGCTGTGATACTTTCGCTCCGCCTCGGTCGTCTTCTTACTCATATAGTACACCGGATGCAACTGCTGATCGTCCGCCGCTTTCTGCAGCAATACAGCTCCATAGCCATCTTGCGATGCATCGGTATGCAGCTCCGTCTCTAATCTAGGATCGTAAATCCGCAGCACCGGCGCCGCGGCCAGCGCTCTCTTCAGCTTCATAAAGGATTGGTACTGCTCTTCGCCAAATACGAACGTCTTCTCCTTCCTTAATAGGTCGCTCAAGGGCTTCGCCACCTTGGCGTAGTTCTCTACAAATTTCCTGAAATAACCAGCCAGTCCTAGAAATCTTTGTACCTGCTTTGTCGTCCTTGGCTGCGGAAAGTTCACCAACGCCGCCGTTTTCCCCGGTGAGGGTTTAACTGTTCCGCCCTCCACGATATGCCCTAAGAACTCTATTCTTCGGCACAGCAGCTGACACTTCTTCCAGTTTACATCGAGTCCAAATCTCGAAGCCACGTCTAGTACTCGTCTCAATCGTCTTACTGCCTCGTCGTCGTCTCTCGCTATTACGATCAGGTCGTCCAAATATGTCAGTAGAATTCCCTCTCTGACCAGCCCTCGGAATATATAGGTAATATATCTCTGGAAAACAGCTGGTGAATTGGTTAACCCAAATGGTACTCGTTGGAACTCATACTGTCCTGAGGGTGTTACAAAGGAAGTATACTTCCGGCTCTCCTCTGCTACCCTCACGTGAAAGAACCCGTTCTTCAGGTCCAATGTGGTATACACCACCGCCTCTGCCAGTTTATCTAGCAAGTCTTCTATCAACGGTAACGGGAAGTGCTCCTTTACCACCACGTTGTTCAGTGGTTTGTAGTCTACGCAGATCCTAGCCGTTCCGTCTTTCTTTCGCGCCACTACTATAGGGCTCGCGAACTCCGAGCAGCTTGGCACCACTACTCCGTCCCTGAGCCACTCGTCGATCTGTTCATCAACCTCGTCTTTCTCTTTGGGCGATAAACGCCGCGGGTTGCGACTTATCGGTGTCTCGTCCTTCAATATTATCTTCATCTCGACCGGCGCCTCCTCCCGTCCGCTCGGCTGATAACTTTCGACCAGTTGCCTCACTTCTTCGCGACGTTTTGCGTCAATGTGACCAAACGCATCTTCCTTTACTGTCATCTGTAAAAGATAATCTTCTTCTGGGCTTACCTCCGCTTCGTGCCTGTTTAGCTTCACCGCCACATGATTAAGTAGGTCTGCGCCCAGTAGTACTTGTGCTGGTACGCTGTCCCTTGGTACCACCCGATACGTCAGCGGGTAGGGTACCCCGTCGATGATCGTCGTCGTCTTCCTTCGTCCCATCGTCCTCAGTCCTCCGCCGCCCGCCGCAATTAGAGTCTCTTGTTGTCCATCCAGCTCCGCTGACCCCAACTCCTCAAGTAGATCAGCTCTCATCAGGTTATAGACGCTCCCGCTGTCTACCAAGCAGTCTACCCTGACGCCGTCGATGATGGCCTCTTTTCGGCACACCTTATGCCCTCCTGAGTCCACGCACGTCACGTTGATGATGGCCTCTTCTCTACGCTCATCATGCCGCCTTGGGCTCACGCACATCACCTGTGCAGGAGCTCCGCCTTTGTCGCCTGTCGGGTTCGTCTTCCTAGGTTTGCTTGCACCACTTGCCGTTTCTGGGCAATTGGGAGCAATGTGTACCTATGTGAACCTGGCACCCGACATGTTCAAAAATCAAATTTCAAAATTTCTATCGATTCTAAATCGTTTGTAGTTGTTTGTAGTAAAGAAATTTTCGTTTGTAGTGAAAAACCAAAAAAGATACAGCGCTTCCAAAAATGGGGCTCACCCCACTTTCAAATTTTCGAAAATCGTAAAAAGGAGTATGTGCAGAATCGTTTGTAGTTAATTGTAGTAGAAGAATTTTCGTTTGTAGTAGCCCGGGAAAAAAGTTACAGCCGTTTTTCGATTTCCGAAAAATCGGAATTTCGTAATTTTTGAGGTGCATCGGATGTTAAGGTTCCTATGAACGCAGAATCGTTTGTAGTTGATTGTAGTAGAAGAATTTTCGTTTGTAGTAGTCCGGGAAAAAAGTTACAGCCGTTTTTCAATTTTCGAAAAATCGAAATTTCGTAATTTTCGAGGTGCATCGGATATTAAGGTTCCTATGGACGCAGAATCGTTTGTAGTTAATTGTAGTAGAAGAATTTTCGTTTGTAGTGGTCCGGGAAAAAAGTTACAGCCGTTTTTCAATTTTCGAAAAATCGGAATTTCGTAATTTTTGAGGTGCATCGGATGTTAAGGTTCCTATGAACGCAGAATCGTTTGTAGTTGATTGTAGTAGAAGAATTTTCGTTTGTAGTGGTCCGGGAAAAAAGTTACAGCCGTTTTTCAATTTTCGAAAAATCGGAATTTCGTAATTTTTGAGGTGCATCGGATGTTAAGGTTCCTATGAACGCAGAATCGTTTGTAGTTGATTGTAGTAGAAGAATTTTCGTTTGTAGTAGTCCGGGAAAAAAGTTACAGCCGTTTTTCAATTTTCGAAAAATCGAAATTTCGTAATTTTCGAGGTGCATCGGATATTAAGGTTCCTATGGACGCAGAATCGTTTGTAGTTAATTGTAGTAGAAGAATTTTCGTTTGTAGTGGTCCGGGAAAAAAGTTACAGCCGTTTTTCAATTTTCGAAAAATCGGAATTTCGTAATTTTCGAGGTGCATCGGATATTAAGGTTCCTATGAACGCAGAATCGTTTGTAGTTGATTGTAGTAGAAGAATTTTCGTTTGTAGTGGTCCGGGAAAAAAGTTACAGCCGTTTTTCAATTTTCGAAAAATCGGAATTTCGTAATTTTTGAGGTGCATCGGATGTTAAGGTTCCTATGAACGCAGAATCGTTTGTAGTTGATTGTAGTAGAAGAATTTTCGTTTGTAGTGGTCCGGGAAAAAAGTTACAGCCGTTTTTCAATTTTCGAAAAATCGGAATTTCGTAATTTTTGAGGTGCATCGGATGTTAGGGTTCCTATGAACGCAGAATCGTTTGTAGTTGATTGTAGTAGAAGAATTTTCGTTTGTAGTAGTCCGGGAAAAAAGTTACAGCCGTTTTTCAATTTTCGAAAAATCGAAATTTCGTAATTTTCGAGGTGCATCGGATATTAAGGTTCCTATGGACGCAGAATCGTTTGTAGTTAATTGTAGTAGAAGAATTTTCGTTTGTAGTGGTCCGGGAAAAAATTTAAGTTTTTGCGGATTAAAACAGCTATTTGTTTCATCGTCTACATCTTCAGTGCTGGAGAAAAAAACTACATAGTAGAGCGTCTGTGCATAATTGATGAAACTCCGCGATTGTAGTGTCATGCTCAGAAGAGCATCAGAAACAACAATTGGATAGAACATCCCTAGTTTTCTTTTCTAATTTCGTTTTCCATTGCCATGTACACGCGTTAAAAGTGAGTAAACTCACCCGAGAACCGTGATTGGCCCCCAGTTTCCGATGCTGGGGTGCGATTGTGTAACTCGGGTGAGGCGTCGTACCTCAATTTCCATTAATCCGAATGAATCTCCAAGAGAAAAATGCTTTTTAATTGGTGAAAAGTGAGGTGAGACGTCTCATTCGAGTTACACAATCTAACCCCTGGTCAGACAAACTTGCGAATAACCCGTGCGTTTCGAGGGAAAAAGTCTTGCTTTCTCATTGTAGTAAGCCGTAAGCCGCCACAACTCTCGGGTGTTCTCGGCGAGCCTTCGGCCCACTTCGTTCACCCTCGAAGCGCGCGCAGACCACTAGCCTACTACACATGCGACGCGTGCACATCAGTCCTCATAATATGGGCCCGAGCGTTAAATGAACAAGTGTTGAACGAGACTTGGTATCTCCGCAGTGTCTGTACACATTTCAGCTGCCTGATCGTTCGCTTATAATATATCATATTACTCGTTTTTCATCTGAGACTTTTGTGGTCACAATTTTGATTTTTTTCCCCCACACTAATTTTCAGCGTAGTTATATAACCGTTATAAATCACTCTTTTACGACTCTCCATCTTTGCACTCGGTATTCGTGTTTTTGATTCTTCTATGGGCAGTCTCACTGATTTTTTTCTACACTCGAAATTGACCGTTCTGTCCAGTCGAAAGATAATTTTTTCCACTATTGCAATTGATAGGTAGTCAATAAGTTTATCACTTCACAATCGCTACCGCTCATTCTCTTTTTCATAAAACTGGAATCCATAGGCTCTCATTACTTCGCTTCCTAAAAGATCACTCTTCGACAAGTTTGGTTAGCAAACCGCTGGACTCATAGGTATCATGTGCATTTTCTGCCCGTAGTAATTACTCACGACTATCAATATTACATTTACTTCGTTGCTGTTTTTTCTTCCACTCGTATATATACTATACATAATAATGCCTCGTAAACCAAAGAAAAGCCCGGACGAAATTTTTGTAGCACTGGAAGGTATGAATTTCGTCGGTGAAGGTGATTTCTTACCTTACAACGATGCAGTTTGGCAACTCGCAGCCGATCGATTACTTAATGCCTTATCCAAAGATTATGTTTATCTTTATGTGACACAGGATAGAAATAAAATTGCCCAGCGGCTCTGCGGTGAAAATATGCCCGTCAATAAAAAAACAAAAACTAACAAAGAATGTATTGAAAGCGCAGATCTTAATTGGTCGATGCCTGACGATAACAATCCTTTACCGACCTTACGCGAAAAAATACATCTGTCTCACGAGCAGTGGATGAAAATCAGTCCAGTAGAAGTGAACTACCAAGGTCGGAGTTACGAGACCTTGAAGCCCGGTTGGACCACTCTAATCTACAAATGCTTATGGGATAAATTTAAGTTGCCCTGTGCGTTTCAGTTTAAGAATTCAAAAATCAACAACTTACCCGGAGATATTTACTTGAAGATGAGTGGAAAGTGCTCGGAATGCCAAACGATGGTTAACCTTTACAGTGCTGGATATCCATCAGATGATGGTATCGACTTGAACGTTTCTACCAATGACACTCGAAACATTGCGCATATGAAAAAAAGGCAATTGCGGGCCCCTCTTCGACGCGAAGTAGCCGAACAATTACAAGGAAAGTCAACTTTCATGTGGCGCCGGGATGAAGCCAATCGCCTGATGGAATTCGGAGATGTTGAGCCAGCAAATCTTCCTTCTGAAGATGTTTTGCGTAAAGCTAAACAGCAGCATCGAGACGCAGAGCTAGGACTTACTGACATAACGAACCCTATAGAGTCCCTCCAGAAATTGAAATATAGTACTGAATTTGCTGGCAGTTTGCATGAAATTGCAATTGACAAATTCTATATTATGTATTGGTCTCCAGAACAAATATTCTTATACAAACATTTACTCAAAAACGGTAGTATTGACAGCATCAGCATTGACGCTACTGGCTCATTAATAAAACCAATCCCCAAACCAGACGGATCTAAACGCGTTATATTTTTGTATCAGGTTGTAACCTCCATTAGTGGTAAGATTCTGCCGATTTGTCAGTTCATCTCTGAAAAACATGATGCGAATACGCTGTGTTATTGGCTGCGCGAATGGTTGCGTTGCTGTCTCAAAATTCCAAAAGAGGTGGTAAGCGATTACTCATTGGCTCTCCTGAACGCTTTCGCTTTAGCTTTCAACAATACAGATCTCTTGTCATATGTGAACAATTGCATGAACATATTGCTTGGAGCTACTCTACCTAAAAGTCATTTCTGCGTTATACGTATTGATATTGCCCATTTGATAAAGTTAGCTTGTCGATGGCCCTGCTTTCAAAAAAGGTTTCCTGCTGTCAAAGATTTCTACGTACGATGTGTTGCTCTTCTCAGCATGACTACCACAATCACAGAGTTCCGTCAATTGTGCACAGACGTTCTACGAGTTTCCTTCTCCAGCACTGAAGATGTAGACGATGAAACGAACAGCTGTTTCGCTGCGCAAAAGAGGCTTGTAGGACTGATGAAAGGAAACAAAGAGACAGATCTGTACATCCCTGCTGAGGAGAGCAATACCTTGTTCGCCACCTTTGAAGATTTCAATGATGTACAAACATCTAACGTCACCACAGAATCAAGCACTATCGATAGCTTCTTAAATCGGCTAAAATCTGATAGTCAACCAGATGACGATGGAAGCCGGCCCAATCCGTACTATTGTCCAGACTTTGGAAACCGACTACTTAAGCTTTCGAAGCATTTTGTTTTATGGACAGCTGTCATGTCCTCAGTTTTGAAGGAGGACGGTAAAACGCTACATATGAGTTCTCTTGTTGCTTCTTCTGCGCGTAGCGAAGAATATTTCAGAGAACTCAAGTTATTGGTGATGAATCGAGTCCATTCGACTAGGGTTGACAAATTTGTCCTCATACACCTGAAATCAATATCGGGCACGACAAAGCTGCTTGCTGCTCTTTCACGCGTTTCCAAAGAAGCAATAGCTGATTCGAGCATACATTCGCTAAGCGAGACAATCAAACAAAATTCCTCAGACGTCTCATTGGGAGAGAATCACCAGAGTATAGAAAATTCCGAAATAAATGCTCCCAGCGAATGTATGAGAGACAAATCAGCTGATCACGTTGAAGTGGCAGATATACCGACAATATCAATCAATTCAAGTGTTTCGAATGAAACATCTGGAATGATTGATACTAACGTATCGGAGGATTCTTTCGACGCTTCATCACATGATCGGTCTGCTCTTGAAAAATATTGCGACGTTACTACGGAAGTAGACAGTAGCAATAACGTGTCCGCTAATCACATTACTTCGACAAATAACCAGACAAGTTCAAAAATCACGAACTTAAATTCGTCCGAAGATACATCAAAGATGGAAGATAAGGAAACATACCAGAGTACGTTATCGGAGATTGAAAACTGGAAGGGAAAATGTGATGGGAGCAAACGCCGTGGTAAATACCTAAAACCTTGTGCAAATATAGATCAAATACACAAAAGACCAAGAATTCAGGCAGAAATTCCACTTTTAGTGAATGGACTTGCTTTACCTCCCATACGAACTAGTAGAGGAATATTCAAGCTCGTATATACATGCCCCTTCGATTCTGTCATACAGTGCATCACAGCAGCATATTATGACTGCGTGCAGTATAATGAGCTTGTTAGAGCCTCACCCCACCCAATCATGGAGTTTGTCAAAAGCTTCGCTCATTTCGGGGCAACTTCAAAAATATATCTTGAGAGAGCAAATATTTTGCTAGATATTTTCACTGCCAAGCGTCAGCAATTGGATTGCAAATGTAACATATCCACTTTGATAACAAAATTACTGAGCGACATTCCGTCTTTGAAATCAAAAGAAATTTGCAAAACCTGTGACCATCAGCAAATTTTTGTGAATGCTGTGCTGAATGCAAACACAATACCCTTGTATACTCACGGTATGAAAGGGTTACAACAATCGGTAGAGCACAACTATGAGTCTCGGGGTAAACATTGCAAAAATTGTGGAAGCGCCAATATATCGCACTTGCATGAAGTAGGTAATCATATTTTTATCGACATCGAAGCGCTTGAATGGGAAGTACTTGCTGACCGACTAGGACATAAGGATAAACAGTCGCAGCAATTCACAGTGGCGGAGCTCCCGACCGAATTAAAAATTCTGGAGAACACTTTTAATCTAGTTGGCGCAGTTGTGTTCGAACCCGGAATTCATATCGGTCACTATCGGACCTACGTGAGAAGGATTACGAATCGGTGGGAGTTACACGATGATGTGCATTCCAGTAAGAAGCCTTTTCCTCTGACAGCCCGAGTGCGTTTGCAAAAACAACGTTTCCATTTGTTATTTTACGTAAAAGTGTAAATCTAATTGCAATGAAATACTCAACGTGTCTATTTCGATGTGATGATTGAAAAAAAAAATACTTATTAATATGAACAGAACATAATTTAGATTTCTTATTTTTGTCTTTATAACCATAAGCATGGACGCGCATGACTTGAGTTGAAATATTTTTTATTCTACCACTTAATAATTTGAATACTCTTTTTTTTTTCTTCAGCGTTAAGAAGTATATCGACAATCTGTTGTTAACTATTGATTTTAATCAACGTACCTTAGTTTATAATCAATAATTATTTAGCTCATTGTGCTAGATATTTTATTTGCCAAATTCGATATCAACCGTCTTACGTTCCGTGTCCAGTTTACGTTGATTGTGGAATGGGTTTAATCCGTAAACGTACAAACCGCAACGCAAGAACTGAGATGTGCATGTATACTTACTTTCTTTTGCTACACTTTACATTAATACATAACACAGCATTCATAAATAATCCAAAGAAAATTAAAGAAAATAAATAAATAAATATGAAAGAAATAAAGAAATAAAAAAATATAAAAAACATGAAAAAAATATTAAAAAAAATGAAAAAAAAAAAATTTTATAAAATAAAAAAAAATTGAAAAAATTTTTGAAAAATATGAAAAAAAAATTGGGAAAAAAAGGAACCAGAAGTCCGCCACGTCCTCGCCGTTGGTTCTGGGTCACGCAGAGAGCGGACACGCCGCGCAAGAATAAATAATTAGATGAAATTATTGATTATTATGCGTTCATGATAATATGTTAGATTGGTAAAGACGATAACAGCACTGTAAGATTATTTGAAACGATTTATTTCCTACTGGGATATTTGTGTTTGAGTTATTTTGTCGGAGTTCACTGGACGTGTCTCCATAGTGAAGACGTTTGTTATGATTATTCATATTTCGATTAAAGAAAGAATAGGAGGTTATCCGAACCATCATTTGAAAATGTTGAAGAATGGCCGAACTTATTTCCCAGACAACTACAAGCAAAGAATCTTTCATTAGAAACAACGTCGAATTATTCACCGTCTATGGAAATGTTCAGCTGTGGTGAGCCTTAAATATCATGCAATTCATCTCTTTCGAACTTTAAAAAATGGCTGTGATGTTCTCCACAGACTACTACAAACGAAAATTCTTCTACTACAATCAACTACAAACGATTCTGCGTCCATAGGAACCTTAATATCCGATGCACCTCGAAAATTACCAGATTTTTATTTTTCGAAAATTGAAAAATGGCTGTAACTTTTTTCCCGGACTACTACAAACGAAAATTCTTCTACTACAATCAACTACAAACGATTCTGCGTTCATAGGAACCTTAACATCCGATGCACCTCAAAAATTACGAAATTCCGATTTTTCGAAAATTGAAAAACGGCTGTAACTTTTTTCCCGGACCACTACAAACGAAAATTCTTCTACTACAATCAACTACAAACGATTCTGCGTTCATAGGAACCTTAACATCCGATGCACCTCGAAAATTACGAAATTTCGATTTTTCGAAAATTGAAAAACGGCTGTAACTTTTTTCCCGGACCACTACAAACGAAAATTCTTCTACTACAATCAACTACAAACGATTCTGCGTTCATAGGAACCTTAACATCCGATGCACCTCAAAAATTACGAAATTCCGATTTTTCGAAAATTGAAAAACGGCTGTAACTTTTTTCCCGGACCACTACAAACGAAAATTCTTCTACTACAATCAACTACAAACGATTCTGCGTTCATAGGAACCTTAATATCCGATGCACCTCGAAAATTACGAAATTTCGATTTTTCGAAAATTGAAAAACGGCTGTAACTTTTTTCCCGGACTACTACAAACGAAAATTCTTCTACTACAATCAACTACAAACGATTCTGCGTTCATAGGAACCTTAACATCCGATGCACCTCAAAAATTACGAAATTCCGATTTTTCGAAAATTGAAAAATGGCTGTAACTTTTTTCCCGGACTACTACAAACGAAAATTCTTCTACTACAATCAACTACAAACGATTCTGCGTTCATAGGAACCTTAACATCCGATGCACCTCAAAAATTACGAAATTCCGATTTTTCGAAAATTGAAAAACGGCTGTAACTTTTTTCCCGGACCACTACAAACGAAAATTCTTCTACTACAATCAACTACAAACGATTCTGCGTTCATAGGAACCTTAACATCCGATGCACCTCAAAAATTACGAAATTCCGATTTTTCGAAAATTGAAAAACGGCTGTAACTTTTTTCCCGGACTACTACAAACGAAAATTCTTCTACTACAATCAACTACAAACGATTCTGCGTTCATAGGAACCTTAACATCCGATGCACCTCAAAAATTACGAAATTCCGATTTTTCGAAAATTGAAAAACGGCTGTAACTTTTTTCCCGGACCACTACAAACGAAAATTCTTCTACTACAATCAACTACAAACGATTCTGCGTTCATAGGAACCTTAACATCCGATGCACCTCGAAAATTACGAAATTTCGATTTTTCGAAAATTGAAAAACGGCTGTAACTTTTTTCCCGGACTACTACAAACGAAAATTCTTCTACTACAATCAACTACAAACGATTCTGCGTTCATAGGAACCTTAACATCCGATGCACCTCAAAAATTACGAAATTCCGATTTTTCGAAAATTGAAAAACGGCTGTAACTTTTTTCCCGGACTACTACAAACGAAAATTCTTCTACTACAATCAACTACAAACGATTCTGCGTTCATAGGAACCTTAACATCCGATGCACCTCAAAAATTACGAAATTCCGATTTTTCGGAAATCGAAAAACGGCTGTAACTTTTTTCCCGGGCTACTACAAACGAAAATTCTTCTACTACAATTAACTACAAACGATTCTGCACATACTCCTTTTTACGATTTTCGAAAATTTGAAAGTGGGGTGAGCCCCATTTTTGGAAGCGCTGTATCTTTTTTGGTTTTTCACTACAAACGAAAATTTCTTTACTACAAACAACTACAAACGATTTAGAATCGATAGAAATTTTGAAATTTGATTTTTGAACATGTCGGGTGCCCGGTTCACATAGGTGCAATGTGTCCGTACTTCGCGCAATTGAAGCACTTGGATCCTTCGCCTCTACGCCTACAGTCCTTCCCTATGTGGCCAGCTTCACCGCAGTTATAGCACCGTCGTTCCTCGGGGCGACTTCTACTGCTTGCGCCGGACCCCGTACTCCTATTGGCGTTGTTTGGTTTCGGGCGGGTACCCTGGCTCTTCTCAGCGCCCGCCTTCAGCCTCTCGTATTCCGCCAGTTTCGCCCTGAACTCCTTGAACGTCGTCGCTCCATACAGTGCCGCCTTGTGCACCGTGTCGTCTTGGATACCATCCAGTATGTATTGGATGATATCTGAATCTGCAAGGGAACCCCTATTACCTATTAGCCTCATTTGGAGAACGTAGTCCCCGTAGGTCTCGCTGCTCGTCTTCTTCTTCCTTGCCAGCGCCCGGTGGACGCTAACGTTGTCCGCCCGCACGTCAAACTGCTGCTTCAAGGCCTCCTTCATCTCTTCCCAGGATTGTATCACGTCTTCGGACTCCAGCCACAATCTTGCTGAGCCCTCCAATGCAGTTCTTGCCGCCAGCAACGTCTGCAGTGGTGTCAGACCATAAACTCTCGCGCTCTGATCGACATATTCAATTCATTTTCGCACCGGGTGCGTCCTATCGGTACCCGTAAACTTCGGTAACGCGGCCTCTACGTCACGGAGTTGTACCTTCATAGTGGAACCTCCAGCTTGGGCGGCTCCTTGCGCTTGCACCGCTGCATGGGTTTGAGCCTGAGCTCTCATCATCTCCGCCTCTCTTAACGCTAAGTCCCGCTCACGCCTTAACATACCCAATTCCCGTTATACCATATCTGAGGGGGTAACTTGCGTAGCGTTCCTCTCCGCACGCATAGCGTCCATAGCCAATTTCATGCTCGCTAGCTCCCTTAACAAACTCTCTGTATCAGTTGACTGACCGTCTTCAGAACTCGCCCCTCCTTGGGTCGGGTCTTCTTGCTCGTGCATCTTCGCGCTTCTCCGCTGTGGCTCGGCTGTTTCCGGGCCGACGGGCCTCTTGCTCGCTTCGGCTATTCTCGGGCCGACCACCCTCTTCACCACCCTCGGCGGTTGACTACGTTGGGGTAACTCTAGCCTACTACCCCTCGCTCTACCTCGGCCTGCCAGCTCTCTCCTTAATAGCGTCACTTTCTCTCTGACGTCACCGCTTGGGTTTTTTCCGCGCGTCCTTCGGTTTAGCGTCGCGACCTTTGCTTTAGCGTGGCGTCTCTCGTCCTTTGTCTCTCTAGCGTCTATCGTCTTTTGTCTCTCTAGCGTCTATCGTCTTAATTAAGTTACCTTATTCGTTCAAAATCGTCTTAATACGTCTTTCGCCTTCGTTTTTCGTCTTTCGTCTTTCGCCTTTCGTCTTTCGTCTTTCGTCTTTCGTCTTTCGCCTTTCGCCTTTCGTCTTTCGTCTTTCGTCTTTCGTCTTTCGTCTTTCGCCTTTCGTCTTTCGCCTTTCGTCTTTCGCCTTTCGTCTTTTCGTCTTTCGTCTTTATACGCCTTAACTTCTTTATTGCGTCGTAAAAATCATCGCGTCACCTTTAGCGTCGTCACACTTCACTACTTCTCTAGTCATTTAGTCTCTTATTCCATATCCCGGTTGAGCCCCCAAAAGTTTGTGGGAATTATGGATGGAGGTTTAAATGACTTTCGAAGACACATCTAACTAAGTTTAAAATCAAATAAAAATATATTGTCTCGTCACTACTTTGGTATTACATATTGCACTCCTTAAAACACGTCTTCACTCCACAAGCTCACCCTTACGACTCCTACCCAGCCCCTCGGACCTCCGCCCTTTGGGACCCTCACTTACGCATCCTCACATACTCCTTCTCGCTTTCTCACTTTCTCCTAGCTATTGCCAAACTTAACTAATTGCTCATTCGCTCTCTCTTGCACTCATACTCATACTTATCTCGCTCACTCTCTACTCTCTCTCTCTCTCAGCCGCGCACCCCCGCCTCAGCGGAGCTGCTCGTTGCCAGCCGCCGAAGTGCTTGGGCCTTCAGCCCCAGACCCCACATATATATATATATATATATATATATATATATATATATATATATATATATATATATGTCGGAGAGACAGCCGTTGGCTGGTCAGGGGCGGACATAGTTGCTCTTGCAGGAGCTTGTCTTACACGTAATTTAATGTATAGCTTATCACTAATCACTATTTAACATAAACCTAATTCACTTATAATATTTCTATCTCTAGTACAGTCTTTGCTATTTCGCTAACAATAGAGTATCACGTACAGGGCGACGCGACAACGAATCCACCCTGCCTCTAGAAGTCTCAATGCTGTTTATCTTCTCATTACCAACCACTGGCTCAGTTCGATTGCAACTGACTCTTAAAAATCAGCATCTTCTAGGGCTGTGGCTACGTTCGACAAAGGCTCTGGTTCTCAAAGCCTCCATCTCGCATCCCCCTCTACGCCACTCATTAGGCTTAGGGTCTACGCTTAATCTTAATACTAACAAATATACCTAGACTAAACTTTAAACCAAATACGGCTCAATAGTCTCAATATTTAGATTTAAATAAACACCACAGCCGTGAGAAAGAGCGTCCAGAATATCACGCGCCGACACGGCCCTCCTGACTGTCACACGTCCTCGTGTGCAATCATTGTCTTTCCACATTATCTGCAAAGGAAACTTCAGTTCATTTCCTGCTCGCCCATTCTGACGACTGAGCGCCATGTTCCCACATATGCTGTCCTTAATGCACTATTCGTGTGCTTAACAATCACAACATTGATCTCAATATCAACCAAAAATACAGAACCAGTCGAATGATCCAAATAACCAGTTAGCCAGTGTACCAGTGAGTTTTAAGCAATTTATTTGCACCACGTGCAACACAATTGGTATCTTTCAACCAAAGTACAGCAGTCAACCATATGACTCTGTACATCTCAACTTGGTATCTTTCAACCAAAATACAGCAGTCAACCATATGACTCTGTAAATTTTGTGCATCTCTACACACCACAGTTGGTATCATAACCAACACACAAGAGTCAACCATATGACCCAGTAGTCAACCATGTGACTACAATAACTAACCACTCATGTGGTCCCATTGGTAACATAACCAATACACAAGTCAAACCATATTGACTTTTTGACCAACCATATGGCCCTTGGTCCTCTTGACCAAGCAGACCCATCGTCGCCGTTACATCGCACCATCTCCGCCCACGTGAGTGGGGTAGGATCTTTATGACTTGCGACTAATAAGCAAACGCATGGATCATGTATACCCACACTGGTATACCCAGCTTATCACTCACTGCCATCACCGCCGACATTGGCAACTTCTGACTGTTCATCACCACTACAATCCTTACAAGGATCAAGCTCTATGGGAACATTGCTCTCAGGCATCAACCTCAAACGTTCATGCGCATACTTATAAATTCTATTGCCCTTTAGAGCTTTCAAACAATACCTGTCATTAGGTAAAACTTCAACCACTTTATATGGCCCACGAAACTTAGCATCTAGCTTAGTTTGATTTCGCTCATGGTTTTCTATGAGAACGTAGTCTCCTACTGAGAATCTACAAACTTTCGATTTGCCACTGTCAAATCTCTCTTTATCTTCCATAGCATTTTTATTTATGGAAGCGATCGCCTGCTCTCTGATTTCAGAAATATTAACTTCTTCCTCCTCTTGATCATCAATAACTGATAAAGAAAGAGGTCTTGCAACCTTACCAATCAATAGTTCTAAAGGACTATGTTTTGTTGTACGACCGACTGTACAGTTCAAGGCTAGTTGAATATCATCGATAGATTCCCGCCACGATTTGTCATTGCTGAGTTCCACGGCTGTGAGCATATTTTTAAGTGTACTCATTACACGCTCTACTTGACCATTAGCACGTGATGTCCCAGTAGCAATCAGATGCAGATCGATATTATGAGTCTTACAAAACTCCCGATAATCATTATTCGCGAAACATCTACCTTGGTCCGCGATAATCCTAGATGGAGTACCAAACAAACTTACACACTGCTTCAGAGTCGTAATTGCACTAGATGCATCTATGCGTAAGGTATGTCGCAAAAGTACGAACTTGGTAAATGAATCAATGAATACAAAAACATATTCCTTCAGATTGTTTTTCCCGCTAAGTTTACCAGTAGCATCGATATGAATAGTATGCCACGGGACACTAACTTTTGGAATTGAATGAAGCTCAGCTTGTACTCTACCAGAATGAGATTTCGATAGCTTGCAAGTTATACAATTTTCAACAAACTTTCGAACATACTTCGACATATTAGGGAACCAATAGTGTTGATAGACTTTTTCCAAAGTCTTTTCCCAACCTAGGTGCATGACTGATTCATGAACATTATTGATAACTGACCATCGAAAACTCACAGGCACCATAGGTAGATAACGGCTACGATTTTTACGCTGAACCTTTCTGTACAAAACTCCTGACCTTATTTGATACGTATTGGCAACGTCTGTATCAAGTTCATTATTCTGCAATTTTGAAATAATATCACGTAATTCATCGTCCCGTTGCTGTTCAGCCTGTAACCAATCTTCTGAGATTTCTGCTAAATTTACTCGTTTTTGTTCAACCCGTTTAATAACGGTTTTAGTATCCACTGGATTTCGCGAAAGAAAATCGGCATGACCCATACGTTTGCCCTCTCGATAAATAATATCAAAATCATACGCTTGCAAAAAAGCCCACCACCTATGTACTCTTGGTGTCAGATCAACCTTGTTACGTGACGCTTTGAGTGCGTTACAATCGGTGAAAACCGTAAAATTTCTACCTTGCAAAAAGTGGTGAAAATGCTTAATAGCGTTAACTACTGCCATGGTTTCTAACTCATACGAATGGTAACGTGACTCTACGTTAGTCGTTTTCTTACTATAGTATGCAACCACGTGTGATTTGTTATCGATCTTTTGCATAAGTACGGCCCCATATCCTTCGGCGCTAGCGTCAGTATACAACTCGATAGGATAAGTGGGGTTGAATATCATGAGGACCGGTTCGCTCGTTAGCCTGGCGATTATTTCCTGACGAATCTTTTCGTATTGTGTTTTCCACTCTATCTTTCCTTTTCCCGTGGTTAATCGATAAAGTGGGACAGTAATTTGTGAAAACTTTGGAATAAACTGTCGGAAATATGACGCAAGACC